>JAOTOL010001226.1:90000-397886 GCA_034440575.1 Imbricaverruca yamaguchii
ACCAAATCCGGAATTGATTAGTGCGCATGATTAGTAGTCGCTCTAGTATATTTTCTTCATCTAAGCAGTTTTACGAAGAACAACACATGTACTATGACAACCGCTCTTAGCTTCTTATTAGGTGCAGGTGTCACGAAATGAAAAGTTGGTGTTATCACTGTGTTTACGAGAGGTTAAGTCAGGACCAAATATCTATTAGCCACTGGCACCTGAATCCCGTTCATCAGTCAGACACGACACAGTACAAAGGCGAACGCAGAAGCCTGGCTTGGGAGGACAAGTAAAAAATCGTTCGGTTTATTAAACAAATTGAATCAGATATGAAGAGCTAAGATTGGTCGGGTGTGTTTAGGACAATATTTATCCCATAAAATATTGCTAAAATTCGACGAAATGCAGTTAGCTTGTACATTCTCGGCAAACAACGACCTCTTGGGAGCCGAGGCCCCTTCGCAACCCCCGGAATCGCCCCTGAACGCAGCGCAGCAATGATCAACTTCTGGGCCGGTTAGCAGCTGCCTTTGTTGGAGATTACGCACGACTTCCGCAGCCAGCGCCACGTGATCTGAGACCTCACGACCGGCATTTTCTGTCCTGGTGCAGCCTCCTGCTGGCGTATTGCCAGCAGCCCCGCCTTCAGGTTGGCACGGTGCCAGCAGCTGGTGGCCTCGCAGTCGGGCAGACACTTTTTCGGACGCCGCTATTGCCAAACAAAACACGACGGGTACGCTTGCAATAGCGAACCCCACCCCTCCTTCCAATTCAGCGGCGGCGACTGCCGGGGCCAGATGGAGAAGCCGCCTCTCCGGACCTGGGTCGGGATGAGCGTGCTCCATGGAATTTTTGGATAACTCATCTCAAATTGCGTAGAGGAAGGCCGGCGACATGACCGGCGTCATCTATATTACGCACGCCCAGAGGGTCTTATCCAGACAAAGTAGACTCCCCTTAAAGTCAGACAGGCGGCTCTGAACGCCGGGCCAGGCTGGCTCGGGACCAGGCAGAACCACTGTGGACTAGTCGGCGTCGTCTGGAGTAGACCGTTGGAAGTGAACCCCTCTGGACAACCTAGATGCTCAACGTATATGCTTAACACAACGTAGATTTTAACTAAAAAGCGGTCATCTAGAAAAGACAAGGAGTACTCAGTACGATGCGCTCAAAACTCGCCCCATCCAACTGATTACTCTGCCCTGCTGGTTTTGAAGCGAGCCAGTTGCCGCAATTAGTTATTTGGAATTTTGGTGGGGTTATACCCGTCGCTCTTTTCGTTGATTTCTATGAGTGACACCTGTCACCACACGCGATTGTTTTATCGTCGTATGTCCATTCCCTGAGTTTTTGTGTGTCCTGTATCTTTATTTAAATTCCATTAGTTAGATTATCCCCCGGGAAAATCGCAAAAGGGACACGGACCCATGCTCGCCAACGGACTCAAACTCGGAATTTCCTCCTCTGACCACATCCGACGGCCATCGCACGAACACGGACTTGGCCCCTGATGCTCACTCACAAGATACAGCCGTTGATGACCCGCGCCGAACTATTCCCTTCGATGACGCCATGAAAGCCCTTTGCGCCTCGCCGACCCCTGCTCGTCCCAAGACCACGACCTCTCCTCGCAATCCCTGCAGACCAGACCATCACTTTCCACGCCGCTGACCCACGCTCGAACCAGACCACTCCATTCCAACCTGAACCAATCCAACCGATCGAACTCTACCTCGACAGTGCTGGCTCGTTCGTAGTCGTCGGGCTTGTCGAGAAATCCGTGCCCTTTCGCCGTATCAACGTTTTCTGGCCGACCAAACAACACCTTGGTATCTGCTCCCTAGTCAATCCCGACATTGAAACCCCTGCCAACGGAACCTTAGTCATCAAAACCCAATCCATAGCCCAGATCAAAGCCATCCTCCGCACCACCACATGTGATGGAAGATTTGTCACCATCACTCTCTTTTTCAACCGTAACACCACCAAGGGCACGGTCTTCGCGCCGTAGCTCCACTTCATGTCTGAGGAAGATATCCCGGCGGAGCTCAGGCCGGAGGGGGTGACCCACGTCTTCCGCATCGCTTCCTTTAAAGACGGCCAGCAACGTGATACGAGCCTCCTTGTCCTTATATTCAACTCCACCACTCTTCCCAAGACCCTCCTCGCCGGCTACATCCGATACCAAGTCCGTAAATTTATTTTCAATCATTTCCGCTGTTTTAATTGTCAGCGCTTGTCCATGACCGCAAGACTTGTTGCCAACCAGCCCGCAAACCCAAGTGCAGCGAACCACCCCATCCTGATTCTACCTTCTCCAAGCCTGCCAACTGCCTCAACTGCCTCAACTGCAACACATCTGACCACATTCCCACATCCAGCCTCTGTCCAGTCTGGCGACGGGAAAAAGAGGTTTGCGCCGTCAAGGCTACGACCGGAGTCTCCTACCTGCAGGCCCGGCAGACCGTCAAGGCCACCTCCCCGAGCACCAAAACATACGTCCAGGCTGCCACCGTCTCTCCCTCTCCCCTCCTCCCTCACGTCGCGTCAACACTACGTCTACCTCAATTCAAATTGACGTGATTCCCGGTTTAGCTCCACCAAAAAAAAAACTCACCACTGACCACACCGTCACAAAACACCCTGGCTCACAGCACACCGACCACTCCGGCTCCAGACGCTCAAGGAAATTCCTCAAGGAATGCCAGCTCCCGCAGTCATTCAGCTGCAGGGGAAATGCGTGCCAGAGTATATGCTGGCCGGCGGCCACGTGATCCTACAGACACATTCCAGCGGCAGGCATTGCCCACGGCAGTGTCCGGCCGCCGTGACCTTGCCAAGGTCCCTGGTTGGTCGGACGGCTCGGGCGGGTCCACCGCAGCTGTCCGCACCCAACCCAAATATCCGCCTGCGCTGCAATCTTGGATACGCCATGCACTGGAAGGTGCGGACAAACATTAATTTTATCACAAATGTTCCTATAACATAACATAGCTGCGCAATATGGTTTCCAAATAGGCAGAAATTAAAGCCTTTTTAGCATCTTAAGTCCCGTTCCTATCGCACTTCAGGAAACCTGGTTTTTGCCTACCGATGCATATAATCTCAATCTTTTCAATTATTCGCTATGCAACCACGACCAGGTCCGTGAAACACATCGCAGTGACGGTACAGCCCGTGACATTAACAATGGTTACACACATACACAAATTACACTTCATTCATCGTTATAAGCCGCTGCTTGTACATTACGTTTTCATGGTCGAAATATAGATGCATGCTCACTATACATTCCACCGTCTACAGACAACACCAACATTTTGACACAATTAGACAACCTCATCACAAATTTCAAAAACCCGTTCATCTTACTTGACGATTTCAACGCTCATAGCCTAACGTGTGACAAAAATGTATACACCCAGACAGTCGCGTACGCATTTATTACGCACGTACGCATTATTAATGAACACATTTTAGACTGACACAATTTAGAAATGCTTAACACTGGAGAGACAATATTTTTTTTATTCACCTCGGACACAACACAGAAACCGCAATTGATTGAACAATTTGTTTTTCAGCTCTGGCCAAAGATTTGTATTTGATCATGGACACAGACATTCATGATAGCGATCACTACCCCATCGAATTAATGCCCACTTTTTTAACTGCGACTGATAGCCCACCCGATTTTATCGCGCGCTTTAAAATTTCAAAAACCGATTGAACAACATTTCAAGAACTTTCTTATATTCAATACAGCCCCAACATTTTTGCCGTCGAAAACATCAAATTAATTCCAAATAAACATATCGAAGCAGCAGCTACTATAATTCTACTTACAGAACCTTTTGCAAAACGATCGCCAGTACCTTGGTGGGCTCCCAAAATTTCATGTACCATAACTGTATGAAAAGAACATAGGAAATACCTAAGACACCTTGATCAACAAAATTTAATTATACGCAACCATGAACGAGCGAGGACACGCCGCATTATTCCCGATGCTAGGCGTCATTCATGGTCCGAACAGCTCACCTTTCGAACACCTTCAAGAAAAATCTGGCAATTTATCCGCCGATTGTTCAGACGCACCTCATTCAAATCATTCTCGGCCCTCAAAATCCAAAACATAACCATTACAAACCCAAAGGCAAAATTGCGGACACCATGGTTCAAAATAGCTCGGATAGCAATTACAGACCCGAATTTTTACAAAATGCACAATCAACTTTTCACACCGATTTAACACAATTCCATGCTGCCAACACTGAAACATACAATACTTCTTTCCAAATTTCAGAACTAGAAACAGCCATTTCCTTCGCGGGCAATACTTCCGTAGTATCCGATAATTTACATGATTCATTTTTGAGACATGTACCTGATCACACCAAACATTGCATTTTGCACACATTTAATGCACTATGTACAACTCACGCCTTCCCATAATTGGGAAATAATCTTTCGCTATGCCCATCCCAAAACCTGGCAAGGACCACAGTAACCCCACTAATTTTCAACCCATTTCACTCACGAGTTGCTTAGGAAAACTTCTTGAACGCATAGTTGTCAAAAGACTTACCCGGAACCTCGAAACAAATTCCATTCTATCTCCCTTTCAATTTGGTTTTCGGCGAGGACGTACTACAACAGATCATCTTATTCGGCTAGAAACAGACATTCGCATAGGCTACAAAAAATATGAACACACAGTCGCAGTATTTTTAGACATAAGCTAAGCTTACGATATGGTTTTCAAACCCGTATTACTTTTCAAAATTCAGCAACTCGGTATAAAAGGGCATTTAGCTCATCATGTAGTAGGTTTTTTTAATCCGGTATTCATCCATTCCACATCAGGTGCCGGTCAGCCATCTTCGATCCACATTTTCGCTTTTACATATAGAAATCATTGCCACCTGAGCTGACGCGACTTCCCGTGTCGATCTTTGGTCGCCACCTACGGGAGTACCTACTTGACGTGCCGCCCGTGCCGGACTGATTGACTGCTCGACTTGCTATATTTTATTTATTTTTATTTTTATTATGTGATTTTCACCCTCTTTTAACCTTTGTGCTGTGTTGTCTTATCTATTTGACTCGACGTAATAATAACCACGTGTCAATTATGGATGACCTCAATAAAGTCTGTCTGTCTTTCTTTAAAATTGACGACTATAGGGAAGCTACATTTCACCAGTTTTATTCAACGACGAATTCATTCAACGAATTCATCATTAACGACCTTTTCACTGACATGCCTGTAAATATATTGCACCATTTGTTTGCCGATGTCAACGCAATTTGGTGTTCATGAAAAATTACGAGCATCGTTTATTTCACCTACAAAACACACTAGACGAAATATGTATAATATGAAACACGAATACGAATAATACGAATAATACGAAATATAATACGAAATATGAAATATGTATAATACGAAATATGTTTCCTGAAGAATGGTTTAATTTTTCCGCTACAAAATCTGCAACAATGATATGTAGCAAATCGCTTCTCCACCCAATTCCAGTAACACCGCCTCACTTCGGAAACAATGAATTCAGTTTGTGAATTCCTTTTGTAAATTCATGTAAATTTCTTGGTATTATTTTTGACCGTAAGGTTTCATTCATAAACTCATCAAACACATCCAGAACAAATGCTTTCACCGACTGAATATATATTTAGATGCATCACTTCTTCGTCACTTGGAGCCGACCGTCATATACTTTTACTACTTTGCAGATCTTTAGTTCTACACCTAATTGAATATGGATCCGTAGTATATACCGGGGCCAGCGCATCCTCCTTACACATTTTGGACACCATTAAAAATAAATACATTCGCATCGCATTCGGTGCAATAGCATCACCCATCACTTCTTTAGAAGCTGAATCGGGAATTCCTTCACTAGCTATCCATATAATGCAACAAACACTAGGTACGTTTCCAAAATTCAATTTCATGCAAACCACCCCATACACGCGTCCTTACAAATTCTCCCAAATTTACATCATGAATATTTAGGTCCAGCCGAAAAACGAACTGATCTCACTATAACTTCTCCAGTCAAAACATTTTGTGAACAACTTAATTTCACTATTCCACCAATTACTTCCCTTTCTCCCCCAACTGCACCGCCGCGGCAGACAGCCGAACGACACGTTTTTTTTCTAACCGCCGCAAAATCACAGCTCTGTCTAGAATATGCGTAAGAAACTTCGCAAATTTCGGTCTCGTTATTGCCATGTTCCTTTTGTTTTTACTGACGACTCTAAAGATGCTAACCATACAGGAAG
The DNA here is from genome assembly GCA_034440575.1 of Imbricaverruca yamaguchii. NCBI lineage: Eukaryota > Metazoa > Arthropoda > Thecostraca > Neoverrucidae > Imbricaverruca > Imbricaverruca yamaguchii. The sequence continues at coordinate 96,301 of JAOTOL010001226.1, forward strand.
TTCAATAGTTTCGGGAAGATACAAAAAAACAACAACATCGATTACCAGACGGAACATTGATTTTCATCGCTCAATTGCATGCCATCCTCATTGCTCTCCGCTATATTCACAACCGTTTTCTCTATCACCCCATGCGTAGCGTCGTCATTTGCTCGGACTTCAAATCTGCTTTACAATCTCTTTCGTCACTTTCTTTGTCACAGCATAGCCATATTTATATTTGTGAAGAATTAGGTTCACTTCATCTGGTGGGCATGAAGGTCCGTTTCCTGCCCAGTAGGTTGGTGAGGTTTGCACGCTTTTTGCCAAAATCGATAGCAGCTCCCCTCATTTATATGCATTTTTGGCCGCTGAACACGGTGTAAGCATCAGAAATAAAAATTTCTCACATCTTTTGACGGCCCCGGCCACTTGAAGATTTTGGCTGTAACGAAATATTTGACATTTCTGCATCTCGTAAGCAGACTGGTGGGAAAATGAGTCCGATTGAGAATTACATCATAGAAGCAATTCATTTTCGATCATTTGGCACCGTTTCCAAGATTTTAGCTGTCTTATTACCTAAGATTTCGCCTTCTGAAGAATGGAAGGTTCGAGCGGTTCCCCGGGCTGCCAACAGATGGCAGGTCTATCGAGCCTTCCAAATGCCTTATGACGGACGCGTTTGTACCTTCCACCAAGCGTGGTTTGGCGTCTTGATGGACTGATACCGTCTCAACTAACTTATCGGTTATGTTTTATGTGAATTAGATATGCAAATACACAAAAATGGTAACGGATTTTACCATGAAATAATCGCACATATTGGTTGAACAGAGGTGGTACTGCGCAGAACATGCCCTGCTAAGCCTGGCCGGAATCGCAACAAGTTAATCAACATGAAACCGGTGCCACCCCTCATATCTGTATGTATTTTGTAAAAGGTGTATTCTATGTATTCCGTCAGATCATCTGTCATCACCATTCCGCCGCCACCACCGGGGCACGCCGCAACAGCCCGTCGTGTTGAAACTCGCCGCAGCGGCGCTCACTCACTCACTGGCCCAGAACCGGCGACGGAAGGCCACTTTATTCAGGCTATAGCCGCCCTGGCGGTCCCTGTCGGTGACAGCCGCCGCCGAATCCATGGTCAGCTTTACACTTCGCTCCGTCGCCTGCATGTGGTAGGGAATGCCAGTTCCCAGAGCTCGTCCAGCAGACGCGCCAGCTCATCGCCGTCAAGTGGGCGAGTCAGGGGTGGCTCGATATCTGCCTGGTGGTGCTGCAAATCCACCAACTCCATGAAGTTGCTGGCCCGATGATTGATTTCGGGGCATTTATAAGCCCGGGCTGGCTGCCCAGGCTGCCGGCGCTGACGGGCCTCACCGATGAGCCGGATAGCTAGGGCCCGGATCTCTCGGCGTTCGTCCCCGAGCATGCCGAGGACGACGGCCTCAGGGTGCGCCAGCATGGCGTTCCCGCAGAGTCTCCTCTACACTTCGGCCAGATCATCGCCGGTCATGTGGCGGCGCTGCCGCTCGAGCTGGTCGTACAGGTGGCGCGTTGCCTCCACCAGGTCCGGCCGGTGTCTGACTGCCAGCACTGTTGGGATGTAAACGCCCACAACGTACAACGAAAGTGTCTGCAGCTCGGCACTGGGGCTCTGTTGGGCCATGTAGACACGCAGCAGTCTGCTCCGTGCGGTGCGCCACCGCGCCATACTGAGCTAGCTGTGAACGCGCTGCGCTACTTCGTTTCCATCGCCCGAAGTCACACACTGGGCGTATTGCACCAGCAGGCGCAGATCTGGGCTCAGATTGCGTCTGACGTCATATGACAGCGGCGGCAGCTCAGCCGTTGTCCGGGGCTGGAACTGAGTGACAGGCAACTGGTGCACCGGGCCCGACAGCAACTTGCCGATGGGAACCGAGAAGCTGGAGGGACTGGTGTTCGGCCCATCGAGCCTCTTGAAGAGGGCTATGCAGGGCAGCTTGGCCTGATGGAGGAGGCAGGCCGCTTGGGTCAGCGGCCGGCCTAGCAGTTTTTTTCGAATTGGGCTATCCAGCCACTTTCCCAGCCCACCACCTCGTTAGTCCCATCACTTCCCACCGCATAGTGGCAGTGGCCTGTATGCCGCGCTCAACCAGAAAGCGCAGCAGCTGCCAGGCGATAGTCGCTTCGGTGTGCCGCGGTTCGCAGTTAAAGTGCCAGACAAATACATCACCCGGGTGGGCGTTCACGGATATGTTGTGAACCTTTTCGTGTCGGGTCCCTGCCACCCGGGCCGTGTCGGACCGGGCTGTCCTACAGAGCCCTCTTCAAGAGACTCGATGGGCCGACCACCAGTCCCTCCAGCGTCTCGGGTTCCATCGGCAAGCTGCTGTCGTGCCCGGTGCACCAGTTGCCTGTCGCTCAGTTCCAGCCCCTGACAACGGCTGAGCTGCCGCCGCTGTCAGATGATATCAGACGCAATTTGTGCAGATGAGACTGCGGGAACGCCATGATGGCCCACCCTGAGGCCGTCATCCTCGGCATGCTCGGGGACAAACGCCGAAAGATCCGGGCCCGAGTTATCCAGCTCATCGGTGATGCCCATCAGCGCCGGCAGCCTGGGCAGCCAGTCCGAGCTTACAAATGCCCGGAAATCAATCTCCGGGCCAGCAACTTCATGGAGTTCGTGGATTTGCAGCACCACCAGGCAGATATCGAGCCACCCCTGACTCGCCCACTTGACGGCGATGAGCTGGCGCGTCTGCTGGACGAGCTCTGGGAACTGGCATTCCCTACCACATGCAGGCGACGGAGCGAAGTATAATGCTGACCATGGATTCGGCGGCGGCTGTCACCGACAGGGACCGCCAGGGCGGCTATAGCCTGAATAAAGTGGCCTTCCGTCGCCGGTTCTGGGCCGGTGAGTGAGTGAGCGCCGCTGCGGCGAGTTTCAACACGACGGGCTGTTGCGGCGTGCCCCGGTGGTGGCGGCGGAATGGTGATGACAGATGATCTGATGGAATGCATATAATACACCTTTTACAAAATATATATAGATATGAGGGGTGGCACCGGTTTCATGTTAATTACCTTGTTGCGATTCCAGCCAGGCTTAGCAGAGCATGTTCTGCGCAGTAGCACCTCTGTTCAACCAATATGTGTGATTATTTCACTGTAAAATCCTTTACCATTTTTGCGTATTTGCATCTCTAATTCACATAAAACATAACCGATAAGTTAGTTGAGACGGTATCAGTGCATCAAGACGCCAAACCACGCTTGGTGGAAGGTACAAACGCGTCCGTCATAAGGCATTTGGAAGGCAGCCGGGCTCGCTAGACCTGCCATCTGCTGACAGTCCAGGGAACTGCTCGAACCTTCCATACTTCAGAAGGCGAAATCTTAGGTAATAAGACAGCTAGAATCTTAGAAACGGTGACAAATGATCGAAAATAAATTGTCTCGACGATGTAATGCTCAAGCAGACTCATGTTCTCACCAGTTCGTTTATGAGATGCAGAAATGTAAAAAAGTTGGTAACAGCCAAAATCTTCAAGTGGCCGGGACCGTCAAAAGATGTGAGAAATTTTCATTTCTGATGCTTCCATCGTGTTCAGCAGCCCAAAATGCATGAAATGAGGGGGAGCTGCTATCGATGTTGGCAAAAAGTGTGCAAACCGGACCAACCAACCAACTGCCCAGTCACTTCCACCACATTTTGAAGGTATTAAATCATCAATGCAACAGAGGATTTGACATAAATAAAAATTGGACACAAAATACGAGCCATACACAATTACATATCATAAAACCTGTCGTCGATACCTGGAAAATACATCATATAGAAAACCGACACGAAGAAAAAAGTCTTATAACGTTTACGTATCGGCCATACTTTTTTATACATTGATATATCTACACGGCTTCACCCAGACCTTCATGCCCATCATGCAATACCTATCTTATCGTTGCATATTCTTCTTCGTTTATTTATTGGTTGGCTCACGACACACTTTATGCACATTCACGGCTAACGGCGCCGCCCACACTGTTTCGCCGGTGGGCCGCGGGATTGGGAAATGTCCTTAGTGGCGCTAGTGTCGAACCCGGGACCTTCGGTACCCAAGGCCCGACACCTTAACCACTCGGCCATCCCCGCCCCGCATATTCTTCTTCAATGTCAGAAGTTCCACGGGACTCGAAAAATACTGACGGATTATTACCATATACATAGTTCCATTTTCTCTACCAACACTATTGGGGGGTGACCATTCATTTCTCATCAAACTACTTTGTTTTTTTTTCTCCGACAAGCCAATTTGCTCCAGGATTTATAAACTTTCTTTTCACGGTAGTATAATTTTTCACTATTATTTTTTCGCGGCACGAAATGGCTTGAGGAGGCCGAAGTGCCTGTACCAATAAACTGTAGCTATAAACCTAGAAAAGACAGTGCCCCGCTGAATTAACAGACGCCCCTCTGGGCCTAACATTCGCTCCAGAGGAGCAGCCGCCAGGCCCTTAATGGGAGCAGGCGGCCCACGGTTAGGGAAACGGGTGGGTTCCCCTCTCTTCTAGGTAAACACCATTCTGGACCGCAGATGATGAATTATAGATTGGGCATGCACCTGACTGACTGTAAAGACGATTATCTGGATAACACAAGTTTCCTTCTGAATCAGAGAGGTGTTTTGTAAGCTAGGCAGACGTACCTCTGTACTATCTAGGCGCCTCACTCACTTAGCTAAACCCCCGCTCAGCTAGCTGGACATCCCTGAATTACACAGACGAACCTTTGCACTAGACAGGCGCCCGTCTTGACTAGGCAGGCGCCCCTCTGGAACTAACGCTCACTCCTCTGGACCATGACGATATCCTCCGGCACTAGGACAAGGCGGATGTTCATCCAGACTAAAATGACCCCTCGTGGTAGTCTATATTTCCTTCTGGAACTTGGGCGCTCCAGATGGGTTCCCTCTAGACCAGGCCAGCACCCTCTAATCTGACCGACTCTCATCCAAATTTGACTGGCACTCCCTGGACCAGGTCAGTGCCCTTTATGTTAGGCATGCTCAGCTGGGTGCGCCTTCCCGAATATATTGTGAAGAAGGACCGATTTGTGAAGGATACGAATGATATCGTACGACTCGCAGGGATCATGCGAGCCGTTCCAATGAATACAATTATTGAGCAGCGCTCCTTCGGCGCCTTGTAGTGCGTGAAGACGTCGCTGAGGCGCCCTATGGCGAATAAAGACGTCACTGAGACGCCCTGTGGTGTAGGAAGACGTCGCTGAGGCACACTCCGGCGCATGAAGACGTCGCTGAGGCACCCGATGGTGTAGGAAGGCGTCGCTGAGGAACCCTCCAGCGCATGAAGACGTCGCTGAGGCGCCATGTGGCGCATGAAAGCGTCGCTGAGGACAAACATTTCTCAGAAAGGGTTTTCAGATCGGGTGATACTGTCCATGCACGTAACCCGAGCCCGTCAACTAGACCCCTGTGACGACCCTCCTCAGTGCGTCGCAAGTCGCCCGGGGAGACGTGCAGGGGAATATTTACTTATACTTATACAGCATGCCACGTTAATTATCTCTCATGTCAAGCCCCCAGGTGTTCAAATGGCAACACCACGTCCACAACTGGTGTTGATAAAAAGGTTGGGCTTGCTTGCCGTGGTGTGTTGTCCTTGGCTACTTTTACATTCAGCTTTCCACATTGAAGAATTTTGCCTTAATAATGGACATATCTTGCACCAGGCACCAAGAGACACCTTTGACTACTGATGCGCTCAGGTCGAGGGCTACTGAACAAATTGCCCACCACTCAGCATGTAAAAATGCCCTGGAAGCTGTGAGTGTGTTTGGAGAGGCCTAATCTGTGCGCCATGGTGATCATCCAAACCGCTGTGGTGTTGTGGAGCCCCAGGCGGTATACCACCGACACCGGCTCGATCACCAGTCACCACCACCGTTGGCACAGATCGTTGTCACCCCTGCTCGCGGACTCGCTACTCCCTGGCGGTGACCGGGCACGTTAGCTCGTGACTTAACTCATGGAATCCATCGAAAGGTAAGTTATCCGTTCTTTATAAGGAACTATGGGAGTTTATAACACTGATGGATGTGAAGATGTTTTCTCATCAATTGAAAATGCATGTATACTAAAGGCAATTACTTTTTAAAAGAATAAACAGTGTGAGTTTTAAATGAAGCTGATGCCGATATGCTGACCTAATTTACGTACAAATGGCCACAACAAAATATTGCGCTGCATAGTGTTCGTAACATCCTACGGCTATGCATATGCCTGGCCACATCCGCAGAATTTCTTTCACACAAATTGCTATGCGTATATCTAATTGATCAATGTGATTAGCTGGTGTATAGCTGATGCGGTCAGGAGATCGTTTACCCGTGCAATATTTATCAAATTTGCACAGGCTACAGATAAATGGCAAAGCCGTTTGGCCAGTGGCCAGCACTCCTTCGCAATCGAACATACACTAGATGAAACCATTTTTCTTTGACATTTTCACCAGGCAAAACCACAAACTTTCGGCTGGCGAAGCTGGACGAAAGCTCTGTTTCATAACTTTTTTGTCTGCTCCCACATTCAGAAAATCATGGCGGCGCCATCGCATAAGAGCGTTGCAATGGTACTATGCTTTCAGTTCAGGGTACTAAACTGAAAGTATGTCCATGCAGAGGTCATTATTATTTCAGGAAACACTGAAAACAAGGAACTAGAGTTGGAACACTAGGCACATTCGTGGTCAAAATGTATTCAGTGATAAATGTACCTATGATAATTTTTTAATACGTTGCCACGGCCTGAAGCACCCCATTGAAGTGCAAGTGCGTTCCTCTGGATCGTCATGGGTGCCCCTCCGAAGTTGCAAGGCAGTTAACCAAGGAGGTGCTAGGATCAAAGGGGCGACACCCCTCAAAAATGGATTCTAGAATTTTAATACAGTATTGATTGATTCCATAGATTCGGACAACGCGTGCGTAACGCCCTTTGTGAGGGAACGGCACAGCGGCTGTTAATGGGGACTCCCCCGGCTTCAAAACATCATCATCGAATCGAGCGATGTCCATGGCAAATGTGACCGAAGAACATTTAGCATTCCGCTAGGTTTTAACCAAAGCAACTCGGGTGTTCCAGTGATTTTGTGATTCACTGGCCGACAGCGCTTTGGAACGCTTGGAAGCCCTTGACTCGGGCCCAGACTGGATGGGTCAGACAGTACACGGTAGGCACACATGTTCCACGGGTGCAGCCTGCCTGACACTGTTAGTCTTGGCCGTGGAGGTTGATAGCAGATTGATAGATAGGGTGTCAATTACTGAATCTCATCAGCCGAGCTCAACAGCACACTGGGGACCGATGTTTAAATCGAGTTGCCTGTTGTTCGTCAGCCGAGATTGCCACAGCGTTACTAGCAACTTGCCGTTGCAAGCTAGCCAGTTAGCTTGAGTTCCATTCCTGGCAAGACGTATGTCGGTGGTATCCAATGTCATCGGCCATTGTCGATATCCAGTGCACTGCACTGGGAAGTGAAGCGGCCGTGCTACATTCCTCATCTGGCTTCGTTTTCGAAAACTGAGTCGACCTTGTGCGGCCGAACCCGAACCCGACGAACCCGACGACGCTCACCAGAGACGCTGGAGCTTCTCTGGGTGGACTGAGTGTGGGGGGGGGGGGAGGGGAGCTTTAGGGGCGCTTCTACCAGAATTAACCTTTCGCGGTGGGTGTACTGACACCCCCTCGTGCCACAGGTTGACTCGGTAGACTGACACCTCTCCCGCCACAGGTGGACTCCGTAAGCTAACACCCATCCTGCCACAGATGGACTCGGTAGACTGGCACCCACCTGTCACAGGTGGGCTGGACTGACTGGCACCCACCTGTCACAGGTGGGCTGGACTGACTGGCACCCACCTGTCACAGGTGGACTGGGACAGTTGGGCACTGGACTGGCTAAGCTGATGCGGTCCAAGTACGGTCGGGAAACCGTCATTCTCTCCGATATCATCAAACCCGATAAAGAGATTGTGGAGAACGGTAAGGAAGCCTTTGAAGTTGAACGAAGCCTGTGGGACATGCAATGCTTTTTGCGAGGAGGGGGCGATGGCATGGTATGGATGAGGACTGATGTACCAGGGCAGCTGAGGTCCTGCAAACAAGACCTTTTAAAGTGGTCTGTTGAATTTTGGCGGTACCGATATATGCAAGATACAATGCTTGTGAAAGCGTGTGCGTGCGTGCGTGCGTGCGTGCGTGCGTGCGTGCGTGCGTGCGTGCGTGCGTGCGTGCGTGCGTGCGTGCGTGCGTGCGTGCGTGCGTGCGTGCGTGCGTGCGTGCGTGCGTGCGTGCGTGCGTGCGTGCGTGCGTGCGTGCGTGCGTGCGTGCGTGCGTGCGTGCGTGCGTGCGTGCGTGCGTGCGTGCGTGCGTGCGTGCGTGCGTGCGTGCGTGCGTGCGTGCGTGCGTGCGTGCGTGCGTGCGTGCGTGCGTGCGTGCGTGCGTGCGTGCGTGCGTGCGTGCGTGCGTGCGTGCGTGCGTGCGTGCGTGCGTGCGTGCGTGCGTGCGTGCGTGCGTGCGTGCGTGCGTGCGTGCGTGCGTGCGTGCGTGCGTGCGTGCGTGCGTGCGTGCGTGCGTGCGTGCGTGCGTGCGTGCGTGCGTGCGTGCGTGCGTGCGTGCGTGCGTGCGTGCGTGCGTGCGTGCGTGCGTGCGTGCGTGCGTGCGTGCGTGCGTGCGTGCGTGCGTGCGTGCGTGCGTGCGTGCGTGCGTGCGTGCGTGCGTGCGTGCGTGCGTGCGTGCGTGCGTGCGTGCTGCGTGCGTGCTGTTGTTTGGTGGTGTGTGTGTGTGTGTGTGTGTGTGTTGTGTGTGTGTGTGTGTGTGTGTGTGTGTGTGTGTGTGTGTGTGTGTGCATTTGCGTGTGTGTGTGTGTGCTGTGTTAAGCTTCCATTCTGTGGTGGTGTACATGCCCGACCTCCTTGGCTGTGTCTGCCGTTTATTTAGTTTCCCGGTCTAGTTTGGCATTGCGTGGAGTATATAGTTGGACAGTCACTTAACGACGCAGATTGTCAGCCCGAATGGTGAAGCTCAAGTTATCGTATCCAGTGTTATGACCAGGTGCACGGCGAATTCTTTCCTGAGGAGAGCCTAACCAAAAAAGGTGACGAAGGAAAGGCCCTTGTCGGTGCACCAAGCGCGCCTAAGTTTCCGTTTTTTGTGGTGAACATGGCCAAATTTGTTGTGTGATTTAGTGTATTTCTGGTTATTGAGGGTGACAGTCTCCACTTGGCTGCGCCCCTTCGTATGACTTATGATCAACTTGCTACGGCTTATGCAAGTGCACTATGTTTCGGAGCTCGAACAATGATTGTAGAGCTGCCACTTCACTTATTAGAAGAACCTTCACCCTCCATGCTCTCCATTTCCGCTGTAATCGGCCGTCTGCTAATGATGACGAGGAAGCTGAATGTGCGGAACCTAAGCCATTGTGCCTACAGTCCGCCACGACATGAATCTGCGCCACGGTGCGTTCTCACTGAGCTGCGTGCTCTCGGCAGGCCCATACGTGTTTGCAGACATCCTGGACTTCAAGAATCTACAGGAGATTGTGGTGACATATCGGATTGACTGGCTGGTCCATTTTTCGGCCCTGCTCAGTGCCGTGGGTGAAGACAACGTGCCGCTGGCGATACGTGTCAACATCGAAGGTTGGTCATTGATACGGTGGTGGTGATGGCGACTTGGTGCTTTTGGACGCGTAGACCACTTGGGTCACTTTAAGCCTATATTGGCTATCAGCAAGTGTACAGAAATTAATTTGAAGTAGGCTAGGCCGCATGCGCTTTTATTTGAGCCATGGTTCCCATGGCACGCACTGGAGCTAATGCTAAAGGTGGTCTAGAACTCCCTGGATAGCCACTCGCCTACCCAGGAGCTGATGCGCCTGTTACGATAATTTGGGTTGGGTTGGGTTAATCATCAGTTTTTCTCTATGTTTTTAGGTTCGCGAGGCAGCTGTCGTCGATTTGATCCGAAAGGAACAAAAGTAGTTCTTTGTGAATTGATCATTATTTCCCAGATAAAATGGGTTCCTTGAATGTTGGGAGACTGATGGAAAAAGATAATGATGTGCATCGTACGCTTGTAAAAAATCAGACCCCACGTGGAGTATCCAGGAATTTCTAACCCCGGCAAAAGACGCACCTACTAAAGGATCACTCCTATTGCATCACTTCACTTATGATATTAAGCATTTCACAAAATAGCCGGGCAAATGGAACAGTGCCTCAGCCTCCGTAATATTCTTGAATTGTGCGGGTGCAACCACAGCACATCATGTAGTCTTTAGTCCTTGAGATGAACGAGCCACTTTCTAAAGGGCGGTATCACCTCACAACAGATTGTATTATGATCCAGACATTCATTTTTCGCATTTCCAGCCATGTTTTTTTTCAATGTGAAGGAACCGTAAAATTACGAAATATCAAGATGTATCATATGTTAGACAGATGGTAACAAATATAGTTCATGTCCGTTCTCTGCCTTAGAATGTGTGGAAGTTTCCCCAGTGAACACATGGAGCATATGACGTATTAGCCGGTGTCGGTAATCTTCAAATTGGTGGTATCAAAAGCGGCTACTGTTTTTATTTTGCCTTGATATGTGCCTAACAATTCGGCATAAACATTAGATCGCTGGGCAATCGGAATTTTTTCCAAAATGCGTCTTAAAAAGACTGTTTTCGGCAATTCGATGCCATATTGGCTGTGAGGACCAATCCAAATAAGTGGATCAAATAGTACCTCTTTTTGATCGTCTCGACGAGCTGAGTCGACTGAAACGACGCAATCTTTGGAAAAATCGATAGCTAACAAAATATCGGGTATCTTGTGTCTTCTAATACACCAGCAGATGTCCATTTCGGGGCATACAAGGAACTCTGAGGTTTAAACAAGTAAAAATCATGATACAGCCTCGGTTTCTACACTTACTCATTTGATGAATTCAGCACCACTCACTGGGCATAGAAATATAGACAACGCCTTATATTTATTCGCTGTTTGAACTACATGGCAGCATGATTGAGGGAGGCTGTTTTGTACGCACGTTCATCACTTACCAAATTCAAGGCTATCTGGAAGGGCTATCTGAATGTCTCAACATGAAACGAATAGGTAGCTATTCGTTGCATGTTGAAACATTCAGATACCCTTTCCACATCACGTTCATACGAAAATCAGATACGTTGGTGATAAAAATGAATAAAATTCGCCATGACTATTGAAATTCCCCGTGATCACCATGTGACCTGCCAATGCCAATTTTCTGCCAAGGGACACATGTCAGACAGCAATCAATGAACACTGAAGATATTCAAGGCAAACATCGCGCGAAGGTGCGGAGCACAACTGATTGGACGGCATAGAGCACCCCAGTTGTACCTTTCATGGAGCTCACAGTCTTTTTAGCATATTCCCCACGTCCCTCTTAGATGATAGCCCGGGCAAAAGCTGCCGGTGCATGCACCTACATTGTACGTGCCAGATCATGGCGTGGGAGGCACTGCATGCAAAACCTCCGGCGTATCGTTGAATTCATTGTGGGGGTTTACTATCTGATGTGGTTTCGCGCGAAGGTGCAGCACATCTGGCTGGATGGGCCGAGGCATATGCTGCGCCAGCTGCAGCTCACTCGGCTGCAGCATGGGGAAGTCGTAAGCATCGTGATGCCGTACTTACACTCCAGTGCCTGTTATGCTCACAACGAAATGGTGCTCCAGACACTTCTCTATAGAGAACACAGAGCAGAGCGCCAGTTCGCTGTTGAACGCATCAGGTGCATCCGCGGCAAAAATGAGCGTGGAGACCCCAGCGTTCGTCCCAGGAAAATTACGAGACCTAATGAGACCGCGGAGAGTCTGCATGAGTTGATGTCCTGGGACGGCGCCTTCGAACCGGCCCTCACGTGCCACTCGCCAAGCTCCGAACTTGATGGCTATGTGGACATGCCAATGTCAGTTCCAGTTTCCCGTGCACGGTCAGTCAGTTGAACGATGCGTGAAACAGGTGTCGCTAGCTACAAAGAACGTGTACGGGAAGGAGAGGAGGGACGGTTACATCCGGGCTGCCGACATGCACCGACAGCTTTTGTCCGTGTTAACAATTAAGATGGACGTGGAGAATATGCCAAAATGACTGTGAGCTCCATGAAAGATAGAATTGGGGTGCTCTATGGCGTCCAGTTAGTTGTGCTCCACACCTTTGCGAGATGTTTGCATTGGATATACCAGTGTTCATTGATTGATGTTTGACGTGTGTCATTCGCCGTGATTATTGAAATTCCCCGTGATCACCATGGGATCATCGATGCCTATTTCTTCCCAAAGGGACACCCTATTTCTTTGGGAAGAAATAGGCATCGATGATCCCATGGTGATCACGGGGAATTTCAATAATCACGGCGAATTTTAATCATTTTTATCACCAACGTATCTGATTTCCGTCTGAACGTGATGTGGAAAGGCTATCGGAATATTTCAGCATGCAACAAATAGGTAGGTATTTGGTATGTGATGCACATGCGTATAAAGCGCCTCCCTCAATCATGCTGCTATGTAGTTCAAACAGCGAATAAATATGAAGCTTTGCCTATATCTATATTCCCAGTGAGTGATGCTGAAGTCTTCAAATGAGTAAGTGCAGAAACCGCGCCTCTATCATGATTTTTCCTTGTTTAAACCTTACAGTTCCTTGTATGCCTCGAAATGGACATTTGCTGTTGTTTAATACAACGAAGAATGGCTCTTAAGTGCTCCTGGGTTTTAGACATTGCGTGAGACGAAATGTACGACCCTCAGTATACCAGGAGGTGCTGAGTTTACATCAAAAGTAATGTTAGGGATTATGCTATATTACTCAACGTTTCGGCCAGGGGCCATCGTCAGGAGTCTATGCTATATTACTTCTAACGATGCTATATTACTCCTGACGATGGCCCCTGGCCGAAACGTTGAGTAATATAGCATAATACCTAACGTTACTTTTGATGTAAACTCAGCACCTCCTGGCATATTGAGGGTCGTACATTTCGTCTCCCGCAATTTGCTGGTGTATTAGAAGACATAAGATAGACGATATTTTCTTAACTATCGATTTTTAACGATATTGCGTTGTTTCAATCAGCTCAGCTCGTCGATACTATACTATTTCAAACAGATACTATTTGACCCACTTATCTGGAATGGTTCTCACAGCCAATATGGCGTCGAACGCCGAAAACAGAGCCTTTTTCAAACGCATTTTGAGAAAAAAATGCCGACGGCCCAGCGATCTAATTTTCATGCCAAACTGTTAAGCACATATCAAGGCAAAATAAAAACAGTAGCCGTTTTCTATAACACCACTTTGGAAATTCTCGACACAGGCTAATGAAGTATACTTCGACAGAAGCCAACCGACAGTTGCCTATCATGGCACAGGGTTACCCAAATGCGTTAGTGGAGGAAAAACTTCAAAAAGTTGAATAGGTTCGGATAGCCGAAAACTGATAGAACTGATCGCATAAAGAGATCAACAAAGTGACAAGTTTTTCAATGGTAGTGATATATTCCACCTGTCCACTGCGCATTCAAATAATAATTTTGTAGACACGTTATCTGCTCGATAGCAACTGATGTCGGTCGAGAAAAGCATTACCTCGAGACTGAATCACATTACACCATACGAGTGAGCCAAGAATAAATGCAAATGTCATGGATGTCTTGATGCAGAGGGAATGTTCAGAGAAGTAGCAAAACAAATAATCAGGCGGGCGAAACTCTGAGAAATGTGAAAATTGCGAGTTCGTTAAACGTCATACGGAATGTTATTGCAGACATCGGGAATCTTCAGTAAAGAAGAAGAAGAGGTTGGTTCGTGATACCACTCGAGAACTCTGAAATATGCGCTCCCGACAAGTGCACTGGGATGGTCGCTGTGTGTACGTAAAAATACTGTTATAATCTATGGGAGTCTGTCTCCATAAAATATGATCCAATGTGCATTTGTTAAAGTTAGCTTGCCTTCAGACGTAGATTTCATTACCAGTCACAGCGATATGTTGCGCATATTATTACTTTGCGTATTGTTTTCTGGAATCATTTTCTGATCGTCATCTACCACAGACGGCGGCCCGCCGCCAACCGCCGGCCATTCATGACACGGCGGGGCGCGAAACCATTCCCCGAAGGTTAATGGGCCCCAATGCCAAAGCTACAGGCAGGTCCTATGTTACTTAGTATTGATCAAGGCTCGAACTTTCTCTTTCGTTGTGACGCATCGGCGGCCCTACGGATCCTTTTGGGAGCAAATGTCAGCGCTTGACGTGAACCGGGCCATGTCAGAGCCATAAAAGTGTCTGAAAGCTTCATGCCAAAAGACGAAAAATAACAGGGTTAGGTATGTATAAAAGTAGTCGAGAGTGCCATCAGAAGGTAGTTGATTTTATGTCGGTTTATTTTAGACCATTGGAAATGAATTCGCTAATGTAGAACATCTGATATACAACTTAAAGGAACGCAATGTGATAATTTGGAAGACAAATCCTAGAATTGAGTGCATAAATAATAGGGTTGCAATTGATGAAAGTTATTCAAAATGATTTCAAAAGGTATCAAGTTCTACTTTCGTTTACTTAGGAGCATTGGACATTGTCAGCACATCACACAGAAGATGCATGATGCATTTTATTACAAGTTTAATCACAAATTGCTTCCATTTCACTTTGAGGGCAAAGCGACAGGGTGAACTGATTTTATAATAAAACAAACTGCACATTATAAGAGAGCTTGTTTCAATGTTGCTCAAATTTGGCCATTGGAAGTTTTTGCATCTCCTCTATGAACCAGAATATAGCATTAATCATAGCAAGCCCAGACTGGTGGTGCTACTTAACAAACCCACCACCAGAGCGGCACCACCGGTATTATGTCCGCTCATGACGCCTAACTTTTTTATTTAAAATAAATTTTATGATTTCCCATCAAGGATCGCATGCATTATGCTCGACTGCTCAGGCTTGCGACCAGGTTCTGAATATGTTAATGGGCTAATTCGCTGCAGGGATGCACAATGTGATGGAGCTGGCCAAGCAGTACAAGCTGAAGCTGTTCGTTCCCAGTACAATCGGCGCGTTCGGACCGACATCGCCCCGCAACCCCACGCCCAATCTGACCATCCAGCGACCCCAGACCATCTACGGCGTCAGCAAGGTGAGGGCCACGCCACCCCACTCTCCGGGCCGCAGCTCAGTGTCGCACCTGGTGGACGTGCATACAAAGGGTGTGAAATTCCGTCTTCTGGAACCATTTGTACGTCAACTTTCAGCGCTGCGTTGTGCTCTCCCCCTCCCTCCAGCATTGTCTTCCTGTCCCTTAGTTTGTAATTGCCCGGTCATGTCCCCGTCCCTTATTCCATCACTTTAATTGTATTGGACGTTCGTTGAATCCGGGCTCCGGCTCGGGTTCAACGTGGACAAACCTCAAGTCTGTAATTGCCAGGCTCCCATCCTCTTGGGATGTATATTTGTGTCGAGCACAATGTGCGCATTACACAAAAAGCATCGCTGCGAATGTATTTCGTGCAATCCAGATTATGCATGTGCTGACTATGCTGACGGCACATGCATGCGTTCGCGAGGTATTACGCTTGATTTTCCGTGCTCCCCAGGAAAGTATCCATATTGAAGGTATTGCAATGTTAGTGCAAACTGTTGGAAATGCAAGTTGATCCCGAACAAATTGCATTGGCTAACATACAAATTTGAAACGAAGGGTGCATGAGAGCAAAATGCTTGAGCATTCAAAAGTACCTCAAGCCTCCAGCATCTCTGAGCATCTTAGTCATGCATGTTGGCTTGGCTTCAGGTTCATGCGGAGCTTCTAGGAGAATACTACCATAGAAAGTTCGGTCTGGACTTCCGGTGCCTGCGGTTTCCTGGTGTGATATCGAGCGACACGGCTCCAGGTGGCGGCACCACTGGTGAGCCTCCGTACCGCCCCGGGCCCGGCACCACTGGTGAGCCTCCGTACCGCCCCGGGCCCGGCACCACTGGTGAGCCTCCGTACCGCCCCGGGCCCGGCACCACTGGTGAGCCTCCGTACCGCCCCGGGCCCGGCACCACTGGTGAGCCTCCGTACCGCCCCGGGCCCAGCACCACTGGTGAGCCTCCGTACCGCCCCGGGCCCGGCACCACTGGTGAGCCTCCGTACCGCCCCGGGCCCGGCACCACTGGTGAGCCTCCGTACCGCCCCGGGCCCGGCACCACTGGTGAGCCTCCGTACCGCCCCGGGCCCGGCACCACTGGTGAGCCTCCGTACCGCCCCGGGCCCGGCACCACTGGTGAGCCTCCGTACCGCCCCGGGCCCGGCACCACTGGTGAGCCTCCGTACCGCCCCGGGCCCGGCACCACTGGTGAGCCTCCGTACCGCCCCGGGCCCGCCCACCCTCGGGCCCGGCACCACTGGTGAGCCTCCGTACCGCCCCGGGCCCGGCACCACTGGTGAACCTCCGTACCGCCCCGGGCCCGGCACCACTGGTGAGCCTCCGTACCGCCCCGGGCCCGGCACCACTGGTGAGCCTCCGTACCGCCCCGGGCCCAGCACCACTGGTGAGCCTCCGTACCGCTCCGGGCCCGGCACCACTGGTGAGCCGTTGTCAGATTAGATAATATGTGCCCTTCGTAATACAACAAAGCCACAGCGAGCTGTGGACAAGGCAGAGAGTCTGTAGCCAAGAGCGAGAGCGGGAGTTTGTAAGCATGCCAGCTGAGCCGGACCCTCACAGCGCGATGCGATGTACGCGGATCGTTACAGCCGCTCCGGGGTGATGGTTTGTTTGAACAGCAGGTCCACGGGGCCTGGTCTCAGCCAACTGCGTTGGTGGCAATACTTGGTGGTACAGCGGCCACTCACAAGGTCGTGGCTAACTTCACCACTTACACGAAAGACTACGGTACTGTGGATTACACGAAGGACTGCGGTACTCTGGATTACACGAAGGACTGCATACCCTGTGGCTCAATTGTTTAACCCATCTGTTTTGGGCTTGGGAAGTTAGCGGCAAAGTCTGACCTTAGGGAGAGGAGGGGATCTTACTCAGCCTGGTCATATTCAGATGTGAGCAGCGGTAACATCATCACCAGACGGACGAAATCACAATTATTGATTCATGTTTCGATCATTCATAAAACCGAACAGCTGGAAACGCATTGCAATGTGACATGTGCTGCGGGACCATTGCTGTGCTGGATCCCCTAATCCTAATAATGGCAGGGGATGGTGGAGGGGCGGATTCCACCTCACCTTAAGCTTGTGTTGTTTGCTACATTCTCATCATACGAGTGATTAATCCTGGTCGAACCACTCTAAGTCCTAAATAACTAACTAACTATAACCTTTTAGCTATAAAGTTAAATCAAGATGACTTTCCAAACTGTTTTAAGCAGATGCCAATGTGCCATTGGTCACCGCGCTATATGTGGAGATAATACTCTGTATGCACCTGGTAAATGGGCTCTTATGTATTTGGTGTACGCTGTTTTTTTCCTTCTCGGGAAATCAGAGAGGCATCCAGGGAAAGAAATTTGGAGAAGTTTGCACGTGATCTTTTCATACATTTAGTGGAGAACAATATACCGTCAATAGCTGTATATATCGTGTAGAGTTCTACGATGTGCATATTAGCAATGGCAACCCATGTAGGTAAGGGCTTAAGGGAGGCACGGATAGTTTAGCTTCGTATGTCTAACTGGTACTATGATGAGATGATTGGCCGATAATTTAGCTTTTATACTTAACTTTCGAGAACGTCTAATTCAAGCAACCAGTGGTGGATTCAGAGAAGGGGAGGCTCTGAAGTTGGCACTAGGTTCGTTTTGAATGCTCACTGGGAACTATATGACAATGGCTATAAATAAAGGAAACTTCAAATATCGTCAGCGCCCAGTAGAGGATCCAGAATCATGGTGGCAACTAAAAAAAGCAGTTTAGCAGTTTATCCGATTTTGAAAGAAGTTTATCAGATTTGTTTGGCTAACATTTGTGGGGTCTGCATTAAGACAACATGTATAGAACAAAATACGATGAAGCATACATGAAACTTTTTTTAATGCCATGTTAGTGCAAAGTATCGGCAAAAATCTACCTCTTGCGGGTTGGGGAAGGCATGGCTCCGCGTATCCGCCACTGTCAGTGCCATTTAATTTACCAATCTCTCATATCAACGGTACGCATCATAAGCTGCAGGTACATTTATCTTCTTGTTTGCCCGCAGACTACGCCGTGCAGATATTTCACGATGCCGTCACCACCGGTCAGTTTAGCAGCTACCTCCGACCCGACTCCAAGCTGCCCATGATGTATATCGACGACACACTCAGGTGACAATAGCCCCAGCCCCTGCCGCTAGTCTCCGCCACCTGACGCCTATGTCCGGCACTTGCTGACAATCTCCGCCACCTACCGTTAATCTCCGGCACCCACTATCAGTCTCCGGTCCTCAGCAATACTTTCTGCCGCCTGCCGCCAATCTCCGGCACCGATTCTGAATCTCCAACATCCACCACCGATCTCCAGCCCACATCAATAATCTATGTCATCCGTTGTCAATTTCCGGCACCGGTCACCAGTCTTGGGCACGAATCACCAATCTCCGGCACCCATCACCAATCTCCGGAATCGGTAACCAATCGTCGGCACCCATCGCCGATCTCCGGCACCCATCACCAATCTCCGGGAATCATTCACCGTCTAGGGTGGGTGCTACTGACACCAGCCGTGGCTGCCACCTTTGGGTCCTCACACACAAGGAGGCTATCCAGACAGGAATTCATGGACTGGCGTCACTGGATTGAAAAGGTTATAAGAAGATTGCCCCCACGGTTCAATCGTTGCATTCAAAGGACAGGGGCTATGCACAGCTGGGGCATTGCAGGACAGATCAACCGTGACCAGCACACCATCTCTCAGCATTTTGTGTAAATTTGTATATGAAGCCATCTAGAGCCGCAATATGAGCTTTGCAACATTTTGCTCCATCAGATCGACGGTTCGGAATTATAGCCTGGTACATTTTCATGAGACCACGGTATATGGCTATGTTTGGAGGCTTCCCCTCAGAAATTTTTGGAGAACGGTATTCATTACCGGGCTAAGATCTAATTGAGGAATATTTGAGAAGAATGTACAGTAAAACCTCGGTTTTCGTATGTCGTAGTTTTCGTACGATTCGGTTTTCGACGACTTCTTTTCGTAGAAATCTTGTCCCAGTTTTCGTACATCCGCTCGGTTTTCGTACAGTGGAAGATGGTCCGTACCAAACCCGTCCGCCTGCCTGTGTGCCCATGGACCAGAAGGTCATTTCAAACTTTAAAAAAAAACTACACCAAAGCACTGTTTCAAAAGTGCTTTGAAGTGACTTCGGACACTGAATTGACCCTAAGGGAGTTCTGGAGGAATCACTTCAAAATCTTCAATTGCATGAGCATTATAGTTAAAGCTTGGCAGGGAGTGACTTTCAGGACGATGGACTCTGCTTGGATAAAATTTATGGTCAGAATGTGTCCTCGAGAAGGATTTTGAATGGTTTGAGGCTGACCCTGACGACCCTGCCCCTGTTGTGGAATATATTGTCTTTGGGGAAGTCCATGGGGTTGGATGTGAGTGGCCAGGATGTGGAAGAATTGGTGGACGACCACAGCGAAGAGCTAACCACTGAAGAGCTGCAAGACCTTCAACTGGAATAACAACAAACGGCAGCTGAGGAAATTGCTTCAGAGGAGGAGGAGAAGGAGAGAGAGAGAGAGGAGAGAATGTTCCTTCTTCAGTAATTTAGGACATTGTGCAAAGTAGAGTGAGTTGCCAAGTTTTGTGGAGAAATATCACCCTAGCAAAGCTGTTGCAAGCCGTGTCTGCAACATGTTCAATGGCAATGCCTTGTCCCGTTTTAGGCAAATCTTACAGATACGCCAGAAGCAGACCCCTCTAGACAGACTTTTTTGTGCGACAGGGGTCCAGTGACTCAAGCTGGTCCTAGTGCCAGTAAAAGACAAAGAAGGGAAGTAACGAACCCCAAATAGGCCCTTGGTAACTGAAGTCCTTATGGAAGGGGATTCCCCTTCCAAACAATAACTTCTCCTCCCTCCTCTCCCCTCTTCGTCGTCTTCCATCCTCCAACAAGAGTCTTTAATAAAGGTAAAAGTGATGTTAAATGTTCATTTTTCCATATCATTAGTCATCTATATTTATTTCTCATTGTTTTCGGTATGCAAAACTATAGTTATTCTCTATAAAATGTACTTTTTGTTAATATTTTTTGGTGTCTGGAACGAATTAATTTCATTTACATTATTTCTTATGGAAAATATTGCATCCGTTTTCGTACATTCGGTTTTCGTCCAGCTTTTTCGAACGGATTAACCACGAAAACCGAGGTTCCACTGTATTTTCCATAATGTTTGCTCAGTGCCTTCGTGACATTGAGCCACGTGTCCTGACCTAGACATGGTAGCATATACAATATTTCTTGCATTATTTCTGGAATGAGATGTGGTAAGTTGCCATTGTAGGTGCAGTCTTCGGAAATACGTTCTCTCTATCAAGGTAATGCGATTTGCTTTTCCATGCTTGTTTCATGTGGTTGACCGCCAACCCATTGTTTATTGATTTAACATTTCAGACTAACTAGTAGAAAGTAGTGTTAATAGGAGGCGGGACTAACTAGTAGGAAGTAGTATTAGTCAATTTTACTTGTAGTACAATTGAAAGGAAATCAGCACAGGACAGGACATCATGCGGCACGTTTAGACCTGGGGTGGATACAGAGGGAGGGTACGCTGAGAAGAAACGTCCCCAAGGAGGTAACGTCCCCGTGGAAAAGACATTTCTTTGAAAAGGCATTCTCCCCTCCCGATTTTTTTAAAAAGCCAGAGGCGCTTTTTAATGTTTAAACGACATAAGCATTATTTTAAAATTTCACACTCACCTTGCAGCCATACATTTTACAGTGGATCAATGCATTGCATAAACTGCACTCGACACGTAAAGCTGACACATTCATTGTTGCAATGTGCTAAGGAGCCGGGATGCACAAGTTAGGGTGTACCGTCGAAGGTCTTTTTCTGAAATTAATGAAGCCTGAACGAAACTAGATGGGTGTATGCACGAACACCCCGGAAAATATCCATGAAACGCGAATTAACTGACGACTATTCACAAAATGTAGGCCATCTCTTCTTTTAAGAGAACATAGTTTTGTTGCAATAGTAAACGATCTTCAAGGTCAGACGAGGACAAACGCTATAGCGACAAAAAATGCTTTTTATACGACCAAAACTAGCTGGAACATTTAGGTTGTCACTTGAGCTTAGGAGGTGTTTTTTTATTGGTGATAGTTGACATTAATCGTCAAACGCAAGGAGAACCCTAGAACACCGAAACTCACTAATATATTCAGTCAAACCAGCATCAACATGTTAACCGTCTCTTGTTCCAGGTTGACAACGGCATCCGTCTCGACAGCAGTTGTCCTTCAAGGTCAAGCTCAAGGTCAAACGGCGGGAATTTCTCAAACGGCCAATGTCCCAGCTCCATCAGAACAACAAATTATTCGCATTCTTCACCCATGTACGTACTGGCGCCATACCCCACTGAGCTTGAGCTTACCCACGGTATTCTACATCACCATCCTAGACGAACCCTAATTCAGTTCTTCGTCACACCGCAACGTTTCATCTTCACAGGTGAACCAAAGGTCAAGTTGCTCATTTTTGGGCCCTTTGTACCATTTTCACTTATTGAACTAGGAACGCCGGATCAATGCAGACATGCTCTTCATATGCTACTCTTTCGTCACAACCGAAAGCATTATCTCTCAAAGTCACAGGTCAAGCCAATGTCATAACCTGGGCCATTTCCAGCATGCATTGTGCCCCCTATAAGTCGCAGCCAAACGAAGCTAGATGAATACAACTTCCGCAAAAACAAAAACGCGGGGACGGACAAACGTTACAACATTCATTTTTAGTCTGAGCCGTACCCGCTGCTCCAAGGTCACGATATTCGCCCAAAATGCCCCATTCGTTAGTATGGTAAATTCGTTGCTTTCAGGTACGCCCACTCGAATTGCATTGAAACTTCTACAGAACATCTCTAATCCTATTACCAAACACTTCCTGGTTCCATTTTCGTCACACTGCAGCGCTTGACCTCCAGGGGTCAGCAAAGGGCCAGTTGCGGAATGCTGTACCCTCTGTAACTTCTTCGAATTGGCTTACAAACACGGGATCACTGTAGACATACACCCCACATGCTAATATTTCGTCACAACCCGAAGTGTAACCTCTCGAAGTCATAGGTCAAGCTAATGTCACACACCGGGTCATTTCCAGCGCGCATTGACCCCCTATACACCGTAGCCAAACAAAGTTATAGGAATGCAACCTTCGCCGAAATAGACAATGAAAATAAGTACTGGGAAGGAGAAATGTCGCAACATTCCATTGGTTCATTAAATTGCACTCACTGGTAACCGGTCACGATGCTCGCCTAAAATGTATGTGCAAACCAGAATGGCAATTGCATTGCATTCAGTTGCACCTACTCAAATTTCGATGACATTCCCCCATAATATTTCTCATCATATTTCTAAGCAATCCCTAGTGCCATTTTTTTGGTCACACCGTAGCGCTTGACCTACATAGGTCACGACAGGCCAAGTTGCCAAATTCAGTCGCCATGTACCGATGTCCCCAATTATGATAAACTCACGGGACTATACGAAAATTTATTTTGAAGTGATTCAGTTTATGATCTCAGCTTAACCCGAGCCTTTGAGAAGTTCAACTTCGGGTCCAGACTATAGAGCAGCCTATGGGTAATATCTCTGCATCGATCCCACGGACCTATCCTAATTAGGGAAAAAGTTACTGGGGGCGCAACATTTAGTGGCATGAAATGTCCCAACCTCTGCAGGCCAAACGCCACTGTGTTGCGACAAACGGATGCAGAGATCATCCAGTAATTGGGTGGGAGTTATTGGGCTGGAATTGCAGTGTAATTTAAGTAAGCGCACTCGAAGGAAGCGTAATTGCCGCACTCTTTTGCATGGAAATGTGTGGACGAATATCGTGACGTTAGGCTAGCGGGCATAGCTTAGGCAAAATCACATGTCGTGACGTTTCTCTGTCCCACTGTTTGCATTTTGGCGAAAGTAGGATTCCTCCAGGTCTGCTTGGCTGTGATTTATAGGGTCTCAAAGCGCGCTGGAAATGACTCCGTGTATGTCTTCGGATTCACCTGTGACTTTAGAGATTAAACTTTGAGTTGTGACTAGAGAACAACCTGTGGAGAGTATGCCTACACTGATCCCGCGTGTGTAGGCTAATTCTGGATCAGTTACAGACTGCACATAATTCAGTAACTGAACCATTGCTAACCCCTCGAGGTCAAATGCGAAAACGAAAAATGGTGCCTTGGATCGTTTAGTAATAGGAGGAGAGATATTCTGTAGAAGTTGGAATACAATTCAAGTGAGCGTACTTGAAAGCAGCGAAACTACCATGCTGACGAATGGGACATTTTGGGCGAAAATCGTGACCTTGGAGCAGCGGGTACGGCTCAGACTAAAACTGGCATGTTGTGACGTTTGTCCGTCCTGCGTTTGTCCGCCCCGCGTTTTTTCCTCGCGTAAGTTGTATTCACCAAGCGCAGTTTGGCTGCAATTTATAGGGGTCACAATGGGTGCTGAAAATGGCCCAGTTTACCACTTTGGCTTGCCCTAAGACATTGGGAGATGAGGCTTCTCGTTGTGACGAGATTAGCCTGTAGGGAGCATGTCTGCACTGATCCAGCGCTCCTAGGCCAATTGGCGAGAAAGGTGCAAGGGGCCCAAAATTAAGCAACTTGACCTTTGGTGACCTGTGGAGGTGGCACACTGCCGTATGGCGAAACACGGAACTAGGGTTAATCTAGTATGGTGATGTGGAACATCGGGGATAAGTTCAACTCAATTAGATATGACGCCAATACGTATTTGAACAGGAATACAAATACGTTGTTCTGATGGAGCTCAAAGCTTCGAATTGATTCGGCTTAGTCAGTAGCAACATGTAGTCCGCTCTTGTTCAAGGGGGACATTAATTTCCTCTTCTTGAAAAAAAAAAACAATTGGCCTTCGTCGTTTTCCGGTCGTCCGGGAGGAATATATATTTTTTTAAATCCTCGATTTTGTTCACAACTGAGATTCTGCTGTCGTATTATAAAAACTCTCCAAACTGTATCAACAAATTGTAATACTGTATAAAATATCGCATTAGTAATGTCAGTCTCCGAAACCCGTTCCAACGAACTAACGCCAAGAAACAAAACATTCGTGCAAAGCGCAAGGAAATGCCAAGGTCGTGATGCCTGTCGTGGCCAGTGGCATACCGAAGAGGGGATGGGAAATGGGAAAATGCCCTCCCCTAAGGGGCGGTGGGCCCTTGTCATCACGCTGGGGCTGTCCGAAAATTACACAGAGGCCAGACAAATCATGCTGGGACCTCAAAAATAGTGCTCTGCCCCAAAAACATGGAGACATCGGGCTCCAAATAAATTTGCCGGGCACTGAGAATTATTGCAGTGGCCAGTGCAAAACTACACTAGGGCACCGAGATGCCGCTCTGGGAGCACACAAATGTTCGTCGAGGCCCATAAATTTATCATTAAGAGCACACTGAATTCTTTCGAGGGGCCGGGTGAACCAAGCTGACGGGCACTAAAAGCACACTGGAGGTCAGGAAGCGTACCGGAACCCTTCAGGACACACCGGATCCCTCAAAAGCAACAGAAATTGAAAATACGCACCAGGCCCATAATAAACACACCGTGAGCCTTCAAAAGCACACCAGAGGTCCTCAAAACGCACCGGCACAATCAAAGACGATATCAGGGAATTATATGCAGACTGAAGCCCGGAAAAAGTGACTTAGTACTAATGACTCACCGAAGGATGGGCAAAGGCAACAATTGCCCTCACACACCCCTCAGAAACGGTGGGAAAAAAATTGGGAAAAACTGCCAGGGTCGCGAAAAACCACACTGAAGCCTAACAAAACGATGCCAGTGACCAAAAATTCCCACCGGGATCCGACGAAAATGAGGCCGAGGGTCCGAAAAATTGAGCATGGACCCTAAAAATAAATCTGGACCAGAAAATCACCATGGATACTAAACACTCACGCCAGAGACCCAAACGAGTAAGTAGGTAGTTGAATAAAAGTTCGGGCCCCAAAAAAGTCGCGCACGCACTTGCAAAAGTGTGTTGGGTCCAAAATATCGAGCAGGGAGGCACAAATCAATATGTAGCCAATGGATATGGAACCATAAATCACTACGCTGTGACGCGAAAAACCGACCCGGCCCACAAATTTAATAGGAGTCTTGAAAATATATATCGGGACCAGACGGCTGGGGTCTGGGCCAAGCGCGACAACTCGCATCAGGACTGAACAGCTTGCGCCTGAGCCCGACAATGGTGCCGACGGTATAGAAAATCGCACCTGTCAGTACTACCAATGAGACCTGTCAGTACTGACGTGACGAATTATGCAGCTGAGCAAGTCTCGAGATACAATGTGTGGAGCGTCTTTAATATGACAGCGGAATCGTCATTGGGTACAAGATTGGAAATGTAAAAAGTATATGCGACCGGAAGTGTCCGATGACGGTATCGGACACCAGAGGCCTTTTTGCCGAAAGGGACGCTTTAATCGCAAATGGCACGGTATCTAATAATAATTCAGCCATCAAAGCGTTATTTTTGGGCTGAGGATAAATATACCCATGAACAGTTAAAAAGAACGCCCAAACCGCCAAGTTCGCTATGACAAGAACTGTCGAATGTTCGCCATTGGGTGAATGCAGATAAGCAATTAGGTAGGGACACGGAGTCTGTAGCAGACAGGTGTTGTGGAAGCAATTGGAAGAACTTCGCCCCTATTCTGTATGCCTCTAGATTAATCTGAGGTAAGTTCTTTTGAGTGCTTGAATGCATTTCAATTTTAATAACTTGATTTTTCCATGATAGGTCGGCATGACATATATTATATCTGCTACACAGACTCCATGCTCCTACGTGTGATTAGTGGTGCTCCAGTCTGTTCCATTCAAACAATGAGGAAATTTTGATAGCTCTTGGCGTAGCGAACTTGGCGCATTCGGCGTTTTACAATTAATTGTTCTTGGGGATAATTAGCCTAAGCCTATTTCTGAATTAGGGGCTAGTTCAATACTTTACATCGACATTTGAAAATAAGGTTCGCACTCTATTGCTTCCATTTTCACGTTTGCTTTTCCTTGGATTGCAGCAGACCCTAAACAATTTCAGTGGTGTTTTCTCATAGGGCTCTATGATAGTTTCAGAAGTGCTCGGTCAGCGACATGGGTGCACAGACACACTTAGCATAATAATTATCTAACCTTGGCCGCATCGCATTTGTGCAACGGTTTTCCATGTTGCTCGAAACGTCAGCAGGTAGTGTCAGGACAACAGCCAATAAAGCAAGTCAAAAGTGGTTACGTCATCCGAGTTTGTTTCATTGGTTCAATTTTGTCTACAGCCGCAGCTCAAGCCTGGACCACATCGTGAGGGAAGTCTCTGACGGCACTGAAACAAGATGATTATGGCTCTCGACAGTATGGTCGTATACCATATCAAAGTAGTGGGAAGGCCACCGTTATATGTTTGAATGTTGTTCTTGGTTGCGATGTTTCCCAACTGATAGCTGTATCCAGAAGAATAAGAAACGTAGTACTGAATTAAGTGTCGTATTAATGTATTCTATTGTTTAATCAATGCCTTGGATGATATCCTGTTAATTTAGAGGAAAATGACCCTAGGGCGTTCGATTCTCGTCATTTCATCAACATTAAGTGTTTCCTGAGCGGGCACATTTTTTTCAGCCTCTTAGTCCCCAGCCTGGTGAGCAAGTAAGCAGTTTTTCCGCATATATCGCTACATTCAGAAGACGTGTTATTTGTAGGAGCAATATCCTTTGAGGGTAAACTTTCCAGCGCGAAACGAAACCGCCCACATGTGGTGCCCACGATCACGACCAGCACTGCACAATGTGACGGATGGGATGCAATAACTCGTGTTGAACTTCGCCATTCGTCCCTCATAAACTCTGTCCGTCTGCAAGGCGCTGTGGGCTATGGGGGTTCCATGTTGCGTCGTCACTCGCGGCTCATGATCTCTGTCCGTCTGCAGGGCTTTATGGGAGTTTCTTGTTGCCCCGGAAGAGAAGCTCAGGTTTCGCACCTACAACGTGACGGCAATGAGCTTCAGCCCGGAGGAGCTGGTGCGTGCGGTGCGGCGCCACATTCCAGAGCTGAAGGTGTCCTACCGTCCCGACTCCCGACAGCAGATCGGTGGGTATCCCTGCACGGTGCCGCATGTCAGGTCTGGCGGTGTCCTCACCACAGCACATCGGTGAATATCCCTGCACGGTGCCGCATGTCAGGTCTGGCGGTGTCCTCACCACAGCACATCGGTGAATATCCCTGCACGATGCTGCACATCAGGTCTGGCGGCGTCCTCACCACAGCAGATCGGTGGGTATCCCTGCACGATGCTGCACATCAGGTCTGGCGGTCTCAGAGCTGATGTTGTTCTCACGTATACGGATCGGTAGGCTTCATGTCAGGTCTGGCGGTCTCAGACCTGATGCTGTTCTCACGTATACGGATCGGTAGGCTTCATGTCAGGTCTGGCGGTCTCAGAGCTGATGTTGTTCTCACGTATACGGATCGGTAGGCTTCATGTCAGGTCTGGCGGTCTCAGAGCTGATGTTGTTTCACGTATACGGATCGTAGGCTGCACATCAGGTTGGCGGTCTCAGAGCTGATGCTGTTCTCACGTATACGGATCGGTAGGCTTCATGTCAGGTCTGGCTCCCACAGCAGATCGGTGGGTATCCCTGCACGATGCTGCACATCAGGTCTGGCGGTCTCAGAGCTGATGCTGTTCTCACGTATACGGATCGGTAGGCTTCATGTCAGGTCTGGCGGCGTCCTCACCACAGCAGATCGGTGGGTATCCCTGCACGATGCTGCACATCAGGTCTGGCGGTCTCAGAGCTGATGTTGTTTTTCGTATACGGATCGGTGTTTTGGGTTGCTTTTTTCTCATCTGGCTTTTGTTGGTTTTTTTGATTTCAGGTCTGGCGGTCTCAGAGCTGATGTTGTTCTCACGTATACGGATCGGTAGGCTTCATGTCAGGTCTGGCGGCGTCCTCACCACAGCAGATCGGTGGGTATCCCTGCACGATGCTGCACATCAGGTCTGGCGGTCTCAGAGCTGATGTTGTTCTCACGTATACGGATCGGTAGGCTTCATGTCAGGTCTGGCGGTCTCAGAGCTGATGTTGTTCTCACGTATACGGATCGGTAGGCGTCATCAGGTCTGGCGGTCTCAGAGCTGATGTTGTTCTCACGTATACGGATCGGTAGGCTTCATGTCAGGTCTGGCGGTCTCAGAGCTGATGTTGTTCTCACGTATACGGATCGGTAGGCTTCATGTCAGGTCTGGCGGCGTCTCCCACAGAATCGGTGGGTATCCCTGACGATGCTGCACATCAGGTGTGGCGGTCTCAGAGCTGATGTTGTTCTCACGGATACGGATCGGTAGGCTTCATGTCAGGTCTGGCGGCGTCCTCCACAGCAGATGGGGTATCCCTGACGATGTCAGGTTGGCGGTCTGCTGATGTTGTTCTCTTACGGATCGGTGTTGTGGTGGGGTCTGGCTATGTTGTCTCGTATGGAGGTGGGTCATCAGGTCTGGCGGTCTCAGAGCTGATGTTGTTCTCACGTATACGGATCGGTAGGCTTCATCGTGCAGTACCAGACTCTGGGCAGGAAGTCAACCGTCGTGCAAACCCACAATTTACAAAACAAGTGTATTTTTGTTAGGGGGAACCTGTCTGCATCTCCGCCTGGCAGACATGGAACCATCCATCCTGACGGGTAGGAATCTGCCTAACTCGGCAGATCAAAGGCCATGTATCCCTGCAACTAAGGAGTCGCCTATCCCGGAGAGTAGGGGATCACCTACCCTGAATGGTAGGGAGCCACTTATCCTAAAACCCAGGGGCCCACCTATCCTTGAGGGTAGAGATTCACAAATTTAGGGATTCCTGGAGGGTTAGGGATCTACAGATATATGCCAGCGTTGTTTTCCTCATATGCATTAAATGATGGCAGAGAAGCATGGGCTAGAATCGAAGCCAATCATTCAAGATGCTTTTTGGACACCGACACAGATCTACGGTTCAGGAGTTAAAAAAAAGAACAACTGGTCAGAATAGACAACTCTAGTTTTGAGCCAACTTTCAGTGATCATGGCGAGATTATTTAATTAGAGAACCGCCGCCGGCTGATGGACACGTGACCCGCCTCTGACCGAGTACAAGTGACGGAGTGACAATAAATAAGAACGGGTACTGCTACAACGCTGGCGGACTAACACCCTCCCCCCCCCCAACCCCACCCTCTGACGGAGTACGAGTGGCAGAGTGACAATAAATGAGGAGGGATACTGCTAAAGGCCGGTGACGACCTTCCTGTGACGTTTGACTCCCTGACGTGCTTCGATTTCAGCTGATGCGTGGCCCCAGGTGTTCGACGACTCGGCGGCTCGCGAAGACTGGGGCTGGCGGCACGACTACGACCTTGACATGATGTGTCACACCATGATAGACGCCCTACGAAAAGCCTACGGCCCACCAAAAGGCGGATCACGGTCGCCAACTTGACCCAGCCACCGCCGACTCGGTGCAGTCCAGCGGAACTGCACCTTGGTGTTAGACGGGCCGCAACTGGTGAACACGTGGTCCGCCCGGCCAGATGCCGATGTGCTTGGAGCACCGATGTGTAAAGGGCCATGCACATGTCGCACTGCTGGCGCCACGTCCGCTATGTTGGAGCCTCGTGATCGCCCGTCACCATGCCTGAACCAATATACCATTTAATTGCCCAAGATGCATGCCGCATTTACAAATCCCAAGAAATTTGGGCGATTATATTTTTGCTTGGCTAGTTCCCGTGAAGCTGACTGAGCACTGACTTTGTCGTGTCACCAGGCACAGGTACCATTGGTCCATGATCGAGGAACGGCGCATTATTGACCTGACAGTATCAAAGTTAGGCAAACTCGGACACGCCACACTTTCACCCCAAGAGAGCGGTGGAAACCTGCCACCAGCGCTGGGCGGATCCACATCACTGTGGATCCAGCTTACCATTTGGCAGTGGCCAAATCACTGAATTGCTAACATCACATATGACAAAAACCTTATTTCTCCTTGGATTTAGGCATAGGCGTAGGAACAGTGGGGGACAGGGGCCACAGCCCACCCACTATTCGAGGTGTGGGGGCAGCAATGTTAGTTGGCCCACCCACTTTTGAAGCATTTAAAGTTCCTAAATGCACCATGCACACATCTGAATATGGGAAAACTCCTTGCAATATATAACTAAATTAAATCTGCACATCATAGCACTTCATTTTGAAAGTCATGCAAACTTTGGCGTGACCTTGCAACAATGGAACGAATTCAGGGATGGATGTAATGCAACGTACGTGTGGACATTCACACCTAATATCATGCTATGAAAATACTATATGGCAGATAATGTGCCAGCCAGTTCAAAAATACATTCATACTAGAGATGCACTGCGGTACTTTGACTGTTAACCCGGTCAGATCCTCACAATCCGTCCGGCGGGGGGGTCGATAGGGACCCCCTCTACTCATCAGAAAGCCCTCGACGGGTAGGGCCAGACACCACTCAAAAAAATTATCAAAAAGTGACGTCACTAGGGGGACCAGGTTTTCATGACTTCCACCATGTTGGTGATTCTGATGAGTTCATTTTAAGGGAGAGTTGAAAAATAAAAAAATTGGAATCAGAAAATGAAAGCGAAATCAACCGGGTGCATGCAATTTTTGGCCACCCAAAAATCAATTTTTTTAATGTAAAACTTTTGACTTTAGTTTTCTTTCATTTTCCTTTTCTAATGGGTAGAGTGGATCGAAAAATGTTTTTCGAAGTCAACTTGCCCCAATAAAATGCTTACTTGAGCCAGAATCTTCGATCTTAATTATAATGGGCAAATATACAAAACTAATAAGTAATCAAAGACGACAAAAAAGACGAAAAATGTATTCTCGTGCGTTTTGTTGCATCCATAAAGAGAAGGAAACGCTGAGAGATTCATTGAAATATCTTCTTTCGTTGACCCTAAATGACCTGACTTCAAAATTTTGACACAACATGCCACATTTTTGTGGGGAAAGGTATGTTAAATTTTGGCGCGCTATTGCGCGCCGTTTTTTTCTTCACTGTCCGCGGTAAACCTTGGTGGTGGTGGTGGTGGTAGGGGAGGTGTTGTCAACGACCCAGCCCCCGGGAGGGCGCGGGTTAACATTTAACGTCGATTTACTTAATATTACCTACAGTATAAAATTATTAAGGCTGAAGGCGGTAACGTGGGGTTAGGAGTTCGCTGGGGAAAGACGCATATCTCTCACTCTTGAAAAAATGTCCTTTTTTGGCAGAATGAAATAAGGCAGGATATTTATATCTGGCACGCTTGCTTTTCAACGTGCATGCTGCACACACATGGAATTTGTGACGACATTAATGGCACCCGGTGAGAGCCATGTGTGGTTAAAAATTTATATTTAATCAAGGTTTACTTCGATGGCAAAAAGAAGTGCGAAAGAAGCATGGCTAAAAGGCACTCGAACTTTGGATCCTCGTGATCTATTGTTGCAATCAACCTGAAAACCGAAAACCGTGGTGCCATCGAGAAGAATTTTCACCACCTAGAAAAACCTACACTCAAGAAGTGAAACAGCTGGAAGTTGGATTAATTATGATACGAAGAGGGGGAACCAGCAAATAAGACAACGCACGAACGAATCCGAACAAGGACATCACTAGTCATCCTTCCTTTTTATTGTATAATTTATATGGACGATCCTTACCATTGATTTCTCGACACCTTTCCATTCCTTGACCTGACACCTACCCTCGTCCTTGTTGCAGTCTATTGAGCCAGCCGGCGCCGACTGGCTGCAGTGCTCTAGAATGCAACGTCCTTAATCCTTACGTCCTTTCAGGTATTCAGCTCACTTATTCATTCATATCCATCCTGTGCAATAATAGCCACAAGCTGCGTGGATGTACTTGTAAGTCGATATATAACATAATAAAATATAATATAATATAATATAACGTAACACAATCAACATAAGACATACAACGCGCAAGTGCAAGTTCCTTGCCTTGATATTGCGTAGCGATGCATTATACCTGGACTTGGTCCTAGATGCCGTACAGTTTGACGCTTATATGTATTTTGATTATTGCAGCATACAAATTGCTGTCAGTTACACCCATGGATTGACTGTAGCATGGGATGGAACGTAAAAGTTGCCAGATTTCGATGGATTTTCTCAGTTGGACACTGCAGACATATCGAACTGTTTCAATGAGACATCTAGATATTATCTGTGCTGGCATCAAACATAGCAAAATACTTATTTCCGCCATTTATTATGGTAGCATGGATACAGTAATGGGGTCCACAGCTCATTAAAAAATAATAATAATAATATATATATATATCTATATCAACTTCAAGTACGAGAAAGCACCTTGAAATTTCAGAATCCCCTGAGAGGATCAGGCGCACGTGATGTGACCTAACAAGGTCACATGAGGAGTGATATGAATAGTGATGTGACCAGTGATGAGTGATATTTGGCACGTGGCCTGAGAAGGCACATGACGAGCATGGCAACTGCCCCGAGTGGATCTTCAGCTAGGTAACTTCATAGTGTCGTTGGAAGCACGTTAGCACGCTAAACATTGAATTCAAATTATGTCGTTCAATAGAAATGGTTAGGTGAGATGGTAGACTCATGGTATATCTCTGCTTAGCAAAGACTCTGATCCAAGAATCTATTAAATGAAGACAATGGGAATATAAGTACACTGAATTACAACGGAGGAAACTATCGAGGCTTTTCATCGTCCAGTGATTTGTACGTTCAGGCTGAGATTTAAGAACCCCGAAGATATTGGGATGAATTCAGACCAATTACAGGGCGTATATTTCTGAACACTACTTGTGGTGTAAGCAGTTAAACGGGCACAGAAAACCCGATGTATTGCGATGTACTCCATAAACGTCGTTTCTATGATATATAACCAGGACATGCGCAGTGGGGTACCGAAGGGGGCATTAGAGCAGATTGTCGGCCCCAGATTGTCGGCCCCAGATAATCGCGCCGGGGTCCGGAAAAATTGCGCCAGGTCCCCTAAAAATCACACTCTTGTCCTCAACAATTGTACCGGGGCCTATAAAACGTACCAGGACCCAGATAAGTCGCACCAGGTCCCCAGAAAACACGTTATGGCCTTAAAAGGTCGGATCGGGCCCTTGGAAATAACACTGGGAGCCAAAAAGTCCCGCCGGGCCCCCCGAAAATGACCTC
Organism: Imbricaverruca yamaguchii; assembly: GCA_034440575.1. Taxonomy (NCBI): domain Eukaryota; kingdom Metazoa; phylum Arthropoda; class Thecostraca; family Neoverrucidae; genus Imbricaverruca; species Imbricaverruca yamaguchii. The sequence goes on from JAOTOL010001226.1 coordinate 129,867, forward strand.
AAGCCCCAAAAAGACTGGCCTGGCCCTCAAAATGACGCTCGGTTCCACAAGATCGGGACGGTGCCCCTGATAGCCACGCTGAGTCCCCAAAAGAGTCGCACCCGGGCCCCTGAAAATCACACTGGGAGCACAAAAAAGTCGTGCCATGGTCCTTGAAAATCACGATGGGGGCCACAAAAAGATTGGCTAAGCCCCTAAAAATCATGCTGGATCCCCAAAGGTTCGCACTGGGAACTGAACATCACGCTGCGGACGAAAAAGTCGTGCCGGCAGTTCTTGAACATCACAACGGGACCCCAAAAGGTTCGGCGGGCCCCCAGAAAATCACACTGAGCCTGAAAGTACCAAAGAGTCGCGTCCGGGCCCCTGAAAATCACGCTAAGGGCTCGACATGTAGCACCGGGGTCCAAAAAGTATCATCAGGAACACCCAATAAAGGAAGACGGGGAACGAAAAAAAAAAACAGTACGAACATGGAAAATGACTGCGGTCCCAGTAATCAGTAAAAAGTCGAAACGTGTTTGACACCCGAAAACATGTCAAGGCCATTACAATTCATGATAGGCATCACAACAGATCACGACAGGGTTTAAACATTGCACTTAAACAAAAAAACGTCGCGTCACTCACCTTGCAAATCACGCTGGGGCCCAAAATGTCACGCCGGAGCCCCACAATTCACAGCTGGCTTCCCTAAAATAAATTCCTGCCCGAAATATCACTCTGCGGCCACGCAAATTGCGCAAAGGCCCCAAAAATGCGCCGGGCCCCGGAAAAGAAGCCCGTTGGAGCACCATAAAAGTTCACCGGAGCCGAAGAATCGTACCGGGGCCCGAAAACATCGCGCAGCAGGCTCACAAAAAATAGAAGTCGACACCAAAAATCGCCAAGCGACTCCATCGAGTCGACCCAAGCACCGCGAAATTCAGAACAGATCCCGAAGGAAAGTTCTAAGGGTCTTTCTACTCTAAAGAGTGCCATCGACCGAAAAAATATATCGTTGATCAGCCGCAGCGGCATACCAAAGAGGAAAATTTCCCCTCTATACTGAAGAGGTGGACTCCCAAGAACCAAAGAATAAAAAAATGGTTCTGGGACCCCATAGATTCGCGTCGGTCCTCCAGAATTAGGGGATATTTATAAATGCAGCGGGCAAAAAAAAATGCACCGGGCCGCACCTGAACATTTCCACCAGAAACATCAGATTCGCGCTGGGGCTCAGATCAGTATAATGCACCTCGTGAACTAGCCAAGGCCCCGGAATACCGCGCTTGTTACCAAAAATTCCCGTCGGTGGTGTCATAAATTATGGTTGGGGCATAAGAAATTTCCTCGGGGCTCTAAACATTGGCATCGATGGCCCCAAATAAACACAGCGTGATCATAAAAATCCAATTGGAACCCGATAAGAATCAAGCCGAGCCCTCCAAAACAAAGAGATATTCCGAAAAATAAATGCTCGATCCAGGAAAATCGCTCCTAAGCCCAAGCATACAACCAAATGCCTTAAGAAATCGCACACGGCACCGAAAAAAAACGTACCGGAGCTCGGAAAAAACCGCGACAGGAGATAAAAAATTAACCGTGGCCGGAAAAAATCAAGCTGCAGCTTGGACTTTGCATAATTAAGAAGTCACCAAAAAAATGCGTCGAGCCTAGAAAACTGGCGTTGGATCCCCTCAGAACCACGTGCCTGAGCGAGAAATGTCGCGACAGGACCACGAGAAATTATACCCAAGACTCAAATATCGTGCTGGGGTCCCACAAATTTGAGCGACAACCCCAAATAAATACAGCGGGACCTTGAGCGCAACTGGAGGATGGAGGAAGAAAATGCGCCGGGCCCTCCAAAGCGTACCGAGTCTGGCAAAAAGCGACAGGGCTTTAAAACATGCGTAGCAGCTCTACATAAACACCGGAAGCTAAAAAATCACAACACACTGGGTGTTGTGGGCCTTCAAAGCACAGTGGGATTTCCGACCGCACGGGGGCCTCAAAAACCGGCTGGTGCTTCAAAAATAGACGTAGTCCTAGAAAAGGAAGAAAATAACCGGGCACTAAATAAAAACTGCTCGGGCTACGAAAACGGTCCGATACCTCAACAAAATATCATCGCTGCACAAAGAAAGCAACAAAACCGAAAAAAAGAGCCGCGGTCACAAAAATACACCAGGCCCATACAGAAATTGTCCGGAGCTCTAAAATACATCCGTGCACAAGGAAAAGCGGAAAGGTAAAAAAAAAATACGAAAAGGTTAAAAAAGAACACCTTACTAGAATATCAGTTCGGTAGCAAATCTCGTAGCGTATTTAATCAGAGAGATGAGGTGCATTAAAGCTCAGTGGTTATCCGGACTTCTTAGCCACCAGAAAACGTGGAGAGAAGATAACTAATCAGTGAATTAAATCAAGGATGGGCGCTTGCGACTCTTAAGTCTGAACACGTTATGACTTTCTGAAGTGCCGTGCATTGTCACTTGTAGGCCGTTTTGCACTGAATAGTTGGTCCCCAAAATAAGCGCTTGCATTCCGTTTCAGCCGGGTACCACATGATGTAGTTGTAGCGTTTCGTTTCAAGTGGCGGATATTCCAAGGTGCACGACCTAACCTAACGTAACCTAACCTAACCTAACCTAACCTAACCTAACCTAACCTAACCTAACCTAACCTAACCTAACCTAACCTAACCTAACCTAACCTAACCTAACCTAACCTAACCTAACCTAACCTAACCTAACCTAACCTAACCTAACCTAACCTAACCTAACCTAACCTAACCTAACCTAACCTAACCTAACCTAACCTAACCTAACCTAACCTAACCTAACCTAACCTAACCTAACCTAACCTAACCTAACCTAACCTAACCTAACCTAACCTAACCTTACCTAACCACTGCTACAGAGGTGATTGAAGTGACTGATCGCCCATGTGTTGGAGTTAGGTAGAAGTAGGAGCACGAACACCATGCCATTCATTTATAACTATTTTGTTTTTATTTTCCCCAGTTTGTCAGCCACTCTTGGTCTGCCAGACACCGAAAACAAAGGATTGTCAACCAGCGATCTTTCCTGTTTCTCATCCTCTCCAACAGTAATCATGAAGCTTATTTTGTCATGGGACAGCAAGTAAGCTACGTTCTTGCCTATTTCTTCTCCTCACCAACATTGGTAAACAACGGGGGACAACTTAAATACGTACAATACGATATCATGGAAATTAGGCCACATCACATAGTAGTGAGTCTCTAACGAGGTTGCACCTCCCCACACACACATAGCGGAAGTTTAATAAATTTAACTTCAGCAGCAATACTAATGGTTTCACTCACACCAGGAAAACAAACTTATTGTAACGAAAGAATCAATCAGTCGTGAAAAGAGTTCCAAGTCCAGTGAAAAGTCTGAATTTGAAAGTACTTATACTGCGATGATAGTTATTGTTCAGTGCCACATGTTGCTGTTACTATATGTTGCTATGGCCTGCCCAGGGTGCCTACATGTTGCCATGAACGCGTTTAGCCGTGAAAGTTATATGTTCACCATTAAAATTTTCGAGTTCTCTATCCAAAGTGCTCAATCATGGTACCTTGCGAAATTCCTGGGTGCACCCCTGCTGTTGACCCTGCCCCACCCAATTCTTGTGGCGTCCATACGCCTATGTCTGAAGCCCATCTTATCCAATATGAACCCGGAGTGCAAACATGCTTTCACAGATAAAATATATGGAATATTATGCCTTACTTATCACCTGACCTTTGTCCGATCGATCTGTAGCTTTGTACGCAAACTTGTATCGCCAATGGTAACCGAAGCAAAATGAACCCAAAATATCCTTTGTGCTTTTTCGACAGCTGATTATGTGCACGTACCTGTTCGGGTGTGCACCGCGGATACGCCGTTTCTGATGCATTTCTGCGCGAAATCTTTGAAAGAACGCTGGACCTTACTGTCTTGAAATTTCGGACCGAATGTGCCGACAAGAATTTGCCTTTGAATCATGTCCCCTAACAATGAAAAGCCTACTGTATTATTTCCCTGAACACTGAAGGCGCACTGAAAAACTTTCGTAACGACGTTGTCTGTATCATGCGAAAGTAAAGCGCTAGGTCCACTACATACATCGTGCGAAAATGCAGTGAGGCTTACTTTTTGCGTTTTACCGGTACGCAGTGGGGCCAAGCTGTAGCGGTATAGAGCGGCTCAGCTGTGACGTCATGATGACGGCTGCATCCGGCGGCGGGAGCCTGAGCATGTAGTTAAAAGCTGATACCTGGCTCACAATGGCTTCGTTAACCTGAAAGCACGCACTGTGGAGTACCCATAACAGTTCCTATGTTCCAAAAAGATCTGCCTAACGAACTCTAACCTGTCCCTGCAACTATCAAAATGACCGTGAATTGTGCTATGACATAGTACCTCTCTTTGGGAACAAATGCGTGTATTGTGGTTTGATTTAGGTGTTGTCTGACCGGGGTGTGGTCCTTCATGTAATCAGCATTCAGAATGTTGCATGGATGGAGAGCTGCATGGAGAGCTACATAAAACATCATTTAATTGATTCAACGACAGAATGCCTGCCAATATTGATAACGAGGCCCCCAGGAAATATAATCAGGTACCTATAAGACACATAGAACAGAGATTGTGAGGAGGCCCCTAGGATGAAAAGGAGGCCACCCAGGACGAAAAAGATACCTCCAGGACGAAAAGGATGCCACCGAGACGGGCAAGAAGCCACACAGGGTTACACGAGAAGGCTTCCGATGGGTGGCAAGATATTCTTAATTTGGAAAACGACACTCCCAAGATGGAAGGGAAGGACCCTACAATAGAAAATAATGCCAAGAGATGTTTTTCCGGACGCAAGAGGGGGCCCAAGATGGATAAGAAGGTCCCCCTAGGAAGGAGAGAAGCCCACTGAGACCAGCCAGATGAGGCCCATATTTTAGAAGACGAGAACCCTAGAAGAGAAGATTTAAGACTAGGATGCAAAAGCAACCTGCTAAGAGAATAATGAGGCTCCAAACACAGATAGGTAGGCCTTCAAGACGTAAAAGGAGTCCCATAATTTTAAAAAGGAGTCACCTAGGAGAGTGTAGGAGGCCCCAGAAATCAAGAGAGTGCCAAAAATTGGCACGGAGGCCCTCAGAATTGCCAAGGAAGCCCAAACACGGAAAGGGAGGCTCCAGAAAGTGAGAGGAGGCCCTAAGACGGAAAAGAAAACCAGTGGATATGAGATGAGGTTTCGGAGACGCAACAATAGGCACCAAAACGAGTAAGGTTCCACCAAAATAGACAAGGATGATCCAGAGACATAGCAAGAGGCACCTAACTCGGAAGAGTACGACACAAGGTTGCAAATAAGACCCCATGATGAACGAGGAGGCCGTAAAATTTGAGAGAAAGGCCATTGGATAAGAAAGATAGCTCCCAGCCGGAAAAGGCTGGCAGATGTCCAAAAAGGTCGCCGGGAAATAACAAGGTCTCTGAGATAATAAAGGTTGTGATCCACAATGACATCATCATTTTCAGTCCCGTCGGTCTCCTTGCTCACCTTTTTGTTTTATGCCTTTCCGGATAGTGGTCTCCACAAATTACAGGGGGCGCCCCCACCCCGAAGTTTCAAGGGGTGGAGACGATTGCCCCGCTGCCCCCACCTCGGTAGCGATGTCCCTGCTCCGAAACCTCATCTCATATCCACTGGCTTTCTTTTCCGGTTTAGGGTCTCCTCTCATTTTATTGGGCCTCCCTTCCCGTATTGGGACTCCTTTGCAATGTTGGGGGTCTCCGTGCCAATTTTTCTCTCTCTCTTTTTCGTCTTGGATCCTTTTCGTCCTGGGGCTTTCGTTTCGTCCTGGGATGTCCTTTTCGTCCTGGGGCATCCTTTTCGTCCTGGAGGGCCTCCTTTTCATCCTGGATGGCCTCTTTTTCGTCCTGAGGGCCTCCTTTCCATCCTGGGGACCTCCTTTTCGTCCTGGAGGGCCTCCTTTTCGTCATGGGGGCCTCCTTTTCGTCCTGGGGGCCTCCTTTCCATCCTGTGGACCTCTTTTCCTTCCTGGAGCCTCCTTTTCGTCCTGGAGAGCCTCCTTTTCGTCATGGGGGCCTCCTTTCCATCCTGGGGCCTCCTTTTCGTCCTGGAGGGCCTTCTTTTCGTCATGGGGGCCTCCTTTTCGTCCTGGGAGCCTCCTTTCCATCCTGTGGGCCTCCTTTTCGTCCTGGAGGGCCTCCTTTTCGTCCTGGAGGGCCTTCTTTTGTCCTGGAGGGCTTCCTTTTCGCCCTGGGTGGCCCTCCTTTCGTTCTGGGGCCTCCTTTCCATCCTGGGGGCCTCCTTTCCATCCTGAGGGTTTCCTTTTCGTCCTGGGGGCCTCCTCTTCGTCCTGGAGGTTTCCATCCCGTGGGCCTCCTTTTCGTCCTGGAGGGCCTCCTTTCCATCCTGTGGGCCTCCTTTTCGTCCTGGAGGGCCTTCTTTTCGTCCTGGAGGGCTTCCTTTTGTCCCGGAGGACCTCCTTTTCGTCCTGCAGGGCCTACTTTTCGTCCTGGAGGGCCTCCTGTTCGTCTTGGAGGGCCTTCCTTTCGTCCTGGGGCCTCCTTTCCATCCTGAGGGCTCCTTTTTGTCCTGGGAAATCGGAAAAACGAAATCGGTGTCCGAAAAAAAATCAAGCTGAAACCTTCCAAAATAAGAATGCATTTAACAAAATGAATGTCCTGTTCAAGAACATGTCTCTGGAGCGCCGAACATGCAACCAGATGCCTTCACAAATTGCGTACGGCACTGAAAAACATACCGTATCTAAAAAATCGAGGTGAGATGCAAAAACGTGGCGCCAGGAACTCGAAAAGTCAGACCGGGATTCGGAATTTACAACTACAAAAAAAAATCCACAAAAATCTTGTTGAGCCTAGAAAATTGGCGTTGGGTCCCCGGAACCACGCGCCTGGGCGCGATAAATCGCGCTGGGACTAATAAGCACCGCACCGAAGCCACAACATCGTACTGGAGCACCACAAATGTGCGTCAGAAGCCCCCAAAAACACACCAGGAACCTAAGAGCATAACGGGGGCCGACAACGCAACGCCCTCCAAAACGCACATAGTCTCCCAAAACGCGACAGGGCCTTAACATATCTGGACCTCTAAAAAAATGCACAAGAAGCTCTTATGGCACACGGAGGTTATAAGGGCGCACCGGAGCCGAAAATGCCGAGGTTTCGAAAATGCATTAGGCCGATGCGCAGAAAGAAGGAGCGGGTCCAACAAAGAACACCAAGGAAGGGCTTCGGTTCGACAGCCATTCTGAGAGGATAGCAACGGAGATATCAGGTGCGTCAAAGCTGAACGGAATGTGCATTTCATAACTACCAGAAAATGTGGGAGGTAGGGAATTGGTGATTGGATTTAATTACTCGACTTTTCGCAGCGAGCGCCCATACTAAGCATTGCAGCACGTCAAATATGGCAAAAGTTTATCATGTGACAGTAATTAGCAAAAGGCAGAAGGCCTAGCAGTAAACGTAGCATTGCACGAAGTGTTGCGAATGCGCCGAATGGGCGCACGTACTCGGACGTTGGCGTTGTGGCGACCGGGTGATATGAACTGGAATGCCTGAAATTGGTAAATTTTACATTTCAAAGTAACGGGTAATATATGTTTAATTCATGTTAGGGGTTTAATACATTTTCTAAACTCCTGCTCGTTTTAGGGTTTTGTTGCTTTTTATGCACCGATGATATTTTTACGTGTCAGGGCGTTTTCGAAAATCCCGATGTGCTTACTTAACCCCTGGTCCTTTTGTTCGATTTGGAACCATTTTGCCTTTCGTGGTTCCAGCCACTTCTTCAGACCCTTGTGCGCTAGGATGGTCCCTGCGTGCCTTGAGAGCTTCCATTGTATTTTTTTAGAGCTCCATGTAGGTTTATTTAAGGCTGCAACGCATGTTTTGAGGCCCTGTCGCTTTTTGGAAGATTACGTGCTTCAGAGCGTCAGTTGTATTTTCAGCCCCCGGTATGCTCTTAGGGTCCTGCTTTTTTTTGGGGCTTCAAGCGCACATTTGTGGGCGTTCGCTTTTGGGGGGCTTCGGTGCGATATTCATGTGTCCCAGCCTGACTTATCGCTCCCAGGCGCGTGGTTCCGGTTACCCAACGCCAGTTTTCTGGGCTTAATGCTATTTTTGTGGATGTTTTCTGATTTTTTCTCTCTCAAAAGTCCGAATTTCGGCCCGACATTTCAAGGCCCTGGCGCTGTGTTTGTATCCGATCTCGATTTTTCGAGATTCGGTATTTTGTTTCGGCGGCGTACACAATTTGTGAAAGCACCTGGTAATGTGTTCTGTGCTCCAGAGCCATCTTACCGACCCTGACAATGGTTTTTTGGGAATCCATCCTTTCTTTGAGGGCTCCAGCTTGACATTTTTGGATACCGATCCGGTTGTTGTGGTATGGGTGTAATTTCAGCAGTGTAAGTTTATTTATCAAGGGATACCAAAATAAAACCGTAGAATTGGGTGGGGGAGTTAGGGTTGAAATCCGACGAATAAGGAAAGATGGTGATAGATTAGGCCCCTCCACAGGAGAATTGAGTTGATCACTAATAATTTCATTTCGATAGGTTCCCTTTACACAAAATTTCGGTCGAAATCCCAGGCGCGTGAATTAATTGGCGCAGAATTTGTTATTTTAACTTGTTTGGCAGGTGCCTTGCAACCAACACCAAATGTTTAAACAAATTCGCAAATTCCTAAGATTGCGATCAGAAAGCCAATGTAACTCACTTCTTTTTGTCACCTTCGCGAAATTATCGTCCTAGGACTGAGAACTGATCACTTAAGCTTTACTTAGGGCATCAAGCTGGTGGGAATAAGTAACAGTAGTGATGAATCTAGCTATATTCTGTTATCCTTGGAGTACATAACGGTGGGTTGATCAATGGAAGATGTCTGAAAGATATGCTCAGCATCAGCCTCGCTGGAATCTAGAGGCCAGCGGGAAGTTTCTTCTGTTCGAAAAAGCATTAAGACGTTGGTTGGTTTTGACACGTAGGTATTTATCCACATATTCCTTATTCATACCTTGGTATGTCCCAGTTTTCAGCGAATACAAAATTATTGCTTTTGGGTGTTGAGTAAATAATGCTCCATGCCAAGAACAAACAGTACATTAATATGAAATCATGTTTCCCATTCCCGAACCATACTAAGGGCCTAAAAACAATAGGAGGCCCCAACGCAATGGAGACCCCTTTTCTGGAAGCAGGAGGCCCCCTTTCGATCTTGCCCCCTCTGGAAGAATTTCGTGGCGACGCCACCGCACCCATCAAGATACCTTCGCGGTGGTGCCGCTCCAGACACGTGTCCCCTCACCCGGATGGCAATTTCCGAATCCGCCCCTGCCTTCTGTGGCAGCTATGGGACCTCTCATAACGACAGCGGGCCTCCTGTTGCGGTCTACGGGTGTGGTTAGATCACTTCAGGCGGACTTCTTCGGTTATCTTTCAGACACTCTCCCGCCATTGAGGGGAAGAAACTACGGCGCACTTAGGCTAAGTACGCCGTAGTTTCTTTCAGGGGCCTAAGTAACTTAGGCCCCTGCCCCTGAACTGCCCTTTCTTCCGCTTTCGAACGAGGGTGACAACTCGGCGGGGTAAAATGGACGGTAGAGAGAGCCTACCGATATCGGGGGAAAAACCCTTTATTTTGGAGGCGCTTCATGGTCAGCTTGCTGGAAACGGCACCTTGCTAGGCATGAATATTGTTTCTGGGTCACTTGGAATACATTTTGCTGAAGCCGACGAATTGGTCTTTCAATTGGTATACGTCGAAGTACCCTATATCACCATAAAATGCGCAAGATAGCGTAGAGAAAATTGGTAAAATTGCATGTAATCCAATGGTGACGGGAAGCCTTCAAACCTCCTACCAAATAACTTCGTGGGGGCCCGGGCCCGTCTTTACGGTCGGTAGCACGCTGTACGAAGCCATCGTATTCATACGTAAGCTCGCTACTGCCTACGGTCGTACGGTGGTAGAGGGGTCGTACTAGAAACTGGATATAATCCGTGACGTCGATGGTGACCTCACCTCGTGTGTGACATATGGCTGAAATGCTGGAAGGAGAGAGGGCAGGGTCACGAACAGGATTTGTTGATGAGAAGAGTTGCGTTTATGCCGCAGCTCAGACAGCAAACGCCGCTGTATGTTGTTGATTTGGCATAGGTTAAATTATTAAGTAGGTAGGTAAGGAGGTATGTGTCCTGTTTATTGATAGAAGGCAGGCTGCCTATGCTTGCATCATTTCAATGGATTGTGTTGGATTTACATCTCATCATTTTAGAGAACTCAACATGCTTGGCTTATGTGTTCTTTGCATGCTGATTCTGTTTGCACCATTTGTATGCTGAAATGATTTATTCTTATGTGAAATTGATACATTTATTTTATTGCTGATTTGGGTCTGTTCAAGAAATTGCTTTTGTGTTGAAGACACTTCTTGCCTGGTTCAGAAAGTGCATTTAAATCCTGGTATACTGTTGAATAAATAAATAATAAATATAGTGATATAAATACTATTTCATTGCATCACATCTACTGATGTTTTATTTTATGTGCATAGCATGCTTTAAGATCCTGCTAGTATTCTTCATTTTGGGAAATGATTACTCAGAACTTCTATACAATTTACATATTCAGTAAATATTCCTTTCATAATTAGCCAGACTGCAAAGTATGGCACTTTCAACAAGATCTTCTTTGGGTGGAGCGGGAGGTCAGAGGTGTGGCTTGTGCAGCAATTGGTGCAGAAACAGGTACCTGGTGTGGGTGGACTGATAATCTACTGACACTTCACACATGACTTCCAGGCTTGTAAGAAGAAGAAAATCACAACAATTAGAGAAAACCTTCAAAATGTGATCAACGGAACTTTAAAACAAACTTAAAACTCAAGATATGTTTATATAGAAAAGATGCTTGCTATAAGCCCCATATTTTTATTACCTCATGTTAATTTTCTGGATTTGGTGGTGAGTTCAATCTCCCAGCTGGATATTTTTTTTTGTTCACGGCTGCTGTGCCATGTATGCCGTTTGCCATACTTGGCAGTCTCTATGTTTAGTAGCATTCCTTGGTTTGCCGATACCATTTCCAATTTGCAATTGGTGTTTGCATGATGATGTATAGTTAGTTATTGATGATCTATGGGTGATTACAGAATCCAGATATTTAGTCCTACTTCCATAATACCACATTTATATGCAGACACCTTCCTAAGTGGTTGGATTATGTGATGGTGTGTCATGTAAGATGGGGCCGGCTGGAGGTATGCTCATTTCGATGGTGATACGGAATGTGCCACCAGCAAGCATTTGCGGCCAGCCTTGTCATGGTCTAGGTCAGTGCTAAGTTCTGAGTTGGGATTCTGTGTGCACGAAATGCATACCTGTCAGCACAATTCAGTGTCTGGTCTGCCAGCCCAAATGCAATGACCTGCATCCATTTAGTAGAATGTGGAGCATATTTAGTAACAAGACCTAATAATTTTATGCTTTCAGGATCTACCGCATCAGCATCTTACAGCATCAGCATATGTGGGCGTGCGAGTGGTGCCAACTGGGTGTCTGAGATAAGCTGCTGCCTGACAAACACCTTCCGACCAGAGTGGGACATCTGGTGGTGGTGGGACAGCGGTGTCATTTTGTGCACCACTGAAGAGAGGGCTCACCAGATAGCCAATAGCCAGTGGCAGGCTACTTCATGACAAAGGTATACTGGCATGTCATTGGGAGGCGCTATTATGACATTTGATGTTCTTAATGTGCTGCGACTGCCTGGACACAGGCCTAACATATGTTGGAAATTCGTCGTTCCAGCTGCAGGATCAATGATGGCTTTGTGTTGCATATTATTAATAGTTTTGCGTGTAGATGTCTTTTATGGAAAGCATCGAAGCTGGCGTGAAGATGGTAAGATTCATCCGATTTTTCCCTCTATGAGAATATTACAAGCAAATAAGCACATAGGCACTCATATACATGGTAAATAGGCACTCGTAAGAACCAAATGCATTTTGTATCCAGATAGCTGTTAGGAGACTTTTCGACAAATTCACAGCTTGATCCCCATGTTCATGTAACAGAGGAGGGCAAGGTAAGACGCCTCCCACCGAACATTTGATTACTTTGTTTGATTTGATTCTATGCTTGCTATTATTGTATGCCGCGGAATTGTGGATCCAGAACAGGTATGCGGAATTTGTTTTGGGGTGTGGAGAGTGGAGGATATGCACGAACATCTTAAGGCATTTCTTCTGCGGGACACATTTTGCTGAACATTTCGATGGCAGGGTGGCAGGATAGTGGCGTTTGGCCGATTGTAGTTTGTACGAATGTACCTTCACGATGCTCCACTTTTCTCGGTTATGTGAAAATTGTCGTTCGCTGACAAGGACCCGGCACGGGAACATCCAGTGCACGCCCGCCTCTGGATCCGCCAGTGAAATATGAGTGTGCCCTGATATGTTCTGTTTGCTTCTTTTACCTTTTGTTTCTGTAAATGCTTGTATCTTGTGGAATATATTTTGGCGAAGAGGAATACATTTTCTTTCTGCGTTTGCTACACTGGTCGCATTTCGTTGGAGACCGAGCAACGTTCTCCTTTTTAAAAGAATATTGAATTTCCCCGTTCTCGTTCAGAGGTGAGCAAGGCATTTTTAGAAAATGGCCGATGGAGGCATATCACATTCATCTGATCAAAATTGTGATTATATCTGGCATTGAAAGATATGCCCATGCTACCCGAGGAAACGTCTATTGGCGTGGTGAGGTGAGTTGGAATACGCTTTCAATTTTTCACATTTTAATACCCGGGAGTCATCAACATTGCGGCGGTCATAATTCAATCGATACGGGTTTCCTTTTAAATGCATGTAAGTCAACGCCATTGGAGCTTGTTGCACCAGCTTCGCAAGATCTTAGAGGTGGCGCTGCAAGTACCTATGATTGTATCTTTGTACGCTATTTGGAGGATGCTTGCCTCCTCTTCAATATTCGTTTTGTCCTCCAATAATTTCAACTTTTAACATGGGACTTGCGTGCAGGCCATTATTCTGACAAGACGCCTTCATGGAACTGCATCAAGCTACATGAGAACGTATACAGAGGGGTCCTAGGGGACGACCGCCCTCCTCAATGCCCTTAGGAACCGGGAAAGTGTCCCCGACAGAGATGGTCGCTCCTCCAGGTGACAAAGGCACCTCTGTGGAGGTTGAATGCATCCCCAGTCCCACCGAACGACTGTTTAGCCTAAGGTACCTCTCCGGGTGGAAAATGTGTCCATAACAAAATACACCCGCACCCCTACAACGAAATCTAGACCCCTCAGTGTAGCTAGCAGAAATTGTGTTCATCGTGTCTGTATGCGTGCCCTATATTGCCAGACGATTTTTAAATCTAAGGTATATGTTAGTAACAATAGATGGCGCCAGGTCTACACTGGCTGAGCGTTCGACGCTATTTGTAAGGATTATAATGATCAATATTTGTTGGTATATTGGCATATCGAAAAACAACCATAAAAATATGGTGCAACTTTTCAAATTTATATACGGAAGAGTCGCTATGTTTCAAATGGATCCAGGTATTATTCCCAATTAATATTCTCGAACGAAAACTCTATCCAGATTGGAGGTAAGGAGAAGACAGATTAATGTGATATGAGCCCTGTTCGGCAAGCATCTAAACGGTGCAGTCGGTGCAGTCGGAAAGTAAGGAACCTATCAGACGCGTCAGGGTTTCGCCTCAGGCATTTTGTCTGTGACGTCATACATTGGCAGACTGTGCAGTAGACCGGTTCACATTTCAACTTTTTTCGAAGATAGCTTCATCTCGCATATTTTCCCATGGTTTGGTTCATTTTAAGTCCATTGGTGTTGGTTTTAGCAGGATCGATCAATATCTTAGGGTGCCGCATCGACCCCAAAGTTTGCGTGTTCGGACTTCCAACTTGCCGTTTTTTCCCGCAAGTCTAGCGGTTTTCTACTCTGGTATCTCATCGTCAGGCAACATTCTGCAGACTTACCTACCAGCGCATCCAGTAGCTTTCTACCTCGACATATCTCCAGTGCATCGTTATTTGCAGCCCAAAGAGCGCGTTTTCTAGCGAGGAACTGGATATGGGTCAGTGACGGTATAGTTGCCCGTCACCCTGATCTTGCTTCCACCAGATTTTTTCCAAGTCGCATACGCCCTGCGAAATGACGCTCCCAAGTCGGTAAATGCATAACACACACTCAAATCAGGTGTTCACTGTACCCTGGCAGTGAATTGAGTGATTTCCGGCATAATAACACTCGATAAGAGCCTTAACAAATTTTAACCCAGATAATAAAATAGTCGCAGCCACTCGAACCATCTCGATACAACTGCAAAATCAGCCGTCGCGTTTCCGCGCATTCATTTATTTATGGTGACTGGTAGGATCGCCAATGACTGAACACTGGACATGACTGTGACTGAACACTGAACACTAAACAGGTTCACATTTCAACCTGTTTCGAAGATAACTTCATCTCGCAATTTTTCCCATTATTTGGTTCATTTGAGGTACATTGGTGTTGGTTTTAGCAGGATCGATCAATATCTTAGGGTGCCTCGTCGATCATAAAGTTTGCATGTTCGGACTTCCAAATCGATATTTTTTTTGGTCGCAAATCCAGCGGTTTTCCACTTTGGTATCTCATCATCAGGCAACATTCTGCAGACTTACCAACTTGCGACGTCACTGTCACCATGTGGTGCAAATTATGAGGTATGAAGAAGTCCGTTCTTAGTATGGCCAAAGAAGTCTTCAGAGTTGGCCGTACTTAGGTACTTTTTGACCATTTTTGTAAGGCTTGAGGTGATGGAGAGTGCTGAATGGGTGGCAATGAACAGATGAGATCGCCATGATGTCACATCATCCTGAAAATGATGACTCCAAAATTAGCTCCAAAAATCATCCCTCAAAAAGATTTTCCTTACCCACGAAGGAAATTATCACAAGATGCTTTGCAAAATATGCCATATGTTGAAGAACCTGGGCCAGTATTTCAAAATACCATCCCAGGTTCGTCAACTCTTTCCTACCCTGCTTTTGTCAACCTGCGACGTTTTTATGGTGATGGACGCTCACTGAAAATCCGGTTATGAAACACTTGAAACATAAAAGCCTCAAAAGTGCTCTGTCAATGCCAAACCAAAGGAACGGCTGTTGCTGGATGGAACTTCACACAACAGGGACTGATGCTCGTTTTCCATTAATAACTAACCTACTCGATTTTTGACAGGTGAATTTCTAGCCACTCATGAGCTTGAAAGATTTGTTCATAACATTTGGGTATGTCCATAAAATTACCTTACACCGCATTGGCTTTCACCGCTCCCCTTCCTTTCCCACCTTCCAAATGCTACCTATGCATTCTTAACACTGGATCATATGGGTGACGTTGTTCATTGTGAGGTCCCCCTCCCCAGCATAATGTAATTAACAGACAATTCCTTTGGTGTTAGAGACACCAAAGGAATTGTTTGTTATGGAGCCCAATCAGCGCAAGAAGTGTGAAGAAACTGGTCAGCGCAGAGCCTCCCCCAGGCGCTGAAAAAGACAAATCCAAGAGACTCAGAAAGGACACTGAGAAGTTCTTGGTGGGCCAACCAAGACCATCAATCACAGGGTCTCAGTTAACCACAGTAAGGCAAGTGCTACAGTTCTTGTTTCACGTGAAAGAGAGTGAAGGTGTGAGGGTAAAAGTGAAGCATGCAGGATCACAGTGGAGAATGTGCTCCCTTTTTTTAAGTGGCCCGTATCAGGCCCATGCGGCCATACAACTGCCAGCAGAGGCTCGAGTTACTTTTCACGGAGTGGCGGAAACTCGAGAAGAATACAAGGCGATCAAACCCACAGGCCAAGAGAAGGCTTTTTGTAGAGAAGTTGGACCAACTCTGGGACATTGGAGCTCCTGATGCTCTGGAGGATCTCAGGAGGAATCGCGTACTGACCGCTCAGACCAGAGCTGAAGATGAAGCCTTCTATGGAGACCAGAAGGGTCCTAGGCCGTTTCGGATGATTGGGCAAGACAAGATCTATGCTGGTAAGGCACATTTGCGGGCAGTGAGGAAAGAGGCAGTGAGGAAGTGAGGCCGCCCGGGGTCACTATTGAAGGTATGTCTGAGACTGACTGTCTGAAACCACTGTATAACTGTTGAGATGTAATCGTTTGAGATGGGAGTTAGTATGTTGAAGGTCGATCTGTGTACAAGTTGAAGATCGTATGTGAACGTTAACAAGAGATTGAGATGGTGTCAGGCTGGGTTTGTATGAAGACTTGGATGCATACGTGTTTGAATCAGAGATCCGAGATGGGGACTCAGAGTTATTGAAATTATAACCTGGTTCACAAAATCGCGAACGTCGAGGTCCATAGTCTATTCACGTGCCTAATAGTTTACGTCAGACAAAGTGGGGAAAGGTCTGAAAAAGCTCTGGGGGAGCAAAACTTCATTACAGATGTGCACGAGACTGCGGGCGACGCCGCGTCTCCGTGGTCGGCGGCTTGAGGAGGACGTGCCCGTAGTATGCCTGGATGCGAGCACGCGACTGTCGGATCTCGTTGACGAGACCTCATGGCTCCTTTTTTAGTTGATCGGTCCGTCCACGCACGCCTGGCTGAAGCGGCCGCCACAGCAGTGGTGCGAGGACGACGACTACGTGAAATTCGAGAACTTTGTCCGTGAGGTCAAAGTCACAAATGATCTAGCCGAGCGGGGGATCAGCATGCTGAAGGAGTTCGCTGGAATGGTCGGCGACGAGTCCCAGTTCCAGTGGCTCCTGCAAGCTGTTGAGAGCCACAGAGCGAGATTTCCGAAGTAGCAAAGCTGCCATGAACGTGAAAAGCAATAGGTTTCGTCTCTGCATGACAGCAACACTGGGGCTTGACCCACCGCTCGATGTGATTTGTTATCTCGATGTGATTTGTTAACACGATGTGATAAGTTATTTGTTATCTACTTTCATGTTCGTTTAAATTCGCCTGCAATTGTTTCGCCTATTATCGAGCGCTCATTGATGCTCAAGGTGTTCAGTGTTCAGTCACAGTCATATCCAGTGTTCAGTCATTGGCGATCCTACCAGTCACCATAAATAAATGAAAGCGCGGAAACGCGACGGCTGATTTTGCAGTTGTATCGAGATGGTTCGAGTGGCTGCGACTATTTTATTATCTGGGTTAAAATTTGTTAAGGCTCTTATCGAGTGTTATTATACCGGAAATCACTCAATTCACTGCTAGGGTACAGTGAACACCTGATTTGAGTGTGAGTTATGCATTTACCGACTTGGGAGCGTCATTTCGCAGGGCGTATGCGACTTGGCAAAAATCTGGTGGAAGCAAGATCAGGGTGACGGGCAACTATACCGTCACTGACCCATATCCAGTTCCTCGCTAGAAAACGCGCTCTTTGGGCTGCAAATAACGATGCACTGGAGACATGTCGAGGTAGAAAGCTACTGGATGCGCTGGTAGGTAAGTCTGCAGAATGTTGCCTGACGATGAGATACCAGAGTAGAAAACCGCTAGACTTGCGGGCAAAAACGGCAAGTTGGAAGTCCGAACACGCAAACTTTGGGGTCGATGCGGCACCCTAAGATATTGATCGATCCTGCTAAAACCAACACCAATGGACTTAAAATGAACCAAACAATGGGAAAATTTGCGAGATGAAGCTATCTTCGAAAAAAGTTGAAATGTGAACCGGTCTACTGTGCAGTCGGTGCAGTCGGAAAACCACGTAATCTCCGATTGCAAGTTAACTTGTGCGTGGCTGACGCAGTTGAGACAAGGTTGGAGTAGCACGGGTTACGGCAGGGGCATAGGTAGATACATACTTCCAGGAAGATTTCACGCATGACATGGCCGCCAGTTAAATTGTGCACCCTTGAGCCCAAATAATAAATCAATGGGATTGTTTCCTACTTTTTGGTCATTACAGCCTTTTTCTTACAAAACGTTGCTGAGAAATCGAATGGCTTTAGCTCAAGGTTACTTGCCCTTTACCTTGGCCTTTGGTACCTATTTCTGTAGAAGCCCCTCAGCACAAGTTGGAAAAGCATGTCGAGGAGACTTGTTGAATATTACTTGGCAGTATATTCACGTACCATTTCTTCGGTAAATCACATGTAGGCAGGATATTCCCTATTTCATGTCACACCATGTAGCATTGGCCCAATGGATGATGCAAAATCCTTTTGTGACAATGATATTTCACAATACAGCATCAGTAGGTTTTAGGCGATGCATTGTTAATGGGCTTTAGGTGACCTAATATCAGTGCAATTTAGAATACTCAACATCAGGTTATATCATACAGGCAACCAAACATGAAATTTTTGTTGATCATGCATTGGAAGGCAAGATTCGCTTTTTACTGAGAATTTTACATTTTTCTGTATTGCATACATCCCCATTAAAAAAAAAATTTACTCCGAGTTATTGCTGGGGTGGCTTGAGGAACCAGGGTTCTATTGCTAAGCAGAGCTTGTTGCGTGAACCTTGGCCCCACCACCCAACTCATGAACTCCAGTTCAACGGCAGAGTTTAGACCGAAAGTTTAACGTGCCGTCAATGCACCGACACGGCCGCCCGGTAGCTCGTCCCCGGCCTTATCGGGCCAGCTGCCAACTGACACTCCCGGCCGGGGGCTAAATGCGAGCGCGCGAAGCGACTCGAACCCTGTGTTGCCAGTACAGGGGAGACCAGTGCAGGCCACCGCTCTAACCAACTGAGCTACCGGGGCGGCAAAGTCATATTCATCCCCATGCCTTTCCCATCTTTAGGTGGGGAAAGAGGGAATAACATGCATCTTCATTGTTATGCATGGCTGTGAAAGGATCAAACCTGGTTGATGTGCCGTAAAACTTAAATGACCAACTAATCATTGGTGCCCATGTTTTTTTTTGTGAATTTGGATAGTACTTCAGTGAATTTAGCATTTTGTTGGTGAACTGACTACTTATTGACATATAAGTACATTAATTTAAATTGCATATAGCTGGAAAATTTGTTATTTCCCAATAAAATATGCAGGGAACTCATTCAAATCACAACACAAAGCATCATGCATATATTTTTCATTACTAATTGTTGTATGGCCTTCTATGCATTTATGTTAGCTTTTGACACAAAGATGTAGATCTGGCCTGAAAATTGTTAATGTGGAAATGGTACCATTGGCTCAGGATTTCATTTCTGGAAATATGGCACCTGCAAACTGTTGTCCTTTCCAAAGCCAGAAGTACAAGACTCTCATCTAGCGTACAACCAGTGGTGCATCAAGTGCACCAGGTAGTACAAAAATAGGTGCGCCAACCCATGGAGGGAAAGGGACACCTGGTGCCCCAGTACTATGAATATAAAAAAGAAGTGCAATGAAAAGAAAATATTAAGAAATGTAAATTAAGAGTAGTTTTCTTGAAGACATCTAGAGTAATTATCTGTTTTTTTTCTTCTATAGAAGCCCATGAGCACAAATGAGAAAATGGCATGGACTTGACTTGCTCAAGCTTTCCTAACATCAGCACCTACTGTTTCTTCAGAAACTAAATATGAGTAGGATTTGCACTGTTTAAACTTCAGTGTTTCACTGTTTAAGCTTTAATCAGAAGCTGTTGACTCCTTTCGTGATAATGATAAGGTATTCCATCACCCATGCAGTACAGGCAACCATCACAACATGCCCATTGTGCTGAAGTGTAAGGGTGATGTAGGGTGGCACTCCACAGGAAAAAGATTGTCAATAATTTCAATAACAATGTTCTGAATTAAGCTGGACAAAAAAAACCTGCTGAGCAGAGGGTGCACACAGGTATTCTGAAATAGTGCATGCAGAGTGACACCCCTGGTTTCTGAGTAGATCCCTTCCAGTCATTAGTATTATTGCACCTTAAGGCATCCACAATGCAAGGTTTACACATATCTTACCACCATGAAGCGAACAAAGTGGTTAGGTTTTGTTAGGTTAGGCTAAACTTTTCTTTTAAGGTTGGAAGATTTCTACATTTTTGGTTACATTTTTCACAATACAAATTATTTAATTTCTTCCAAATCAAATTAGGCTAGGTTTGGTTATGCTTTTTAATTCGTATTTTTAGACTAAGGTAGCGGGAAAATTATCAATTTTAACGATATTTTTCCTCTCGCATTTTGCAATTTCTAGCAGCTCCCAACCTCTAGGGTAGGTTATGCTACTTTGTTCTCTCTTTTCCATAATGTTCTGCTACATCACCGAAACCCAAGCCGCTTCAGTTATAAAGTCATAAAACATTCAGACTATAAGAGCCACAATGACCCATTTAGGTAAAGTCTGTAAAGGGACGATACCATAATCATGAACAAAAAGACACTAATCACCCCAACCAACATCACATCACAAATTCCCAAGGAATCATCCACCAACATCTCACACAGCCATCCATCCTTACCTATCTACCCATGTCCCACATAGTATCCATGCTTACCATACCTGTCAAGCCCTATTCACTGGATCCTGCACAACATACATGTGGTCAAGTACCCTACCAATAATTTTCCAACTCCACCATTGCCTGCTTAAAAGGGCCTGGACCATGCACACTAACATCAAAAATATCATGTCATCCACCACTAATTAGAACAGAATTCACAGAATTCAATGTCCAGCCTGAATATTTGTCCACCCAACTTTTAAATACAGTTACTGAGGGACCCCCACAGCACAAGCAGGCAGTCTATTCCACTTAGCAACAACCCTTTGCCTAAAGACCTGTTGTTGCTTTACTGTCTTACACCTTGATTTGTCTAACATGGATTGATGGGGGACGAGTGGTCTGGGGGTAAGTTGCTCGTCTTACGATCGAAAGGTTGTGGGTTCGTGTCTCACCTGTCGCTACTCTTCGCCCGCGACCAATCAGCGTGAGAGATTGGCGACGCTAAATGACTCGACGGTCGATGTGTCGTAAAACAAAGAACCAACCAACATGGATTGATGACCCCCATAGGCTAAATAGAAGAGGATCATTCAGATTGACCTGATCTAGCCCTTTAATCATTTTGTACATTTCAGTCACATCACTCCTTAACCTCCTATACTTCAGTGAGTACATATATAATGCCATAGGACTTTCCACATATTCTAAGTTACCTAGTCCACTGATGAGTCTAATGACCTTGCAGTACTGACAGGTCCAACTTGTCTTGTTGAAATTATTTTTCCTGCCAACTGAAAAGTATGCATTTGCAGAGGAAATGAGTGGTCACATGCTAGTCGCAAATATAAACCTTGCATTGAATAACACAAATTTCATTAATTCAAATTACCTGAAAGTGCAAATTTGCCTAATGTTTATGAGCAAATGTTAGATGCATGAATTGAAGACGTCAGATGCCACGGTGCCGCGGTAGCTCCCCTTATTTTTCTTCCTCTGACGCCCATGTCGGACATCCATGCCGAAAACTACACGTATATATTAATTGTGCATAACCATCCATCACCCACCCATCTTCACCCATCGCCCAAACTAATCGTTCACCCATGTTTCCAAACGCATCATTCAAAATCTGAACGAAGGCAGGAAGCAGCTGACCCTCATCCGCTTCATCAGCATAAGTTATAGCCAAAGGTTCTAAATCATGATTAAGATGGAGCTATGCCCCGCAACCATAAAGCTACAAATCGTACAAAATACAGATGAAAGTGGGCCGACCCAGCACGATTTTAGCCAGGGATTAAACACCGCGCCCGTAATTGCACCACAAATGTCTTACATCTGTCACATTTGTCGACTGTAGGCGCAAAATTGTGTTCTGGGTGACGTCATAGTTCCGATTGCACCGACTGCACCGTTTAGATGCTTGCCGAACAGTTTGGCTATGCTGAGTTTGGCGGTAACCTGCAGAAAGATGTGTATTGCGATATTACTAGTGTACAATTACATATGTGTTCCACTGTCAAATTAACACAACACAAGTATGTCATTACAAGCCGCTGCGCGAATTGTGGTTTCATTATGACACACTTTTCCACCACTAGACAGCACAGCAAACGCATGTTTGGTATCGTGCTTGCGAAAACGTTTCGAAACCACCCCTTTACGTCATAAGTAGTGGTCGCACTAGCGTCCTCAACGGGAAATGCTCGGGTTTTATCCAGTTCTTTTTTTGTACGACTCTGGTAGAGGCCATGCGTTCTGTATTTACGGTGGGTAGTATGAAGTGACGGAATGTCGTTACGACCAACGCTACTTTTAAGTCAATAGCTGTGAATGAAATTGGTTACATCATAGATCTTACCCAAACCTTACTCATTTATATGCTTGATGCAGGTAAAATGTGTGTTAAATTTGTCTTGTTAATGCCTTAAAGTGCAGTAATATTCAGATTACTAAGTAGGATTCAAGAAGCCCAGTCCATGCATTTTGTGCAATATATGCCTAAAGGCTTCTAAATAAAGACGTTTTTACAATACAATGGTGATTAATGCAATTATACTGATGCGACCATTTGTTTCCTCTGTGAATGCCTACCTCATTTTCAGTTGGTGAGCAACATAGCATGAAAAGGTGTTGATATATAATATAGCAGACAAATGTTGTTTAAGAAGAAGAAAATATTACCCACATCCACTCTGGGCGTCTTCAACCCCCCCAAGGTTTTACACAGATAGTGAAAGAACAGGGTGTGGTAGCATGCAGAAACTGGCATACCTTTCCCACATTAATTTGGCATGTTGTATTCAAATTTTTAGGCCAGGTCGTCTAGGATCAACAAGATGGTCATAGTCAAGTGTGGTAACATTCAGAAAAGTGAAATCAATCATCACACTTAATACAGTAAGGATATCTGAATGAAACTCAGCATTTGCTTATCTTTAGGGATGAAACAACATGTACCAAAGGATTTTTTTCTTCCATTTTTGATTACTTATTAGTTGTGCATATTTTGCCATCGGAGCAAAATAAAAGATTCTGGCTAAAGTAAGCATTTTTTATGAGAGCAAGTCCAGCTCAAAGAACATCTTTCAGTCTGCTCCATCCATTATAAAAATACAAATGAAAGAAAATTGAAAACTTCAAAGTTTGAAATTTAAAACATAAAATTTTGATTTTGGCAGTAAAAATTTTAGGGTCGATTTCACCTTCCTCTTCTGATTCCAAATATTTTTATCTCTCAAATCTCCCCCCTAATTGAACTCCCAGGGCCAAAAACATGATGTAAGTTTTGAAAATATAGGCCCCCTAGTAATGTCACTTGGGTGGATAAACCTTTGTGGGTGGTGTCTGGCCCTACTCGTCAAGTGCTGTCCAGTGACCTCGGCTAGGAACAGGACAATTGAATGTTGGGAATCATTAATGGGAGTGTGGGAGATAAGAGCAAGGAGGTCATGAAAGAAGTTGTGGTTAGCCTATGTGTGCAATCAAAATGAAATGAAATGCAATTTGAAGGTCTTTAGGGTAGTAACAGGTCAAAATGAGCATATCTCATTGCAAAAAGACTTAGACAAACTTGTGAAGTAATCCGAAGAATGGCAAATTAAATTAAATTTCGATAAGTTGAAAATCATGCATGTAGGTAAGCAGCATATGAAGGCTCCATACTTGATGGGTGGCCAAATGCTATCAGTGACTCAACAGAAGGATTTAGGTGTTATTCTAAAGAAAAAATTGGGGGCATCAGAACAGACCAAGGAAGCCAGGAAGAAGGCACTGAAAATGCGTGGGGCAATAAATAGGAATGTATCATACAGAAGTGAGGAAGTCATCAGGAAGCTTTACTGTGCATATGTCAGGCCACATTTGGAACACTGCATCCAAACTTGGTCTCCTAGCTGTGAAAAAAGATTGTTGGCTTTTAGAGAGTTCAAGAGAGGGCTACAAAAATGGTTAATTGTATAAGCAACCTGGCATATGAGGAAAGATTAAAGAAATTGAATATGTTTTCACTTAGATATAGAAGGCTGAGAGATGGGCGCTGTATAACCACTGCAGTTGATCCGCCCGAAAACCCAAATAACTAACTAAGAAGGGTGAGAGATCTCATCAAGGTCTTTAAATTTGTCCATGGTCTGGAGAGGGGATATCTTGGGGAAATGTTTGAATTTAACAGAAATGATGCAGTTAGAGGGCATAAATTCAAAATTAAGGTTAACCACAGCAGAACAAGGTTAAGGCAGACTTTCTTCACCAACAGGGTAGTAGAACACTGGAACCAGCTGCCAGAAAACATTGTCAGTAGCAGGGGTGTCGCCACCGGGGGGGGCAGAGGGGACAATTGCCCCCCCCCCCCCGCCGTGAGACTGCCCCCTCCCCCCTGAAATTTGAGAAGGCCCCCAGGACGAAAAGGAGGCCCCCAGGACTAAAACGAAACCCCAAGGACGAAAAGGAGGCCCTCAGGACGAAAAAGAGGCCCCCAGGACGAAAAGAAGGTACCTCAGGATGAAAAGGAGGCCCCCATGATGAAAAGGAGGCCCTCCAGGACTAAAAGGAGGCCCCCAGGATGGAAAGGAGGCCCTCCAGGACGAAAAGGAGGCCGGCCCTCCAGGACGAAAAGAGGCCCTCCAGGATGAAAAGGAGGCCCCCCAAGACGAAAAAGAGATTATACAAATTAGGGGCCTCCAGGAGGAGGCCCCTAATTTGTAAAAAGAAGTCATCTAGGAGAGGGTAGGAGGCCCCAGAAATCAAGCGAGTGCCAAATATTGACACAGAGGCCCCAGGACGAAAAGGCCACCAGGACAAAAAGGAGATCCCCATGACAGTGTCTTAAAATTACTTTTTCAGAACCTGTGAGGATGAAAAATATAATCACTCTGCGATAGTGAAAGATGAAAAATGCTGAATAGATGCATCATGATGAAAACCCAGATTGCATCATCATACTAATAAAATAAACACATGGCCAGAGTAGCAAACATAATCATACAAATTTGGACAAATTTTATGTTGTTTCCACTCTTCCTGAACCACGTTGTTGAGGTCAGTACCTTCACATGCTTCTCATTTTGCTTCTCCCTTTCTTTATTAAGTTCATGAATGTAGCGCGGTGCGTGAAATGAAACAGGTAATTCCATTGTTTGGTACTTCTTCACATTAATCTTGCCACACATGGCGGAAGGACACCTGTGCACCGTCCTATCAAAGACCTACATTGCATGTTATACTTGGACGTGTTTGTTTCACCTGTGCATGCAGGGTGCTTGATGGCTGTGGTTCTCCTCAATGTGTATGATGGCAGACCGTGATGCGTGCAAAGGTACAAAGGTAAATGCGAAGCAATTGACTGTTCCGTCCCTTGGAGAAGATAAATGTAGCGCATCTAGGACCTGCCACTGGAACCTGCATGTACAATGTTGATGTTGGCCTCACCCAAATGCCATGTGGGTATATTTGATTGGTTGGCATTGTGCTACAGGTACCATCTACCTTGGCCACTTCCTCGCTGACCAGTCCTCGTCATGCAGACCTGATCGCGAAGCCTACATCCTTGGGTGGCTGTGCTGACCTATGCAATCCAGATAACTGTCATCATACCTGTGACCTGTGACGTCCTCAAATGCTGAACCAGTGCCCGCAGAACGACCGTATCACCGGTTCAGTGTCTGTGTCTGAAAACACTTTCGAATAATCTGCCTGCATATTTCTACGTCTGCTTTTCGGCTGTAACTGGAGCGTAACTACGGCAATGCCACTATTATTGACACTGCTTTTGTTTTGTTTTTTTTGTGATGTGTTTATGTCGTTAGTCATTTGGTCTCAAGGGAGCATCATTTCTGGTGAAGGCCATGCCGCAACTCGATCAAACAGTTGGACTTTGTAAATAGATAATACAGCACACCATCAACATTTAATATACGAGTGAAATGAGGAATCTGAACAGTCAGCACCGACGCCGTCAACGGAAGCACTAACCAAGCCAATAACAACTTTTAATTGTGCATGGTTGAACTTCAAATCGATATGATCGCGAGTGTGACTGGAAATGTGCATAGTTTCTACGAATACCAGTCAACAGCGAAAGCAACAGCTTCTCTTGTGTTTGTCCATCGTTCCACGTTCTTTCAACGCCAATGATATAGTGCACACTCGGAACATAAAACATGAGCTTTATTGCATCAACAACCATAACCGTTCAAGTCTGAGTGATATAATCGCTTAAAAACTATAATACCATGCACTAGGGAAAGCTCGATAAAACGCCCCATCATGCAAACATACCTGCTCGCGCTCTCCTAGTATTAACGCAAGGACAGAAAGCGCGGGCTTGACACGCCCGCACACGCGCTTTAGCATGAATGAATACATGAGAAAACAATTAAACTGGTCTGCTTGAAGGGGCACACACTCATTTACAACATACTCGGGACAGTGTTCTTTTTCTACATATGCATGTGCAGATCGGTGTCTCACAGCAAAATGCGAATTAGAACACACTTTTCCACACTAACATTTCAGCAACCTAGCTTCCTTGCTCATATGGGGGACGAGCGGTCTAGGGATAAGCTGCTCGTGTCACAATCGAAAGGTTGTGGGCTCTAGTCTCACCTGTCGCTACTCTTCGCCCGCGACCAATCGGCGTGAGAGATTGGCGACGTTACATGACTCAACGGTCGACGTGTCGTTAAGCCAATAACCAACCATCCTTGCTCATATGAGCACTCGCTGTACCGATGTGCATACATCGGTAATATCGTGAAACAGATCATGAACAGATGAACAGACCAGACATATTGTGAAATAATGGGTACCGCTCTCCCTCTCCTCCATCTCATTGACATCGCACATACAATGATAAGCATGTCATGACATATTGCAACACATTTATTCCTATTTATTACTGGCAGAGCTCTTTTCATGTTTAACAAAACATAAATTTCAGGCGCCTCGGTACTCGGTTCAGTTTTTTTTTAATGTGAGGGACTGTGTCAGTCACGGTACGCTTTAGTGCTGGGCGGTGATCTCTGAGCCATCTGTCAGTGACGGCGGCCGCAGAAAAGAATCTCAAAGGCACCTTATTCTCGATGATGAACACTTCTTTCTTTGCCCTATCTTTGTTTTCCTCTTTTGTTTCATCAAATTTTCCCTCGAAGCGACCCTCACTTACATGCTTTGCAGCTTTTCCCACCCGTTCTGTATCTGACTGGCTTCGTGACATGATTAGGCATATCTCTGCCACCTCGACCATATCAGGGATGTCCCTGTGCAGACCAGTCTGCACATCCTGGAAGGTGCGCAGGACGTTCTCGGGACACCAACTTTTTACACCGCTGGACTGGTCAGTTGGCAGCCACTCCGCGAAGTCACTGTGTCTGTCTCTCACGCGCTCTTTGAAAACGCGATACTGGGAGACGAGGCACACACATTTGGTCCCTGAGCAACTGTCGCTGCACGGGTGGCCTGGCAGCTTCACACACCCCAGACTCAGCCGTTCGGCCAGGTCCGAAAACGTCGCCTCACCATAGTCGGAGTCTGCGCTGGTTGAGGCGATCCTGTCCATGTTGAATGTGTGAATGATGAGTCATTCAATGTCAGTCGGGTCAAGATACGTTGGACTAAGTCGCAGGATCGCTGCCACCAGGTCAGTTCGTCGCCGAGTCGCCTGTGTCATGTCAGTCGCGTCGCGTTCTACGTCACTACGCCGCAGCCGGTGCTGCTCGGTCACTCCGACCTCTGCGCCTCGGAAACCGGTGCCGTCAGCCACCGCCGGCCCCTCCCTTTCTAGCTGGCCAGAGAATGCACCCACTGCAATTCTGTTCAGGGTGGACAGATACTTGTCCACTTCCTGGCGGTCCCGAAACACCGAGTAGAGCGCTGACTGGCCAGCCTTACTCAGTGCCACAGCGGGCGTCATCACATCGATGATGATCAGCGACGCCATCACAAACTCCCGGCTCTCCAGCGTCCGGAGAACCCGCTGGGCCGACCCAATAAAAAGCGACCCCTGAGCGATCATGTCTTTGAGAACATTGATCATGGCAGCTCGGTTGTGGAGGACTTTGGTCACTGCCATGACTAAGTACTCCACGAAGCGGGTTTCGATCAGCCGCTGCAAAGACAGGCTAATCACATCCAGCTGGGCGGATGCCCTCCGCAGCTGTCGTTTCAGGAGTCCTGACCCCTGAAATAGGCTGATCACCTGGTGCAGGCTGTCCATGTACTCCACCATCCAGGTCGCTTCTTCCTCGTTCGTCACTTTCGACAATAAAGTATCGAGGCGGTGGTCACGGTCATCTAGATGAACGTGACTTCTGTTAAATTGTTTCTTCCATATCCGGCGGAAACCATTTTTACTGCCAGAATAGACTGCCTCACAGTCAGACGAGGAAGAGGTGACCTGAATACTGATGTCCTCGTCAGTAAGTCCGAAGTCATGTCTGAGACAATCGACGACGTGACTCGTCACCCCCCGTCCGTCGGCCTCATGTCGGTCCCGTGTCCCAGAGCTGGTCGGTGTTTGGGTCGGCGTGTAGTCCGGAACTGGGCCAGTGTAGTTCCGCAGTACGGCAGTCGTGCAGTGCACGACCACCAGGGAGCCGTCGCTGTCCAGAGTTCGCACATTCACTGCCTGCCGCTGGTTATGGGCCTCAGTGAATTTGTCAATTGTCAAGTGCAATTGTCGGGGGCGGCCAGTCGCGGGGTTCGGCGTCTTGAGGTGCCGCGATACCTCGTCGGTAAACACGTCATAGATGACGTCCACAGCCTGGGCAGCGGCTGGTCCGGTCTGATGCTGGTTTTCCGACGTCAAAGCCAAGAGTGTTGAGCAGTAAATGTTCGTGAGCATGATCCTCGTACGAGTGTCCCCTTAGGACACCGTTGTAGATTATCGTCATATTTTTTTACGTCATTTCCTTGGCTTTAGATATCATCCCAGCTGTCAGGTCACCTACTGTAGGTATCTGTTTGGTCGCATTCATGACTTCAGTTGCGCGTTGATGTCGGTCGGAGCTCTGGTGGGTCATTAGCCTTTGCTTTTTGTATCGGCCTAGATGGACAGGTTTACTTACCCAGAGCTCAGCTTTTTTCCCTCACCCATCGAGCCGAATTGTGTGCAGGTGCTACACCGAGCACAGTCACCCTGGGCTGTGTGGTCCATCACGAGCCAATGGAAAACGTCAGTTGGTGTGTCAGTGTCCGTGTCCATCCCGGCGTCTCCCTGTCCACCTCCAGCAGCACGCCTATCCATCGGCACTGACTGCACGGCTTCCTTCAGATTGTCGATTGATTCTTTTAGTGCACTGATTTGCCGGCCAGGGTTGTTTGCGCTCAAATTGTGGCGAAGAACCACAAATTCCCGGGCGAGATCAACATCGGCATTGATTTTATCCAATCTTTCCGAAATACATTTTAGTCTGTTCCAGTCCACGTTGGCAGGGTGGCCGACTGAAATACTGTCGATACGCTCGTCAGGTCTGCGTCCAGTCTCGTGTCCGTCTGTCGGCAGTGCATCGTCTGTGTCCATGACCACTGTCCTTGTCGGTCTCGTCTCGTCCATGGGGTCACTGTTGGGCTCGTCATGCATTTCCGGCTCGACAGTAGCTGGGCTGGGGTCTCTACATCACTGTCAGAGTCGAGGGAGGCAGAGTCAGTGGTTGCTGCTGGTGCAGTTGGCGTGGCATCGTCTCTAGACGTCCCCACAGCAGTGCTACATCCGATCGGGTCTGGACGGACATCTCGATCCCGCCTCTTCCGTCGCATTGTCTCTCTCTCTCACATGCCTTGCTAAAGGCCCTAAGTTTCCTTCCCCCACCCTGTGCACGTTTCGCGCATGTCGCTTAGCATTACTTTTTCTGATATTTCTAAGACATATATAGCATACCACAGCTTCATCAGATTTAATTTTCACCATCCCTGATACACACGTATCCAAACAGCAAGTCAACGACGTAAGAACACAGGACAAAAACAAGAAAACAGTAGGTGAAAAAGCAACCTCAGAATGACGGGAAGGTCCGATGCAGGTGTTGGGCGGAAGATGCGGCCAAACCAAACCAGGGTGGCAGAATCCCGGCACACAGGATTGAGGCAGCAGCGGTGTAGGTGCTGGGCGGACGATGCGGCCAAACCAGACCAGGGTGGCAGGATCCCGGCACACAGGATTGAGGCAGCAGCGGTGTAGGTGTTGGACGGACGATGCGGCCAAACCAAACCAGGGTGGCAGGATACCGGTACACAGGATTGAGGCAGCAGCGGTGTTACTGTCAAAGGACAGATACAGATTAGTGTGGGTCAGTGGTAGAGGTGCGACATATTATTTGCAGTTAATACCACCGGCAAGGCTTTAGATATAATCCCAGTTGTCAGGTCACCTACTGTAGGTATCTGTTTAGTTGCGTTCATGACTTCCGTTGCTCGTTGATGTCGGTCGGAGCTCTGGTGGGTCATTAGCCTTTGCTTTTTGTATCGGCCTAGATGGACAGGTTTAGTTACCCAGAGCTCAGTTTTTTTGCCCCCACCCCTCGCGCCGAATTGAGTGCAGGTGCTACACCGAGCACAGTCACCCTGGCCTGTGTGGTCCATCACGAGCCAATGGAAAACGTCAGTTGGTGTGTCAGTGTCCGTGTCCTTCCCGGCGTCTCCGTGTCCACCTCCGGCGGCACGCCTAGCCATCAGCACTGACTGCACGGCTTCCTTCAGATTGTCGATTGATTCTTTTAGTGCACTGATTTGCCAGCCAGGGTTGTTTGCGCTCAAATTGTGGCGAAGAACCACAAATTCCCGGGCGAGGAGATCAGCATCGGCATTGATTTTATCCAATCTTTCCGAAATACATCTTAGTCTGTTCCAGTCCACGTTGGCAGTGTGGCCGACTGAAATATTGTCCATCGCTCGTCAGGTCTGAGTCCAGTCTCGTGTCCGTCTGTCGGCGGTACATCGTCTGTGTCCATGACCACTGTCCTTGTCGGTCTCGTCTCGTCCATGGGGTCACTGTTGGGCTCGTCATACATTTCCGGTTCGACAGCAGCTGGGCTGGTGTCGTCTACATCACTGTCAGAGTCGAGGGAGGCAAAGTCAGTGGTTGCTGCTGGTGCAGTTGGCGTGGCATCGTCTCCAGACGTCCCCACAGCAGTGCTACATCCAATCGGGTCTGGACGGACATCTCGATCCCGCCTCTTCCGTCGCATTGTCTCTCTCTCTCTCACATGCCTTGCTAAAGTCCTTAAGTTTTTCCACACCCTGTGCACGTTTTGCGCATATCGCTTAGCATTACTTTTTCTGATATTTCTAAGACATATATAGCATACCACAGCTTCATCAGATTTAATTTTCACCAAGCCTGATACACACGGATCCAAGCAGCAAGACAACTACGTAAGAACACAGGACAAAAACAAGAAAACAGTAGGTGAAAAAGCTACCTCAGAATGATGACGGGAAGGTCCGATGCAGGTGTTGGGCGGACGATGCGGCCAAACCAAACCAGGGTGGCAGGATCCCGGCACACAGGATTGAGGCAACAGCGGTGTAGGTGCTGGGCGGACGATGCGGCCAAACCAAACCAGGGTGGCAGGATACCGGCACGGGATTCAGGCAGCAGCGGTGTTACTGTCAAAGAACGGATACAGATTAGTGTGGGTCAGTGGTAGAGATGCGACATATTATTTGCAGTTAATACCGCCGGCAAGGCGCCGCGACCTCTATTGTGATTGAGGCAGCGTCTAGTCGGGACAATGCGGGGACCACACTATTTTGAATAAGATTATGTAATGCAAACAGCTGCATTTCTATAATATAAATAGCTTGAAGCGGCTACCATGCCAGATCTGCTAAATGATGTGTCGTGACTAAGCCGTGCCTTGCGATTTCAGGCCATGGCCATGACTGCAATGTGAAAGAGCCAGCGATTTCACTTTGTATCATATTTCGTACTGAAATTTCAGGAGATTGGAAGCTGGCAAATGCAGTTCTTATTTTCAAGTAAGGCGAACAGGGGAAAGTTAAAAATGATAGACCAGCAAAACCACATCCTTAGGCTTATCGATGTTTTAAAAAATTAGTAATCACATAACGGTTGCTTTTCTGGAAGGGAACATATTGATTCAAGACACCCAGCATGTGTTTAGAAAAGTTGGTCTCGCTGAAAAATATCGTTAACATTTTTATTTTGCTACGGACAAGTGGATAAGACATCATATTGATTTAATCCTGATAGGAAAATCAGTATGAGGTATGGCTTTCAGATAGACAGCAGGTTGGTGCTAGGTGGCATGAAGATTTCATGGCAAGATGCTCTTACAGCATACAACAGAAGCAATAACACAATTTTAGGCCACATTTTTAATTGTGGAGCTTGATCCCCTATAGCTATGGAAAAGTTGGTAATATTTAAAGAGTGCAAAAGAGGACTAGTAATTTGAGCAACCTAGCATATGAGACAAGATTAATAAAGATATAAATGTGTGTACACTTAGATACGGAAAAATAAGGGGAGAAGGTCTCATCAAGGTATTTAAATGTATGCATGGTCAGCAACAGATACATGTCTAGGATAATACAAATTATGCAACTAGCTATTAGATCACCAATTAAAAATCAAAGTTAATGATATCAGGATAAAGACAAGACAGTCTTTCTCTACTAGCAAGGTAGTTAGCATAAGAACCAGCTATCACTCAGAATTGGCATGGTCGGTATACAGAGCAGTCTAAAAAATAGCATACTAGTATTAAAAGGAGAAAATAATTTTTTACAAAAATTATTTCATGGAGAACTAATCAACAAATTTTGTGGACAACTAGTTATTAATGTCCACAAAGTGTAACAAAGATGGCACCTGTCAGGGCCATAAGGAATATTTTGTATGTGGGGGGGGGGAGGCAGCAGATATGCCATGAGACTGGAATGTTTTCTACTGGGGGAGATAAAAAGATGCCAGATATTGCCCACGAGCTTCAGCGTGTGTGTGTGTGTGTGTGGGGGGGGGGGAACTGTCCTGTTCCTATGCCATTGGCCCCTGTGGCTCATAGTTGCATTATCTTTCATGTTTCTTTAGCTGCTTATTTTAGCTACTTCTTTGGTAAATTCATATTTTCTTTTAAACTTGTCCTCATGCCAATATAATTGGGTGCTGGATCCATAATTCCAGCCCAGTCCACACCTTACAACATGTTAAGGCTCCTCTCCTGTAGGGATATTCAGCATCACATTATTCAGTCTCAAATAGGGTCCGATACAAGAATTTACAGGGTGTGTGGCTGAGCTGTGGGGCTGGTGCAGGGTAAAGATGTGCTGGGGTGGCACTAACTTGCCTTCCTAGGAAGCAGGGACCAAACGGGAGGGGCGCACTCCGACCTCCCGGATGGGTGGCGCTTCAACAGTAGGGGATGGAAAGGAGGCCAGAGGGGTAGTATTCCAGCAGATGAGGTGGGGTTCCCTTTTGGGCATTCGGCCTCCATAGACCTAATACCGCCTCTCCCCTGCATATCTCTATACCTAATACCGTCTCTCCCATCTATTTCAGCCTAATTCAGCTCTGAATTTTCCCCCTCCCAACAAAGCAGAACAACCTTAGAATCCACTCGCCCTACCTTGATCATATGCTTTCCTTCGAACAGCACACGCAGATCTGCCACTAATATATCACCAATGTAAATTGAGATATTTATTATCTACATTGTACCACACATCTGTGCAACGTAGGCTGAGGTGGTTTAAGGTTAACTCCGCTCAAGATAGTACACATTAGGCTGGTCCGGTTTGCGGTTTTTTCTCGAAAATGCACTAGGTCGCCCCCCTAATTTATGCCTTTTTCGGCGCTGAGTGCGATGCGCTCATCAAAATTCCAAATGTCGAAAAACTTTTGACCGCGACGGCCGCTCAAAGGTTTCGGCGATTTCGCAAATTCGCCATTTTCGGCTCATTATTCCGAAAGTTGTGACAGGAAATGGGAAAAGCAGCATGGGCAAGCTGAACCAGGTCTATTTCTTAAGATATTCGCACAAACCAGTGGCTTTCACTCCATTTACATACCTGCAAAAACACTGTATCCGTACTAGTTCCAAATTTCACGGCCTACTTCAGCACGCCACCCATAGATGGCGTTGGTGGCGATCGCGTGTTTCATCGCTGGAGGGTGCCTCTCCAAAAGGTCGCCACTATTCATCAGGGTGGGTGTGAGGTGGGGCAGCTTCCTCCGCCGTTGCCCCTCTCCTAGATCTGCATCTGATAGAACAATTCCAGTGTTTACACTACATATTTATAATTAATTAATCAACAAGCAATCATTACCACAGGTCTGACGTTCATTACTAATTACAAACACACAAGCCAATCGAACAAAACCCAACCACTACCGAAATGACGCCTTCTCATCAGACTCGCCACATTCATCAGTCTGAAGCCACCGACCCTGCCACAGACGCTCTAGCCCTGCTTCGTCCGGTCTTCGAGCTGGTCTACTGGCCCCTGAAGCGGCGCCCGCCGGAAGGCCACCTTATTTAGGCTGTGACCGTCTTGTCCCTCCGCGCCCACAACGGCCGCTGCGGCCTCGGTCGTTAGCTTGACGACGCGCTCGGTGGACTGGGTGTGGCAGGGCACCCCTGTCCGAAGCGGCTCGTCCAGGAGCCGGCTAGCTCGTCATCAGTGAGAGAACGGACACATGGTTTCTCGATGTCGGCCTCCCGAGCACATGGGCGTAGGAACGTTTTAAAAAGTGGTGGGGCCAGCCTCATGTGGCAAAAACGCATGTTCGCGGAAAAGTAGTGGGGCCAAGAAAACTTTGGCCCCATATTATCAAAAATCCAGACCCTCTTGATAAAATTTCACAACGGATTTGAGCTCCTTGTGCTTTGGTCTTCCTCTCCAGATATAAAACTTCCAAATATTAATTTATTTGGCAAATTTAGGAATTATTTAGAATGAAAAGTGGTGGGGCCATGACCCCAGTGGCCCCACCGGTTCCTGCGCCTATGCAAAAACGGATACATTTGCATAGGTATAATTATTAGGAACATGCACCTTATCCTTAGGAGCCCTGCAGGTAAATAGAATGTAAGTAAAAAGTCGACTATCTAGAATATACGAAGGAAGCGAGGGAATACTATGCTATGTACCGTTTTATTTGCCGAGGATTAACCAAAATATAACCGATGTCCGGAGTCCCAAAATCAATATCTCCAACGTTCAATACCCCATGTAGGGAGCCCACCGAGGAAGTGTGGTCGGTGACCACCTTATTTTTTACCCCTGTACCTCCACCTCAATAACTCCGTCTCTGGCTTTAACCACAAAATCAAATGGAGCAGTACCATTACACATTTATTACTTCATCCCAATTTCCTTTCAAAATTACAGGCATGTACTTTTTTAGTTGTCAATCATGCCATTTTCATTAAGATTGATATTTCCATCGCAACTAAAGAGTATCTATCCCTGGCGATTCGAGGCCCCAAACACGAAGATTGAGTGCCGGGGCACCAGGGGTTTTACGAATAAACGAGCCACGACCACGGAAACAAGCAGTACAGGACTTAAGCTCCATCCTAGCACAACATACACTCCGTACCTGGTTTAGCAAGCATTGCTTAGCATTTCGGAATAGTCGCAGGGTATATCTCGCAGACAGAGTGCCACAGTGATGTCCAACCTGGATTACACGCCGAAGAACGAGCGACGCCGATCATTTGCTGCGAAGAACTCCGAGGCAATGGCATCCACATCCAGCTCGTCGACGCGCTGACGGTGCACAGTGCACACCATCGCAGCGTTAAGTCGGGCCTGACCCATGGTAGAGCGGAGATACGACTTGATGCGTCGGAGACAGGAGAAAGAGCGCTCTGCCGTGGCCGTTGTTACTGGTAGAGTAAGGTACAGCCTTACCAGCGTCAGCACTTCGCTCATCATGTTACTGAACACTGTACCACCCGACTGCTTTGCCCCCACGAGAGCCTGAATCACTTGGTGCACACTCTTTCCTCCGTTTCCAACCACATCAGGTAGCATTTGCAGCTGCACTTCCAATCGTGCAAGGTCCAGATCGCCGCCATACAGATCCTTTACGGCGACGGGGACGGTGAAGTGCCTTCCCGCACTCGCATCCTCCAACAGTCGCTCCACCTCGCGCACTTTCTGGAACGTCGGTTGCAGGAACCTTTCCTTGAGCTGAGTGGTCAGTGTGTCCAATATCTCGAAGAATTGGCGTCGATGTAGGTCTTTCACGGTGGAGTCGTGGTACTGTCCACCGCCGTCCAGTCGCATGGGAACTTTCCGCTTTCGAGGCAGTTTGGGACCATCCACACCTGCTGCCGCTGCCAACCTTTCAGCTCTCTCGAACATCCTGTCGAAAGACTCAGTTGAGCGCATCCCCTCATAGCGCTCGCACACACGTTTCACCGCCTCCTGTGTGTTTCCCACTGTCGCTGTCGCTGACTGGAGGCCACGCGACAGGTCCTCTGCTAGAGAGAATACCTCGATCGCAATGAGCAGCCCGATAAACGTATCGAACTGCTCCATGAGCGCCAGCATTCCTCCTGCTTTTCGACCATGATCGTCAATTGCCTCAGCACTGACTTCCTCCAGGGTGCTCATCACGTGCTCGTAGTTATCCACTACGCTTCGCAGCGACGCGGTACGGCAGGTCCATCGCGTGAGGCACAACGGCCGCAGAGTGCCGCCAGCTGACTGCGGACAGCGTCACGCGTCGGAGTGCTGCGGCCGTCTTCGGCGAGTTTCTGACAAAGGATGTCAGCTCGTTGGTAATATCCAGGGCATTTCGAATCATCTTGTTTTTCCTGGCTGCCTCCTGCAACGCCAGATTTGTACAGTGTGCCAGACAATGGACATGCAGGGCTGATGGACACTCTTCGCTGATCCTCGTCGCCACTCCTTTCACTCGCCCCTGCATATTTGCAGCCCCATCGTAGGCTTGTCCGCGACAGCGACTCAGCGGCAGCTCCATACGCACCAGTGCGTCCTTTAGCGTGTCCGCAAGTACTTCACCGGTGGTTACCTCGGTGTGAATCAGTTCCACGGGATCCTCGTTGATCTGCAGATTGGCGTCCACCCAACGTATGGAGAGGCTGACCTGCTGTTTGAGTGACAAGTCAGTGGCCTCGTCTGCTAGAATAGCAAAGAACTTTGCCTCTCGGATGTCTTTCAGCATGTTGCGCAGAAATGTCGTGCCGATCGAACGAATCAGCTCGTTCTGGATCACGGGAGACAGGTAGTGATTCCAGTTGTTGAGCTATGGCACGTCCTTCTTTCTGATGAGGAGGAGTTGGCTGAGGTTCCCGTCCATTTCGTGTTTCCCCTTATGGGAATGTTTTGTCGCAACAAGTATACCAGAGTCTCGATGACCTTTTTCAGGCATTTTCTGCGCCGGGACTGCTCCTCGCTGGTCTGCTGAGACAGAAGCGCAGAGATGGTCTGCTGTTTCTCTTTCAGTTCTTTCGTGCATGCCTCATGGTGACACATTGAGTTTTCATGCGTTTTGAAACTCTCTTGCGCCTTCTTCCAATTGTTGAAGCCATCTTCCACATACGCAGCCTCTTTGTTTTTGCTCATCGTTAGCTTTCCGAGCTTGTGCTGCCTCCGGCATACATGACAGAAAACCTTTCCAGACTCTAAGCAGAAGCTTAGCCACGCATAATTATTGTACCATTCGGGACAAAATGATCGCGTTCGTCCGCCCTGATCACGCGCAGTCTTTGAGAGCGTGGCAGTGTTGGTCGGTTGGTGGGGATGGACCGTGGAACAGCAAGGCGATGAGCATGGTGGAACTGAAAACAGGAAATACGACTAATTACCAATTATTTATCTCGTTATTTTCACCAGAAAAATTGCGAGTCTTAGTATTCCAGCAGCTGTGATCATTGACTGTGTGATGGTAACAACAGCAATTATATTTTTTATGCACA
Source organism: Imbricaverruca yamaguchii (assembly GCA_034440575.1). Lineage (NCBI taxonomy): Eukaryota > Metazoa > Arthropoda > Thecostraca > Neoverrucidae > Imbricaverruca > Imbricaverruca yamaguchii. The sequence continues at coordinate 167,767 of JAOTOL010001226.1, forward strand.
ACATGTTTTTCACTGGGTTGTTCTGTCGATTGTTTTGCCTGCAATTCATTTATTTTGTTTGAAACAGCTGTCTTATTGCACCACTTTGCAGGTGTGAATTACCTTCATTTATAAAAAAGGTGCCACAAGTAATGCTTCTCATGTTCATGGAGATATTGACCCAGGGGCGCAGCCAGGACTGTGCTAAGGGGGGGCAAGGTAATGCTAAAGGGAGGGGTAGACTGTTGCTGATGGGCAGTTCAAATGGTAAAAAAAGAGAAAAACATCGGTCGTAACGGGGGGGCAATTGCCCCCTCCCCCTGGCTGCGCCCCTGTATTGACCTCAAGTCCTCAACACAACCAAAAATCAGTTAGCTATACCACCTGTGCAGATACACTACTTCCATTATAAGGCCATTGCTTCTTTGCTTCACTGGCTGATTAGATAACTTTAAGCAGAATAGGTTATGAACTTAATGTAATTTCTAGGATCTTACACAAGTCAATCAGCTGTAAACCCCATTATTTCATTTATGTACGTTTAAACCCCTAAGGAAAGATAAATGTACACTACTACAGACCTCTCTTAATCGCAATGTGTGACATTTGTGTTGGTACTTGGTACGAATAACATATAAGTGGGGTATGTGCAGTAAAATAAGCAATATCGGATTTGACCAAATTAATTAACTGCCTCACTTTGGATGATATAGCACATTAGACATTTACATTCGGTGTAATGGAATTCAGAAACACATTAAGCCTATTACTGCTGGCGGGGGGCCTTTAAGGCCTCCCTCAGGTTTTTTGCTAGTTTCTCCGGAACGGCTGGCTATAAAGACCTGAAACCTTCTGACTTTCTTTATTGGTCCTTTTGACAGGTTGTGTCAATATTTTAACCCCGGGTCACGTCAGGTCAGGTCACCAGATCAGGCCAACTGAGGTCACCTCATTTCAAATTTGGAGCCCCATCGCACCCACACTTTTACACCGGTCAATTAAAAAATTACCACACTTCATGGCCCTACAGAGATGTATAACATATAGTTCGGTTTTTTCTCTAGCGTTGACCTGACGTCAGGTGACGAGGTGACCTCTCCAATTGGAATAACATGGGAAAAATAAAAATGACACTGCCAAAGCCACAAATATGATCAAAACGGCTCACAACTTTCAGAATCATGTTCACTCCCACCTTTTCACAGATTCCCTGGGTGAAATTTGACGGTTTCCCTTTCTGAGGTCATCCGAGGTCACCAGGGCTCAAAAACCGTTTTTGGACCACTGCTCTCCGCCACATTGAGCTAGAGCGTCAAACTCAACGCCATTGTGTTTGTTTTATCACCAGCTTTCATATGATATGCAGCTTGACCCCTTTCGGTGACTTTAGGTCATCGTAGGTCACCTGACCTAAGCTCAACAGTCAAAATTGACCTGGCTAGGGTAGACTATATATCATTCGAACCTTCTTAACAAGGCGAACACGATGACGTTGAGTTTAAGTCTCTATCTGAATTAGGTGAAAAGTTATTGGCGAAACACTTCGCGTAACCTCTATATGGTCAATGACCTCTGGAGGTCAAACCATTGACCTGAGGTACAAAATTACCGAAATACTTTCTAGAGTTCACGGTACGAGCTATCCAACGCCATTTTCGGATTTGCGCTAGGAAGCATAGATCGCCAGATCTTAGGGGGGCCGAATAGGCCCCCCGCCAGAAACTGAACCTCGTAAGGCCCGCCAGTAATAGGGTTAAGTCACCAAAACAGAAATTAAAAGTAGGTATGCATATCAAACCGGCAAGGAGTTGTTCACATTACCTGCAGTTGCCGGCGATATCCCACTGTTTGCCGATTTGCCGAAGACAAGCTCTATCTTTCCCTCAGCATCAGTATGCAGGTCAGAGGGGCTGCTTGAAGAAGCGGATGCTGGCGCAGAAGGAGACGTGGGTTCTGGCACAGGATGCGTTGGCGTAGGCAAACACGCAGGAGCAGACGGTGCAGGTGTAGGCGCAGGAGCGGATGGATTATCCAGGGTGGACTGTGAATAGCAGCATGTGATAAATATCCATCAATGAAGGGACTTCTATGAAGCAACTGCAGTTGACAATATTATGATAATTCAATTAAAATTAGGACATCATCACTGAGTGAATCCGTACCGAGTGTTGCCGATGACGATTCGTAATACGGATCGAAAGCGCTCCAACCAACATGTTCACATAGTGGTGATGTCCTAATTTTAATTCAATCTACGATGCCACTAATTATGAATTTGGAGAAATTATGCTAATTATTATTATTGCTATTATTATTATTAGTATTATTCGAAGTGACGAAACAGGTAACAGGTATATCGGTATACACATACATCGCTACAGGTATATACAGGCATATCGTTCAGCATAGCAACAGTGAAGAGTGAATGTTGGCATGGCATAAAGTGCCTAATGGAAAAACGTAGTTTTTCATTTAGCTGCATAGGTAAGTAGCGCGATCAACTGTTTGTTGATGCATAATTACATCCACCATTACTTACCTTTTTCGCGAAGAAACTTCGTATGTCCATCTTCACAGCCTCTAGCACAACCAGAGGTACAGGATGGTGAAGCAGTTGGTCATGGAATAGTTTTTTTTTTTTGTAAAACACGATTTCTGGAAATGAAGAGGAACCCTTAGGATATCTGCCAGCATCCGCACCTTATGTTATTATTACATTTATACAACACAAATAAAAATGGCATTGGGTGGGGTAGACAGTTGCTCAATGGTGAGTAAAACTGTATGTATAAAACAAATATCTGAAGCTAGATTAGTCAAATTGCTTGATGCTCCCTCATGTGTTAGGAAAGTGGTGACTGGTGCAGTGGCGACGCCACAGATTTTGCCCAAGAGGGGCAAATTGCCCGGACGAGTGTCGTCAACCGGGGGAGGGCGCGGTAGGAGAAAAAGCCAAACTAGTGACTGGGGCCGCACATATATCATTATGTGCGGTTTTTTGTTTGTTATTATCGCCTTCCGGTTAGGCCGTGTGAGTGTAAAACACCTTCTGGTAGCCGAAATTTTGCCTTCCGGTAGCCGGAAATTACCCTTCCGGCTAGAGTTTTTTTTTCGCTTTTTTCATACCATGTGGGAGGGGGATGGTAGATGCGATTTCCAGCTAAGTATTACGTAGCTGATGGGAGTTCAGGTTTCAAGAGAGATGACATGACCTCCCCGGTTAAAATTGACATGTGTGTGTTTTTTTTTAATGAAGCGACTGAAATTCGGTGAAAAGCAACGTGAACTTGCCTCAAATATGGAACCCGCATTACACACAAAAGTTGTGGAATGTAGGTGTTGTGAAAGGAATCATCACCCAAATGAGTACAAAATGCATACCAGCACCAGGACATAACAACTTTGTCACCCATTTGTCAGAGGTGACCCCTCATGTCCGAGGAAGTTCATCCACTCATGGCATTGGAAGAAGGATGTTAGCTAGATACACCTATTGGTAAACTCATCATTTATCAAGTTTAGAACAGGGTCCATATTCATCCATAGATTGTTGATAAAGCAGAACTTTTCTACTTCACCAACAAAAGATGTCTGGTGGTCTAGCATGTGCCATTCTATAGACCAAAGTTAAAAGTGGAAAGTAGGCAGTGGCACATTGGTGCACATGTCTGAGGAATATCTAAGGTCCCAATTCACATTTCCTGGATCTGCAACTAGACGTATTTATTGCTAAGATCACAATAGTACAAATATGAACAATCCTCATTCACACAGACCATGGCATAGGCGTAGGAACAGGGGGGCAGGGGGCCATGTCCCCCACTTTTCAGTCGAAACAATTCCTTAATTTTGCCAAATATTTTGCTACATAGAAGTTTTATATCTGAGGAGAAAGACCAAATCATAAGGAGCCCAAATCCGTTGATAGATTTTATCAGGATGGTGTGGATTTTTTTTTTTTTAATATAATACAGGACCAAAGTTTTCTTCGCCCTCCCCCCACTTTTCAGCACATTGCTACGCCCATGGTCACCAAGGGAGTAAGTGGCAGATGGGTCGTGACCCCACCACTCGTCCCAATCATGACAATAACCATGTCTTCTCCCGGCCTGAAACGCGAGGCAAGGTAAAAGATACTCTTTCACAGTGCTGGGCATCGCGGAATTATACTTCGCGATTCCGCGATCGCAGACTACCAAAAATCGATCGCAGAAATTTATTAAATTTGAATAAATTCCGCGATCGCGATCGCGGATTTCTTCCTCCTTAAATTCCGCGATTTTTAGTCCGCGATCCAAAATGTAAAGCTAGAAAAGACAAAAATTGTCCCGCGCTACCGCTTTACCGCTTATTGACTTCATTTCTTTGAAGAAATGCGCGAATAAGCGGTAAAACTTCGCTGGGGTGCTTTTGGGTGCTGCAAAAACTTCGCTAGCGATTACCGATGGCGGAATTAACGATCGCGGAATTTTAATTGAAAATTAAATCAATATTCCGCGATCGCGGAACGCCAAATTTTCGATAGCGGAATACCAATCGCGGACCACCTATTTTCGATCGCGTGCCCGGCACTGATCTTTCATGACAAATGGCAAATATGGTATCAAGGGTCATCGTTAGAATTAGCATTCATATTATCTTATCATTGACAACTTCAAATAGCTATGCATACATTAATTACCAGTTGTTTCCCACTGGCGGATCCAGGACGGATATTTTTATCGGTTTGGGGGAGGGGGGGCATTTCCGGAAAATTCGCGAAAAACATGGTTTTTACGAAATATCGGCCATTTTGGTTTTGGGGGCTTTTGCCCCTAATGCCCCCCTGGATCCGCCAGTGTTGCTTCCACTATTGAGTCAAGAAACCTGCATCCAGCATCAGTTTGGGGCGGGCGGCTTGGGCCAAGGTGCCTTCATACACATTTATAAATCGGGTTTGGGCTAGTTGTCAGAAATGTCTCTTGTGCGCCAAATCAAGCTAGCAATAGACGTAAGTGACTACACTGCTACAGTCTGTAACAGGGCTGCGGAGTCGATGGGTTTCTGGGTGACTCCGACTCCGACTCCGGGATCGACTCCGACTTGGCCAGTAAAAGCCAGTATCACAAACTCACAAATATAACAGACCGAACTCAATTTTCTGCATCTATAATCGAATGCAATGCCGGCGACGGATAAATGCTCTGCCGGCTTTTTCTCGCGCAGGAAGAAGCGGGAAAACGTGCTTATAGCAACGGTTGATCCTCCGTTTCAGGAGATGTTGCTAGTACGCTCGAATTAACATAGGTTTGCACCGGAAAACGGCGAACATTGGTTAGCAAGCTAATGTCACCAGCCCGTGTCAGGCGGAGTCGGAGTCGGCATAATTTTGTCGACTCCGACTCCGCAGCCCCGGTCTGTAAATAAAAGGCACGCCATGTGTACCAGTCATCTATATGATTGTTTTAATGGTTTCTCTCATGGTTCTAATAATTACTTTACATCACGTTGTTTTCTTATTTATCTTTGGTAGTTATTGCTCAAAAAGTGGTGGGGCCAGTTAACATTGCTGGCCCCACCAGGTCAAAAAGTGGTGAGGCCATGGCCCCAGCGGCCCCACCGGTTCCTACGCCTATGCCCGAGCATACTGGTTGATGTTCACCAGCTCCTTGTACTGGCGTGCAGTCACGTTGATCGTTAAGCCTTCCACCCGGAACTGGCGGACTGGTCCGGGCTGCCGGCGTTCTCAGGCCTCGCGCACCATCTGCACGCCCCTCGCCCTGAGCTCCGGGCGCTCGTCGTCCAGCATCGACAGCACCACGTTCTCTGGGTGGGCCATCAGGGCATTCCCGCACAGGCGTTCCTGCACGGTTTCCAGGTCGGCGCCGCTCAAGTGCCGCTGCTGCCGTTGCAGATGATCAAACAGGTGGCGGGGCGCTTCCACCAGGTCCGGCCTGGGTTTAATGGCCATGACTGTGGGGACGTACACGGCCACGATGTACAGGGACAGGGTCGTTAGCCGGTCACTGGGGCTCTGCTGGGACATATGTACCCGCAGCAGCCGGCTCTGCGCCGTGTACCACCGTGCCAAGTTGAGCTGGCCGTGGATCCGGTGCGCCACTAGGCTGCCACCGCCGGACGCCGCACACTTTGCACACTGGTAGAGCAGCCGTAGATCCGAGCTCAGCGACTGCTCTACATCAGCCGGCAGGAGCGGTAGCTCGGCGGAGGTCAGGGGCTGGAACTCCACCAATGGCAGCTCATACATCGTGCCCGCCACCATCTGGCCGATTGGCCCGGTGCCGGCAGGTGCCGGCAGCTGCGGATACGGAGACGGGAAGAGGAGCGCCTTCAACGGCGGCGGCACGAGATGTCGAAGCTGCTGTACGGCTCGGGGGATGAGCCGCCGAGGGTCCAACAGCGACGGCGATGGGCGTGCGGGCCGCGCGAGAAGCCGCTGATGGCCTATTAGCGGCAACGGCGGCGACGCGGGAGAGGCGACCTGAGGTGGGTTAGGGAGCATCAGTTGGTTTGAAGCAGTCAGGAGAGGTAATGTCGCCCTTATTAAAGCAATATAGCGACAATATCATGCATGCCAATGCCAATGAAGTAATTGGTGACGCGGACCTGAGGCGTGGGCAGCCGTTGGGATGTGGCGAGGCTCGTCGGACGGTCCGGCGACGGCGGTGGCGGCAGTGACGGTGGCAGCTCTGCTGGCTTGACGAGCCTGTCGCTCGGCCCGCTCATCTCTCCTGTGCCAGCGCCCCGTCGTCTGCTGGTCGACCCCACCAATGTGGCGTCTCCTGGGGCCACGCTGGAACTCTCTGTCATTGGCAAGCTCTGGCTGGCGGGCTGTGTTCGAAATGTCGAAGAGTTCACCGAAGTCGGAGACAGCAGCAGTTGTTAAACGGGCTGTAAGAGCAGAATGCTGTTTCTTCGACGTTTTTCGGACGCCCTCTTTTCTTTCCCACAGCTGCTTCACCTTTCCCAGAACACGTGGCCTCGGCCTTTTCGGTAGTGAAGCCCTGTCCCAGAGTAGCAATATCTCATCTGTCCCTTGTTGTATGCACTCTTTCATTGGTACGTACTTTTCATCTGTGGACCTCTCCTCCATCTTCTCGAATCTGACCATCATCAAGCGCTCGATGACATCGGCCATGGTGGGAAGCTGGCTTCCATGCAAGCGACGAGACGTTATCCCAAACTGAGGATGAGGTTCCTTAATTTTCTTTGTAAATGCTTGTCCTTCCATCGTTAGCAACGCGTTTCGGAAACGATTTAAACCGAAATGAAGACGTCCCGATACAGAAAGCGAGCTTTTCGACTGGCTAAGGTCACGATCATTGGAACAAACAATTATGCATCAGGTAAGTATTACAAATAGCATTGGATGATACAAATATTTAATGTTGAGCATAAAGCGTAATTTGGTAGATAATTACTCGCGTAAAATTAAATACTTTTCCACAATTCGACGTAAAAAATAATGACAAATTAATATTTCTCCTCAGTTTAACTGATCGATAGCTACCGTAGCCATGCCATGAAATTTCGATTGGACCCAATGAACCTATAATGGTGATGGATGTGGTGAGCCGATTATTTGTTATATTATCACTTATAATGCATTGTGAGTGTGCTATTTAAAATTGTTTAATAGTTGCAGCACTCTCAAGAGATGGTTCCTTGAAATCAGCGTCACTCCATCACTGGCTTATCTAGCCGGGTGTTTGGGGGGGGGGGCAAACGGTAGTTTTTAGGGAGGCAAACAGCTGCAAATAGCTATATTGACCATTTTTGGGGGAGTTTCGTGGGGGGCAAATTGCTTTAGGGTCACTGGCCCCTTGTCCCCCCTTAAATTGGCCCCTGCGCTCCATTGTCAATGTCCGCGAGATGGAACGCATGGAATCGCCACCAACGCCATCTATATGTGGCGTTCTGAAGTAGGCCGTGAAATTTGGAACTAGTACGGAAACAGTGTTTTTGCAGGTATGTAAATGGAATGAAAGCCACTGGTTTGTGCGAATATCTTAAGAAATAGACCTGGTTCAGCTTGCCCATGCTGCTTTTCCTATTTCCTGTCACAACTTTCGGAATAATGAGCCGAAAAAGGCGAATTTGCGAAATCGCCGAAACCTTTGAGCGGCCGTCGCGGTCAAAAGTTTTTCGAAATTTGGAATTTTGATGAGCGCATCGCACTCAGCGCCGAAAAAGGCATAAATTAGGGGGGCGACCTAGTGCATTTTCGAGAAAAAACCGCAAACCGGACCAGCCTAGTACACATAGAGCTCACACTGCACTGTGCGCACGTGTATGCCAAATGCAAGGCTATGAAAACAATTGAATATAAACAAAATTCAGCGCAACGATGTTTTAGGCTTTCGTGACAAATTATAGTGCCACGGGACACCATGCACATTTCGTAATTAAAAAAAACAGTTTATGTAACCTGCACGGCTGGCAGGCTATTATACTGGAAAGGACTTGGAGCAATATAAAGAATGCCATGAAAAAAAATAGGAACGAATATTTCCATTACAAGGGAGAATTATGGCATTCAGGCTGTTACCTGTGACGAAGGAAAAAGCCAGTGAGCTATCGACAAATGGCAATTTAAAAACACCATAATTTTCACTTAAATGTGCACATGTCGAGTATTTTTTGTGCTCAAATCAGAAAATGAACTTGAGATAATTATATTCTTGTTCACTTATAGTATTCCCTTGCCATATCACCAAGGAACTGGTCTTCGTTTGCAGCATACTTTCCAAGCATCCACACGTCAGGAGCTCTTGCGTTGTAAAAAATATAGCATGTAAGGAAAACCTTCGGAAGTGGTTTTGTGCTAATTTTCACGTACTAAAATGAACGAAGAGTTGGAAAATCCCAGTTGTGTTGTGCTATTTATTCGTAGCACTTCCGCATATCAATCCCCGCGTTTACCTGGATTTTTCATCCTTCAGACTGGCCGAAAAAGCCCACAGATGAACATACGAATAATTCCTTGTACCGAGCGCGGCAGAGCACTATTGTCCGTTTATAAGATGTAGAAGATGACGAGACGTTAAAATATTTGCTTTGATCTTTGATTTATCCATCATGCTCGCCAGTATTCATCCATAAATTCACCGGTATTTTCATGTGCTTTTCATCCTCCTGGAATGTGCCAGCCCTAGGATGAAATTATTCATCCCATGTTCTTGATAAACAATGTTTGCTAATATTTGCAGTGTTTGTGAAATTTATTAAAGCAAGGCTAAGACAAATGAAGAAACAATTCTAACTTTATTTTCCTGTTTAGATCTTAAAAGAACCATATATTACTATCGGAACATTTTATTAATTATATTTTACTTCAAAATACATGCCTACAATTGTGACGCACACAAGACTTAGAAATACAAACCTGAGCCCTCGTAAGTCGCTGAATAGGATCGAGGTTTAGGTATTTGTGTATTTATTAATGTAGATTTGTATGCTTGCATTCTTTGCCTGTAATCAGTGCTGAGATGATTAATCTGCATTCTTCGCCTGTAGACTCAGTCATGATATTCAACGGGGTTCAGCTCATGGGTTGATCCAGCCAGTCCGTTGTCATTCAGCTTGGGTTGTGTAAAATTGAATAAATCGCTGACGCAAAATTCCTGATTTGTATGGTTTAGGTGCAAGCTATAGTTGAAAACAATAATTTTTCTTCAAATAAAATGTTCCCTGTTTTTCTGAAGAGCTTGAGTAAAGGATAATTTTAGTTCAAATCAGGCTATCTATGCTGGTGATGCCCCATCCCCTTGCTCCATATCCCTCCTGCATTAGCTGACAATTACTTGGGTTTGGCCAAAGTCATGATTCAGCCCTTAAGTGTGTCAGCTCAGCCAAATTTCTTGTTGTGCTACAGCTTCACATGTTTATTAAAAGATGCATGGTATGAGTGTATTTCAGGGATTCATGCATATTCATAGATTACTGCACTTATGTTCATGCTACATAATCCCCTGCATTGTGATGATACACTGTGAACATCATGCCTAGCTTCATGGAGATACACATCTAGTTCATTATACAATAATTGTCAGCATGCCAGGAACATCTTCACCACAGGTCCATTAGGTTTTCTGATGATATGCATTTTCTCAAAGCCCATTCTATATTCACCTGAGAGTGAGACTATTGATACCTGCTAGAAAAAACAAAAGACAGGGTTGAGAACATTGCAAACATGCACTTTATTTCCATCACAACAACCACCATCTGTGTTTGTGATATGTTTATGAAAAGATGAAAGTCATCACCAATGATGAAAACCTAAAACTTCCATTAACTGTGACTTTCCATGCAAAATGGTGGATTTTTTTCACTGCCCCATGATGAAAATGAGGCCCCCAGGATGAAAAGGAGGCCCTCCAGGATGAAAAAAGGCCCTCCAGCCCTCAGTTTCCAATTCCCGAACCATACTAAGGACCTAAAAGCAATAGGAGACCCTAACACAATGGAGATCCCCTTTTTGGGGAGCAGGAGGCCCCCTTTTGATCTTGCCCCCCTGGAAGAATTTCATGGCAATGCCACTGGTCAGTAGCAGCACATTGAACATATTTAAAACAGCATAATCATTATAAGAATAGAGGGTTTGCTTCTCAGTATTATAGGTGGGCTGATTGACATATTTGGTGGGCAACTGGTTCAGTGTACAGAGTGCAACCAAGAAGGGCCCTTGTGGCTCATAGTTGCACTAATCTTTTATGTCTTTATGTCTTTATGTGTGACCCTACTTGGATTTTTCTTTGTACAGGCATGTAGACCTTCATTAGCAAGATGTATTTTTTTTATTTATTTAGGATGTAATATTGGCTGGGGTCCTTAATATATTTTTGTCCACAGTTCTAGTATCCTATGCAAGCAGAACCCAGATGGCCCTGGTGACTCTTATAAGTCTGACCACTTTATGACTGTATGACATAGCCTATCTACACCTGAGTTGGATTTAACGTCTGTGCAGCTGTCTACAAAGAGCCAGCATCTGTACAGTCACCTGCACTGTGTTTTACTTCCATGCAGTGGGTGCTGAATGACCTACCATTCAGCACCCACTGTTCGGCCAGACCCACTTCTGCTTGCTTGAACTTCCAGCACCATTCAGCACCCACTGTATATGGTCGATGTGCCCTGAAACCCTTATAACACACATATGCACAGACATCCATGCAGTGGCATGCACTATAATCAGCAAATCTTGTGTATCTGTGGAACCAGCATCCAAGAATATCTGGCAGTCATACACCAGAACAATAGTGACATGCTGCGGAGACAGTCTTGTTGGGTCTCAACCACCAACTTTTTGTCTGGTCTGGTGGTGGGCTCCCTCGGCGGCAGCCTCTGCTACTGGGCTCTGGGCCCGGTGGCACAGCCGAGTCAGCCGGCCGAGGTGGACCGGACCAGTGGCCCAGACCAGACGACCACCGGACCTGACCGGACCGCCACACTGAAGTCCCAATGTGCACCTCACACCGGCAGCAGTGATACATGGGGTGAGATGGTGGTGAGCCAATTTCTGATGTAGTTGTTGATCTGCATTGTAGCTTCAGGACCCTTGTGCTTTCATGGCGTTCATGCAGTTTTAATATGGAGATGCCTTTTGAATAATGGCATGCCAAAAATATTGTGGTATGGGTATCTGTATCATTATCCTTGATATCGATATTTTCAGTTTAGGTACCTCTCAAAGCACGGCAACTGAAATTGCCCTATATGCTCAATCGTCGCAAAATTGGGTTTGAAGGACTTAAGAATAGTTGGGATCACGCTATTTCTATGGCGATTTCGACATCCTGCTGTACTCGTTTCGACATCTATCGCCTAACGAGAGGTCATTATGTTAACACTGGGTGACCGCGGTGCGCCAGACGCCTCGGCCGGCCGCTGGGCCAAGCTGGCCAAGTACGGCGAGCCGACGCCCGTGCGCCCGGTCGCTCGCTTCACCAACCACATGGCCGGTTACGACGCGTCCAGGAAGGTGCCCGCCTGGGTGATGGAGCATATCGACCGACACACCATCCAGGTGCGCTGGCGCTCACGGAGCCGCCGTACAGCCCATCGGCCTGGCACCGGGAACCGTGGTGGGCCGGCAAATGTATGCCTAACGCCGGGATGATGATGCGTAATGACCGAGTACAAACAGATGCTCGGCGACTGCTCGCATCTCCCGACATTTTTACTCATTAACTAGCGACCGGACACTGACTGGATGTATTAAGGCGATAGACCACTGATACTATATCTCGACATTGTCACACATTAAATAGTGGTGGGGCACTGGCCATATGTGGTAAGGCGATTGGCCGATGAATGGAACTGGAGATCTCATGAAATATTTATCACCTAATTTTAGATTGGTTGTAAGTTTCAAGTGCTTGTTCGGCCAGACCCACTTCCGCTTGCTTGAACTTCCAGTTGTTTGCTGCAAATTAAATCTGGGTATAAATACACGTAAGACCATTTTGGTAATATCTTGCCGATTTTTACGTTTCAGAAGTTATTCAAACAGTGTTCCGGGCTCAGCCACGTGCTCGATGATAACTCGTCAGGCGCTGCACACTGGCTATGACTGACATAATTTTCGCTTATAAGTCGCGTCGTGAAGGTGATGTCGATTAAAAATATTTGTAGCTCACGGAATTTGGTTGGAGATGGTTAGGAAAGAGGCTTTGAGTCTTTTGACAGCAGATTAATGACATTATGGGGTTATGTATTCACAATTTTAGGATACAGCAGTCTCGCAGTGCATTCCAGATAATTACCGTGGTTGATTTCGTATATTGGGCGGTGTTGGAGATTATGATCGTGTGAAGTTCTCAGCCCCATGTACCAAAAAGTAAGTCCATTTGTCTTGATGTGGAAAAGTTCCATTTCGTACCTCCTATCACCCATATCATGACCTTAATGAACTATGTATGCTTTTGTTTATATTGCATTCAAGGTGAATATCCATCATGGAGTTCATTTCGTTCGTGTAGGCTACAATTTTCAACTCAGACCATGGAAATTGCTGAATAGAAAAAGGGACAAACTTGCCCACTGGACGGAATAGTCCAGAATCTAGGTATATCCTTTCATCAGCCTGAATAGGTGTTGTTTGCAGGATCAGCCATCTTTTCTCTTCCGGGTTGGCTCATCTGTGACATTTTTGGAGGGAGCCCAACCATTTGTTCAGGCTCCCAGGTAGGGTTGTGGCCTGGTGTCCCTTATGCATCCTGGACTCTATTGGACTAATGCAGTCGATGCTCTGAGTTCAAATAGCTAACTCCTCTTAGTCCACCTCGGGTGCTGCACAATATGGTGTGTTATTTAATCATAATCATATGATCCGAGTATAATCATGCTGTGACAGCTCATGCATCTCACGGGTGGCTGTTGGCGGCCGTCCGCTGGGACCTGGTGTCGCCCCGCGTCACCACAGCTTCACATGCCGTCTGCCAGGGAGGTGCCAATCGGCGGCGCAGCCAGTTCCAGCCGGACCCCGATGTGGCTGCGCTATTCTCGGCCAGCCACGCCGACTTCAAGGGCAGCGGCTGGAGTCGCGGTCACATGGCGCCCGCCGGCAACAACAAATACGACCAGGTGACGGGACGAGCTCCACAGCCGAGCCACGCGTCCTCACGTGACGATCCGCGTCACGCCTTCACTCTACGTGATCATCCGGGCATGCATCCACTTAACGTGACGATTCGGGCCACGCATTCAACCAACGTGCTCATCCGGGTCACGCCTTCACCAAATGTGCTCATCCGGGCACGTGTCCACTTAACGTTGTGGCCAAGGCCTCGCGTCCACATCACGCGGTGGTTCGGGTCTGGTATCCACCACACGTGCCTCGCGTCCACCCCACGTGTTGATCCTGGCCTCGCATCCACATCGGATGATCCGGACGACGTGCTCAGCAGCTCACACTGATCGTGTCATACAGATGGATCGAAACGTTTGCATCACAAGAGAACACATCCACGCGCCACCAAATGGGTTTCTGCATCTTTTTGCCAGCTATCATGAAAATGTCGTGGCTGGTGTTGATCAGTGTATTGGAGTTGAATTAAATTAAAAGAATGACTCCATTCCGACTATTTTTTCTCCAAATGATTAGTAACTCCAATTCCGACTCATCTTCCTCACAAAGTGGAATGACTCCAAATTCCGGGTCATGCCAAAAAGGAGTTAAAATCCGACTCCTAATTCCTCTTTGATAAGACAGCCATGGTTCCAGGTGAAAAAAGGGTGAAATCAAACTCCTTAATTCCTTTTTCATTCCGTCCTTTTTAATTTTATATACAGCCCAGCATGTTTAATATATGTATAACGCCGGATGATTTGCTCGCCATATCCTGGTCAGAAATCCGAAGAAACAACTACCAGGTGCAAGGCGATGTGTCCGGTTACCAGGTCTGTCCCAGGAGTCTCGCCGTGGTGTCGTGTCTCATATGTAACAAATCCCATAGCTGGCGAGGACCGGCTCGGCCGCTGCCCTCGCTCGTAAAGATTTGGTGCCGTCCCCGGGTTCACGATTAATTGGTGGGGGCGAACGGTCTACAGCCAGGTCTGGCCCCTCAAATGAAGTTGCCGCCGGACAGGGCCCCGACCCGCTGTCTCAAGCCGCCACCGGTCCAGTGGTTTTGGCGCAGCTGTTGTTCTTGTGTCTGGCGTGAAAACAATCATGGTTTTAATCACAACCAGAGGCGCAGCCACGGGGATAGCCAAGGGGACATTGGCCCCTCCCTTACTGCCGATAGTTTACCATTTTGCCATTGAAACTGCTCATCATCCAAAGTTGGCCTCCTCCTTCGGCACTAATAGCTGGCCCCCTCCTTCAGAAAATCCTGGCTGCATCTCTGATCGCAATGCACAACGATATAATAACTATAAAGTGACCCAAAAATATACAAACCATTCTAGAAACCATCTGACGTATATTCGGTTACGCAGACGGACACATGACGTTCTACCGGGTATTACGCTTCACAAACACCAGTCGTTCCAGCATAGCGGGCTTTAGCCGATTTCTCCTGGCACGGCAGATGTCGCCAGCTGTTGAGAACAGACGCTCGACCGGCGCACTCGATGCCGGTAGGGCGAAGATTGCCCTGGAAGCCTCTGACAGTTTGGGGCAGACAGGCCAGGCCAGGGCCCCTCTCGTTCTGATCTGTGTTCGCCACTTCTTCGTCTTCGCATGTCGAGGGCGAGGCAGTCTCCACCACCTTCAGCACCTTCTTCACAGTCCGCTTGCACACGCTCCTGATTTGAGTCTCCTCATCACTGTCCAGCCAAGTGCACCCAAAGCTTGAGTCTAAACAGGCCGCGGATACCAGCAAAGGATCGTCCATCAGGCCGTCAAGCCTCTTGTGTACGCTCTGACTGAGCGCCTTCACTGTCTTCCAATTCACTGAGGACACCGTGCATGCTTTTGATGGCTGGTATGACTTGACTAACTGTATGCTATGACTAACTAACTAACTAACTTGACTTGACTAACTAACTATGACTAACTGCTGGTACAGACGTCGGCTTCGAACAGTGCGGTGGCCTCCTGGAATGGCTCCAGAATTGAAATAATATCACCTATCATGTCCAGCTCATGCTTCGTCATCTTGATGTTGCCCTTCGTGCCTGCCTGCAATCTGTTTTGGATCGACGGATGTTTGGTGACGAGAGAGTAGAATTTCTTAAGCATTTTCCACTGAGCATTCCAGCGGGTCGCATTTGCGACATTAAACCGTGTTCCGGATTCTGCCAGCAGGAGTTCAGCGTCAGAGACGCTGTGCTTGGTGGATGAGACGATTTTGGGCGCCTTCCTGATGACGTTATCCACCACCGAGTCCACTTCCCGCCTCAGGCCGTCCTTCACACAGTTGTAGCGTGTGACATGCACAACCCGACTGCAGTGTAACGTCCTTCAGTCATCTGGAGGTCGCCATCACAGTACAGACCGGACACATCGTGATCCTCGTGGTCGGTCGGCTCTAGCTCGTCCCAGTCATCCCCAATGTTGCAGTCAAAGCCTGGCACGGTCTGCGCAAATGCCTTCAGCATGTTCGATGTGTTGTCTGTTACTACCCGGTTCACCTTTCCCTCCAGTTCCCACTCAGCGATTAGCTCAGAGTACTCGGTCCAAATTTTGTCGCTCGTGTGCGTACCGTGGATCACTCTGCATGCCAAATATAATGTTTTGGCCACGAAGTCCGGCGTCACTACACTGGCCGTCAACCCCATGTACGCTGTCAAGGTGCGGCTTGTCCATATATCCATTGTGAGACTCACGGAATCAACAGACCTAAGCACTACTGATTTCCCTTTTGATCTTGTCAACTCGTCTTGGTATGAGTGTGTCTGTCATCTTCTCATATGACGGTACTTTGTATGCTGGGGCAGCGACCTGTAACAAAGGAATTGTAGGCCGTCAAACAATGCCTTTGTATAGTGGAAGTTAAAAAAGTGCTGGTTTGATCTATTTTCGGCGTCAAAATTCAACCTGAAAGGAAATTTAATGACAAAAGTAAGGAAATGTTGAAAATGTTAAAACTTTTAAACTGATTTTTATCACATTTTTGGAAACCCAAACTAGCTATGCCCAAGCTTTTGGCCCTAACCGCCATATTATAGTTTCCAGCCGCGGCGTATTCCGGAGGGGGGGGCAAGGGTCGCAACTGCCCCCGGTCGAAAAGTCCCAGGGGCGAGCCGATGCATTTTGGTCACCGGGATCTCCTATTTTTCCCCTCCAAGTTTCCCCAACCCCAGCATGTTGTGAGCCTTAATTTTTGCATCGGAAACTGAAATTTTCTCAGGAAGGATAAGTTGTAACAATTTGGCAGCGTACGTACTGCGGTCAAAACGACACGCAATTTCGGCGGGCACACACATCTGCGATTGAACATAGTGTCAAATTTTATCGCTCGCATTTCGCAACCTGCCGACACCCCCCTTTCACCACACTCTCAGATCTGCTTTGAGCCCCGCTCGAAATTGGAATCCGCCGCGGCTGATAGTTTCTAACTGTTATAGTGCTCTAGCAAAACGTGCCTAGTGTTATATACAGAAATTTCCTTTTAACACGGGCACGTCCGGCGGTCCGCGCAAACTTCGCCGGTCCGGGGGGCAGATGTCTGCCCCCAAGACCTCCAGAACTATGTTAGGTAGCGACAAATATAAAACGGCGTTGGATACCTTGTGACACGCTCTATGGAAAGTATTTCGGTCATTTTCCGCTTTGACCAATATTAAGGGCGCCCGATGTCAAAAGGTCAAAAGGTCAAAAAGGGCTACTACGGGATGGGGTGGTTTTTGGTGAATACTATTCGAGTAAATAAAGATAGAGCAATGAAACGTGCACCACTGTGATTGTCTTGTTGAGATGCTTTGAATGATATATCACATGACCCAGTTAAATCAACATTTGAACTTGACCTCTGGTCAAGGTCAAATATTGTCCTAACCAAGTCATGTTGCATATCATTCGACGCGTACCAGTCGGATAATCATAATGGAAGTAGAATCGTGTTTCTATCTCAATTCTGTCAAAAGTTATTGAGGGAAATGCTTACGTGACCCTAATTGGTCTTTGCTGACCTAGTCAAGGTCACCGGTCTAAACATTGAGTTCGATGGTTGAAAGTGACCCAAAACTCAGTGACATGGGCAATATAAATCAAATTGGACCACTTTCTGCGAAACTACACAGGTTTTGTTCTCCTCCATAGGTTTATAATGTGGCCACAATTCTGACCTGACCTTAGGTCACTGATAATATAATTATATGGCATTTCAATTGTAGCCCTTGATGACCTTATGACACCCTATAAGTTTCATCTTGATCGGACCAACACTGACAGTGGTAACACTGTCACTGTCACTGATGTTGGGTCACTTCGCCTGACCTGGTAACCTGACCTGAGATGACCCAGGGGCAAACATTTCTGAGGATATGCGGAAAAGACTGATGAGCAGCCATACGAGGTTTGGCGTTGCTAATCAAGTTAGTATGGCGGAAAATTAGGAAAACCCGCGGGGGGGGGGCAGATATCTGCCCCCCACACCGGACGTGCGCGTGTTAAATAAATACCTTACCAGTACTGTTTTCCAATGCGTAATTCGCGTTTTTTTTTGCAGTTAACAAGCATGGCTATAAAACTGAGTCTTAAGTAGAAATTGTGTATTTTAGGGCACATCAACATTCATCCATATTCGTGAGAAAAAAACTCCACTAGGACCCATACGAAGCTTCAAGAATGCAAACCTTCCATGAAACACATAAAACCAGGGTCTCCGCTAAGATGTTAAGTGGGGGAAAATCCTCCCAAGTGTCACGAAATTCTCCAGTGTAACTGGAAATCCCCCAGTGAAAGGGGTTTTCAAGTCCGATACAAATATGCTGGCGATATATCATAGTAGGACGCGAAAAGTTAGAGTGCAACCCCCTCCCCGGAAGCTGGAGCTGGTTAAGAGCATGGTCACCTGTTAGACAAATGGCATCCTGGCCCTTCACAAAACATACATATATGAGATACACCGGGGTGAAGACCTCCGTTAAAATTTAAAAAAATCCTTCCAGGACGCCTTGCATCCAACCCATGACCCATGATCAGACATGTACCAGGATGAGGATCGTACAGAAAAGATGAAGGTCGCAAGATATATAGACATACCTTTTTTAAAGAGCCAGGGTCCCTCGAGTTAAAAAGATCCCAGATCTCAAGATCCTTCGAGAAACACAAATTATCCAGGATCACAAAAATCGACAATAAAGGGATCGATGAATCCGATCCCGGCTTTTTATTCTGGTATATGTCTGCCCATGCCTTACCTGGAGCAGGTTCTTAAAAGCGGATGTTGTTACATGAGTTATTGGCAGCTTGTCACAGCAGATAAGTGTGACGATGGCTTCGTCTAACTGCGCTTCCTTGGAACATTTTGTGCGCTCCGGCTGCGGTGCCATTTTATCATATAACTTTTCATGGGCCGTCAGCTGATGTGTTTTCGGCGCAGATGACGCTTAAAATTGGAACTCACTGATATATTCCCTCGGATAGCGGCATGACACAATTTGCAGGTATAGGTGACGATTTCGCCCTCCACATGCCGTCCGGTGAAGAAAGCATCCAATACTGATACTGATGGCGTCAGGGCAGAACTTGGGCCGCCACCCGCTTCATTTACACCCTGGGTTACGGCCGAAGGAAGGCAGGGATCAGGATCGTCCACATGGCCATCTTCCGAGTCTGAAGCTGCCTTAAAAAAGGCGTCCAAAGGGCCGGTCTTCTTCCCGTAGCCAGACATCTTCACACACCGCACACAAATCCCGCACTGTCTCGCCCTCGCCGCTGTCATGCACGCTCACGCCACCCGCATGCCACTACTGGTTGCCATGACAACAGCGGCATCTGGCGCCCTCGTGCGCTCGCACAGAGCCAGAAAATCCGAACGTCGGTGGTGACCGGAAGTGTATTTGGTGCGAACCAGTGATTCCCACGCCAGCATCATAACCAAAACGGGTTTTCGCGCCCTAAAGTCCCAATAATAATAATAATGATTATCAAGCCAAGGGTACCGCATTAAGGATGGTGGGGCGGTTTGCAGTGGGATCGCGAGCTGCTGTCAAGTTGAATTTCACAAAGTGTATACGCCAACCAAGCAGCCGCGGCGGAATCTCATTTGGCCAGGGGACAAACCCCATTTTAGACTCAATGTTTACCATGCAGCATATCACTGTCCAGTGATATCGTGCTCCTGTACCGGCACACGTACGCACGTCGGGTCGAAACCTTGTCTTCAATTTCAGACGTGTCAGGGTCGGGTCAAGCCTGGTTCCATAAATGTTACCAAGTTGATGCCTCTGCCACACATTTAAACACTACCGATAACTAAGTATTATGCGCAGCAAATTGGAAAAAATGTACCTGGAATTGGCATGAAATTTAATTTATTAATTCCAATTCCTTTGCTAAAATAGGAGTCACTCCAATTCCTGCTGGACGATCCTGGAGTGACTCCAACTCCAACTCCTCTGAGCAAAAATGGCGGAGTCATTCCGGAGACATTCCAAATCCAACAAATCCAACTCCAATGCACTGGTGTTGATGTTGACTCAACAGTCATGCCGTTCATCGTGCCACACACCGTCACAGTGACTACACAGTCACGCCTGTGTTGCCCTGGGGACGAGTAGCCTAGGGGTAAGTTGCTCGTCTCACAATAGAAAGGTTGTGGGTTCGGGTCTCACCTGTCCCTACTCTTCGCCAACGACCAATCGGCGTGAGAGATTGTCGACGCTACGTGACTGAAAGGTCAATGTGTCGTAAAACCAAAAACCAACCAACCTGTGTTGCCGTCCAGCCCTGCAGAACACAACGTAACACGTTACCGTGCCGCTCACCGTCAGAACACTCACACAGTGGATGCACAGTCACACCTGTGTTGCCGTCCAGCCCTGCAGAACACAACGTAACACGTTACCGTGCCGCTCACCGTCAGAACACTCACACAGTGGATGCACAGTCACACCTGTGTTGCCGTCCAGTCCTGCGGAACACAACGTAACACGTTACCGTGCCGCTCACCGTCAGAACACTCACACAGTGGATGCACAGTCACACCTGTGTTGCCGTCCAGTCCTGCGGAACACAACGTAACACGTTACCGTGCCGCTCACCGTCAGAACACTCACACAGTGGATGCACAGTCACACATGTGTTGCCGTCCAGTCCTGCGGAACACAACGCAAGACATCACCGTGCCGCTCACCGTCACAATACTCACACAGTGTGTACACAGTCATAAAGCCATAAAGACATAACAGATTAGTGGAACTATGAGCCACAAAGTCCCTTCTTGGTTGCACTCTGGACACTCAACCAGTTGCCCACCAATGGGCGCTGTATGACCAACGCAGTCGATGCGCCCGTAAGCCCAAATAACCAACCAGTTGCCCACCAAATCCGTTGATCAGCCCTCTCTGGAATACTGAAAAGCAAGCCCTCTATTATTATAATGATTGTCTATGCTGTTTTTAAAGATGTTCAATGTGCTGCTACTGGCAATGGTTTCTGGAAGCTGGTTCCAGTGTTATACTACCCTGTTCGTGAAGAAAAACTGTTTTAGTCTTATCTTGCTGTGGCTAACTTGAATTTTAAATTGATGGCCTCTAATTGCATTTCTGTTAAATTCAAACATTTCCCCAAGATATCCCTTCTCCAGGCCATGGACAAATTTGAAGACCTCGATGAGATCTCCTCTCAGCCTTCTATATCTAAGTGAAAACATATTCAATTTCTTAAATGTTTCCTCATATGCCAGGTTACTTATACCATTAACCATTTTTGTAGCCCTCTTTTGAACTCTCTAAAAGCCAACAATCTTTTTCATAGCTAGGAGACCAAGTTTGGATGCAGTATTCCAAATGTGGCGTGACATATGCACAGGAAAGCTTCCTGATGACTTCCTCACTTCTGTTCGATGCATTCCTATTTATTGCCCCAAACATTCTCAGTGCCTACTTCCTGGCTTCCTTGATCTGTTCTATGCCCCCAATTTTGTGTTTAGAATAACACCTAAGTCCTTCTGTTGAGTCACTGATAGTACTTGGCCACCCATCAAGTATGGAGCCTTTATATGCTGCCTACCTATATGCATAATTTTGCACTTATCAAAATTACATTTTATTTGCAATTTTTCGGACCACTTCACAAGTTCGTCTAACTCTCTGCAGGGAGATATGCTCATTATAATCTGTTATTCCCCTGAATACCTTCAAATCATCCGCAAATTTAAAAACCTTACTGCTTGGGCCACTTTCAATGTTATTTTAAAATGTAATGAACAGAAGTGGCCCCAGTACTGATCCCTGAGGAGCTCCACCAAGAACATTTTGTCATGATGACTTTGTACCATTTAGCATCACTCTGCTGTCTATCTGAAAGCGACAACTCTATACATTTTAAGATGCTACCTGCAATACCACGGACCTGAAGCTGCATCATTAACCATTTATGGGGTGCTATCTCAGATCCAGGAATGATGAAGTTATTCTATGTAGATTACGAACTGGCCACACACACGCTACTCACCAATACCTCCTCTGCGGGAAAGTGAGGCCAAAGTGCCCTCGCTGTCTGGAAGCTCTCACGGTGCGACACGTGCTCTTTTCGTGCAAACACTTCTCAAGGGAGCGAAGGTTATTTTTCGGAAATGATGTCAGATATTTAACATATCGCGAGATTCTAGCAGATGACTCTGAAGTGATTCATTCTGGCAATATATTCAGGTACCTACGGGCGATAAGATTTCAGTCGATATACTCACCTCAGTAACACAGTAGGACTCTAACATTATAAATCACCGTTATGGGCGCTAAATGATCGCATTTTATGGTCGAAGCACCCCAAAACCCAAATAACTAACTAACCATTTATTAAAAGCCTTACTAAAGTCAAGATATGCCACATCAACCTTATTTTCACGATCAAATTGTTCTGTAGCGAAATTCAAAAAGTCCAAGAGATTTGTGAGACACTACCGCCCTTTTCTGAACCCATGTTGAGTATCTTGAATCAATCTGTTTCCTTCCAGATAACTAACTATTCTATCCCTGATAATTTATTCGAGTACCTTGCAGACTAGTGATGTGAGACTTACTGGCCTATATTTTTCAAATTTCCCTCTTTCTCCTTTTTTGAAAATAGGAACTCCGAATCCCACACCCGGTGGGATTACCCAAATCCACCTGGGACCAATCGGCGTGAGAGGTTGGCAGTGCAGTGATCTAGCAGTTAATGTGTACTATATAATCTTAAGAGAAGAAAAGTGCATGTAGTGAATCACGAATGGTGCGATATAAAAGGGGGTATGAAAGCCAGAAACTAGCGTAACACCTATTCGGCGAGTTTGATTACAAGGAACCCTCACTCTAGTTGTGTGGGCGACAAAGAGAATATCTAGAGCTCTTGAAAATTATCGAGTCGCACTGAAAAGAATTAACAACGATGAATTCGCTCTCAGGAGAGCTTTGTGTAGGTCCTTTCGCACTAAGTGAGCATGTAGCCGACGTGCTCCCAAATAGCAAATTACCTCAGACATTTCTTCACAACCGAGCTTATTCGGACAGTCACACTCTACTTGTATCCTCAACCAGATGCGGCTCATTGCGAGTCATTTCGGGCCCTGCAATCAGTCGTAACTCCCCTCCCCGAAGTTCGGGGGCGGGGCAGGGAATCGACTAATTCCTTCTTTGCCCAAAAGTAAGTCGTAGCGATGTGTCCAGCCATTTTTTTTTTCATTGGCAGTCCGACTCGAAGTATTGCCCCACTGTGAAGCTACTGAAAGCTGACTGCTCGCTACATTGTCGCAGCGCCACGTTGTGCCGACATCGTGCTATCGACAAAATATTGTCCCACTGTGGAGCTTCTGAAAGCTGAATGCCCGCTACGCCGTTGCAGCGCCACGTTGTGCCGACAGCGTGCTATGGACAAAATATTGTCCCACTGTGGAGCTACTGAAAGCTGAATGCCCGCTACGCCGTTGCAGCGCCACGTTGTGCCGACAGCGTGCTATGGACAAAATATTGTCCCACTGTGGAGCTACTGAAAGCTGAATGCCCGCTACGCCGTCGCAACGCCACGTTGTGCCGACAGCGTGCTATGGACAAAATATTGTCCCACTGTGGAGCTACTGAAAGCTGAATGCCCGCTACGCCGTCGCAACGCCACGTTGTGCCGACAGCGTGCTATGGACAAAATATTGTCCCACTGTGGAGCTACTGAAAGCTGAATGCCCGCTACGCCGTCGCAACGCCACGTTGTGCCGACAGCGCGCCATGGACGAAACCTTCTACTACACAAACGTGGTGCCACAAGACGTCGACAACAACAACGGCTTCTGGAACCGCCTGGAGATATACTGCCGCGGCCTGACCAAGACGTTTGACGATGTGAATATCATTTCTGGGCCGCTCTTCATGCCGCACACGGAGCAGGACGGCAAACGTTACGTCAAATATCAGGTCAGTCCGTGAGTTCCTGTTGCCAGAAGGTAGCTGATTGCTTTGTGCATGCTTCGCTGATTGTTGTGTGCATGCCACACACTTTCCTGACAGTGGGTTGTGACCCGTGGTCGATGGGGCAGGGCCTTGAAGCGAGTCAACTCATTATGTTGGTTTCCATTTAAAGTGTTCTTTCGGCGCTGAAGTGCCAGGTGAAGGCAACCAGCTTGCCACGTTGTGGGATGTTCGTGGAGCTTGGCTATGAACGTATGGGGCCCAACTAGTGTATCATTGAGTTTCGGTGTGCAAAACGTATGTGACTAGAATACACCTGTGTAAGCAATGGGGCGATAAAGGTAACAAACACGGGCAGCTGCACCCAGGCAGCTATTATTGCTGTCAACATTTATTAAGTGAATAATGCTCTAAAGTGTGCAGCACTTCGGGCTGTATACCATCGCCAGCTCTACTGATATTAATTCCGTTAATTAACACCGAGAGCAGCTGGAGCTCCCGGCATGCCGAAGTTCATGTTTGCCATCTTCCTCAACATGCTATTCAAATATCACTAGATAATTAATTAAAACCTAATTAAACTGCGTGATCACATATTTACATTCATCTCCAATACAACGCGAATCCGTCTCCTCTGAGGCAACATCCATGTAGATGTATCGCTAAAGTTTTGTTTATCGGAAATTGATCAGGTAATGGAAACGTTGGTACGTAATCATTATCGAACGCTATATAGGCGTCAGTATTATCTACTAACACGTGCAATCAGTGTTGGATTTTCACTTCTCGGTCTTGGATTCGGAGTGTATAATTTTTTTGCTTGCCAAAGTATGGTGTGTATAATATTGAGAAGCACTATGTTACGGAGTGTATAATTTCCCAGTTTGCTAAATTATGGGGTGTATATTGAAGTACCAAGTAACAGAGTATATACATTTTATAAATAACGAAGTTTATACATTTTGAAAAATGCAGTGATGTTTCCTGGAATGAAAAATAAAAACCCGGGGGCCTCGGTAGCTTAAATGGTGGAGCGTGGGACTCATGACTGAAGTCATCCACGCTACGTGAATGACTTATAAGGCAACTTCCTGAGCAATGGTAGAGAAAATGATCACAAAAGTATACTTAATCGATGTCAACCAAGTTTATATATCAATGCCTGCCACTCCTGACCTACCAACACCGCACAACTAATACAAATTCATAGCATACCTCGAGAGCAGGACGTTCGTGCACCGACTGGGTCTAAAACGGGAAAGTCTAAAATGTTACTTCGGGATATGGGTTTCGGAATATATAATGGTGTAAGGAAGGTTATACTAAAACAATCCGTCTAAAATCCTTTATTCACTCAACCATGAATTTTTTTCTTCTTCAAATGAGAACGCTTAAAAATATATTGAAGTCAATTCTTATTAATATTAAATGTATTTCGACGCACTTTTTAGTTCATGTCTGGAATGTTGAGTTGAAGCAAGGAATGACTTGGAAGGATGAAAAGCGACTATACGGGCGGGCAAATTACCGCTGTAAAACAGACTATCGTCACGGACGAGCGGAAATTTGCGAATCATTTCGCACCATGATTGCTATGAATTACCAAAAAAATGAAAATAAGTTAGAGAAAACTGCCAAGAGAATTACAGGGAACTTTCTTCTCAATAAATATTAATCAGGATTATGGGAAGAAATTAATCCTTGGATCAGAATGAGGCTTATAAGAGTGTAGATGATTAGGTCAACACGTAAATCTGAATTTCTCCGGAGTCGGGAAACCTCGCGGTCGGAGTGGCATGAACAGAAGTATTCCCGCTTGTTGATGAAATTCAGAAACAATATAAGTCATGAAATTGAAAGAAGGTGAAATTTCTGGTTCTATGGATCTTCATTTTGGAGCAAAGTGTTAGCAGGTTTTAGGAACGTTTTGGTACCATTCAGGCAATTTTAATGGGGGAAATCCTTCCGATATCCTTTATGTATATCGCTCCTGACTGCTTAATAATATAGATATGAACGGTTTTATCCATCCCATTTGATGCAGAACATATCATTCTCCAAGGAAGCAAGAAGAAATGCATTATCCGTGGCTTTTCGTGGCAATGGTTTAAATAGCTCCGGCCGGAGTGGGAAATGGAGAGCGGTGAATTCATTGAATCCAAGAACTGATCTTCCTACGCGGTCGGGCTGGTAAAGGTGAATTACTATCTTTGGTTAGCGGAGCGTAGTGATTTTTTTCATTGAAGGAAGGATTTTCTTTAGAGCTCTTCGCTGCTATCCGGATTCCATTGACTGCGTGTTTGGCTCGAGGTATGAGAGTTGGGATTACCTGACTATATGGATACCTACCTACTTACCTATATCAAATATCTTAGCGGTTATTCGAGTTATTGATTTGGATAAACCAAAGCTATAAGCTTGTGCTGTGTGACAGGATATCTTCAGATAATACACGGAACAGGACATGACAATATTTATTGCTGCGATGTTTTGCCGACAAGCGTTGTAATGAACAAAACTGATTGCTTTGCTTTTGTCGGGAAAATCCTCTTTTCACTTACCACATTTTGAAGCGTGAATGTTTTTCTATCAAAATATGGGCTGGGCCTCTTCAGTGCACATTGACTGCAGATATCATAGATATGCATGCATTCAAGCATTATTTGTGCACGCATGAAATGTTCAGGGAATTGTTAGGTGCATCCTGTCCCCATTCTCCATTGAATATCATTATACTTTTAACATTTCTGGTCTCTGACTTTCTGAGTGGACAAATTTGCACTTTAAGGTGATTTGATTTCTTGAAATTTATTTTTCGTGCAATGATTATGAATGTGTTAAAAATGTAGGTACTTACATGATGTTACCACACATTTTTTTCGGCAAGTGGAGTTGGGTAGAAAAGGACACCAAAAAAAGTGGCTCTGGTTTGGTTGGGAAATATACCATGAAATGTAATGTTAAAAATGAAGAAAAAAGCTGCAGCCTAACTGCATGCAAGAAAGACTTTTTAATGGGAATTTCCAAGCAATTTTTTCCTTTAAAAAATTAAAAGTAAATGGTCTATTCTAACCAAACAGCCCATGCTAGCCTGAGTGTTTTTTATTTATTAAAGAACTTTTTATAATCTTGAATGATCCCCGAAGGAATTTGATAAATGACTAACTTACAAAAAACTAATCTAGCATAACTTATCCAAACCTAATACCTTTGTATGCTTCATGGAGATAAAATGTGTGTAAAACATGTGTGGAAAAGTAATAGTGCCCATGAAAATTCCTATGCTGTGTCAAAACATGGCTCATATCCACCAGTATTTTGGAGATTTGGGGAACGTGCTACAATGTGTGGCTTACCAGTTGTGTGGATGCCACTCTAACTCTTGGTGTTCATCCATACATTCTTCTGGGCACATCTGGACTCTGTTCTGAGGTTTGTCCACAAATGGAGGACATACACGTGAATGCATTGGTGGCTGTTTATTAATTCACCTGCACTTCACCAGAAATCACACATGCACAAATGCAATGTTATGGAATGATGTGGAAGATGGAATGTTATGAAATATGGAATGTTCAGTGGCATTAATATCATGTTCAGACTGCAGTGATCCATATGTTGCCATCTGTTGACATCTGTTGTACTTGTGCATGCTAGCAAGCTGATATTCTTCCAATCTGGCTGGCATCTCATTTTCGGCTCCACTCCTGCCTCCTCTTGGAATGTGCCTACGGATGACCTGAAATAACACATATGCATTTTCATCAATTATGTGTATTATCCTCAATTATACTGAAAACTTTATGTGGTAGGGGATCCAGTATGACTGAATCTGCCTCTCCACCCAAGTTATCACTATTGTATAATGACATCTAACTGTCTTGCTGGTTAAGGATGTCTTCATCCATCAATGCAAGAAGTGTATTTGTTTTCTGGAGGGTATAATTCTTTGGATGACAAAAGTTCCAAAAAAGGGCCACTTTTCCAAGGCTGCGTGCAATCCACACGTGCGGAAAATAATCACACTATGGGTTGTTAGCGGGAACGGATTCAGGAATTGTATTTGGGGCCACTTTGTCTCTGGAGGAGCGCCATTTGGGGCCACTTTGTCTCTGGAGGAGCGCCATTTCTTCGGAGGGGCGTCTCTGGCTGTAAAAAAAGAAAATTCAAGGAGAGAGGGTTGCACTGGAGCGCGCCTTGTATTCCGATCATCCATCATCGTGTCAAGTTGATTTGTACTAAGTTTAGTCATTGCGGGGATCGTTTTCACTGATATTAATCTTTTCCAAATTACAGATTATTTGGAAGTTGATTGCTAGAAGCCACATTTAATAAGCGTCTATATGTACAGAAGTTCATCTTTGCTGATGCTCATCATTACTAGTTTGTCATTATCAAAGAACGACCGAAAATTGTTATCAAACCTGCCACTAGATGTCAACTCAGCAAGCTGACGTCGCCTTTGCTGTGTCGTTGCCTATCAGTGAGACAAGCAGCTGAACTGGGGTTCCAGAATTAATTAGATTCCACTGCAGTCCGAAGTTTTCAGATTGGTCACTTAACCTGTCTAACATAAACTCGAGTAAGCATCGCTGCTATACGGGAGACATTCCTCTGCCGTGTGCAACCTGACTTGCCATTGAAACTATTTTCGATAATTGTTTGGTCATGATCGTGCTTGATAAAGATGAACTTCGATAAATGTGAACACTTTCAATTTGCTTTGTTTTATCGGTATGTAGCTTCGAACTTGGTACTTATGGATATCGGTAAGTATGAAATTTGGTAGGTGTGAATGCTACTACCTGCAACACTTTTCGTACTTAATTTCGAATTTAGTAGTTATGAAGTGGTGCATATGAACTTCGGTAATTATGAACATTGGCAAATACCAACCTTGGTATGTATGAATATGTGTTATCTACGATGTTTGAGTACCTCCAAGTACTTTGGAGTTTGGTAATGATACATACTGATAAACATCAGCTTTGGTACATATTAAAACGTCTTCTGATGAACTCCACTGCGCTTTCTATTGCCATCGTAATTTCTACACCGTGCCAAATATTTCCTGGAATTCGTTTTTAGACAATGTCTAGATTCTGGAACAGTCACTTTAAGCAGTTGACACCGTCTACCCACAAAGTCAGCAGTAATCCTCTACCGCACCCTAGGCAAATGTCAGTTTTAACAGGTCACAATTTCTTCAGCTCAACAAGCACTTAGGCCGTGTCTTCTGCAATGCTTGCATACTACACATTTCTAAATAGCTCAGGCACACATTGTTCCCATGTTCCACATTTGACATGTTCCACATTTCACATGCTCCACATTTCACGTGTCCCACATTTCACATGCTCCACATTTCACATATTACACATTTCACGTGTTCCACATTTCACCTTATTCCGCATACGTGTATAGTGCCGGCCGGGTGTGCAGGTGATCGGAGATGGAGAGGTGGCCGTGCCCACCCACCTCTACAAGATCGTAGTGGCGTCTCTGCGGGACGACCGGCCGCACGTTGGCGTGTTCCTGGTGCCGAACGAGCCGATCGCCAGCCATCGCCAGCTGGCGGAGTTCAGTGTCCCGCTGCACGAAGTTGAGCGCAGGGTGGGCGTCACCTTCCTCAGCCAGCTGGACAGGTGAGTGTAATGCTGCTCAATGGTGAGTGCAATCCGGCAGGTGGGTGCAAGGTTCCTCGGTTAATTGTGCGGTTGAGCTGGGCTGGGACCGCTGTCCTGGGGCCGCTGTTCTGGGGCCGCTGTCCTGGGATCGAAATCGCGTTATCTGCAATTAATATAACCTGCTGCCCCCAAATGAGTAATGATGGATGCGGTAGGCTATAGACAGTTAAAATAGCTGCCATTGAT
Organism: Imbricaverruca yamaguchii; assembly: GCA_034440575.1. Classification (NCBI taxonomy): domain Eukaryota; kingdom Metazoa; phylum Arthropoda; class Thecostraca; family Neoverrucidae; genus Imbricaverruca; species Imbricaverruca yamaguchii. Next base: position 197,619 of record JAOTOL010001226.1, read on the forward strand.
CTTTCCAAGGTTATCCTAGATGAATGAACTAAGTTGATGTAAGACGATCTTGGCGTGGTTGGGTGTAATCATATAGTTAAGGTGGATGCTAAGACTGAATAATGGGATTGGGCGCAAAGTGACCCTTGATGTCGACGCGCCCCTAAACTCCAATCCACCACTGAATAATGGGTGTTAAATCTTGTCCCTAGGCATTACAAAAAGTGTTTTCTGGCACCATTCATGAAATATCTAAAAGGTCAGATGATAACCTCGCCTCTTACCTATCATCCTAAGTATAACAAATCGAACATGATTATTACTCTGTGGGCGGCGCCATTAGCCGTGAATGTGCATAAAGTGTGTCGTGAACCAACCAATAAACAAACATGATTATTACCCTAGGATATTGAGAAACACTGGTTGACATGTCCAGCGTGTATCTACTACTCATGCTACGAAGGTAATGAGAGGTCACCGAGTGATGCAAAACGTGTAAATCGAGATATTGATCGCGGTTTGGGGATGTGTAAACTGCTGACTGTCATCGCGTATTGCGAACTTTCTTTTGTGGAAATGGTCTATGGGTAATACTTTTATACTCTAGGCTCGATACTGCTGCTCTCGGTGGCCTATGTTGTGGGGGTGGGGGTGAGGGGCGTATGGTTACAACCCCACCTAGGTTTTCGCATGTAACACGTAAACGGAGGAGAGTAACGGGTACAAATTTTGCGCACTCCTGCTGACATTCATTGCGGAACTTTTTGTGTAAAACCTACGTTATGGGCGCTAAATGGGCATTTTTTTGGTCGAGGTGCCCTGAAACCCAAATAACTAACTAATTTGGTCTGAAACCTGTCGTCAGATCAGACCTGTCGAACCTGTCGAGTGTTTATTTATGGTACTGTACCAGTGGATATAGATAGACTGCCCAATATAGTCCCATTTATTGGAAGTAAATGGAGCTATGTTGGGTGATGATGGTGAGGTGGTTGACTGGCTGAGCCAGCAGTTTAAATCAGTGTTTACATTGGAATATATGACTAATCTGCTAACCGTATACCACAGTCCAGTAACATGTGATCTGATAAATAATGTTGATTTCATTGATAGTGATGTTGTTTTCAATCATATCAGGAAAATAAAGCCAAACAAGGCAGCAGGACCTGGTGACATTTATGCTCGGGTATTGCGGGAAGCTGAAAAGGAACTGGCATTTCCACTTAGCATAATATTTTGTAGATCAGTTTCACAAAATGAAATTCCAACAGATGGTGCCGTCCACCATATCTCGAACATGGCCTAACACCCTCCTGTCACAGATTTCGATGAAAATTGGTATACAGGTTTATCTGAGGCCCTGAAACGTTATCTAAGTTTTTTTTAGCTCAACCGGAACAGCGGTTCATGAGTTATTGTCTGCGGCGTTTTTCTGAGTTCGCACTGAAGGTCAAACTTTTACAGCCAATATCTTAGTGTTATGTGGATATAAATTATAAAGATTATATATTGTTGGAATCGCAATGAGTTCATCTTTCGATTTCTGAAGTCAGTTTTTTATTTGTGCAAATTTTGAAAATATGACCCAAGACCTCTGATAACGTGACGTGTGATGACCCATAGTACAACGATATTGATATAATTATTTATGTAGAACGAAAGCCTCATCATTTATCTTTGGAATAAACAAAGTAAAAACTATGTATATTAAGTGCCTAATACCAATTTCTTTAACAAATATTGCCTGACTTATGCCGATTAATATATGCCGATTAAATAGGCCTGTTGTTCAGTATGCATTGTTTTCCGGTTTTTCGAAAGAGTGCAGCATCGTAGTGTGCTACGGATGTGTTTACCACATTTTTCCAAAGCCTCAATCTTATTTCCAACACTAAACTCACATTTAGACCAGGCTGGGATACGATTAAATGTCAGATGTGCAACATTACCTGATGCACACCGGTAAGTACGCGCGGGCTTCAGAGGACAGTGGACGTTCGGCAGTCGACATCCACGCAGACCCCAGTTGGTACGAAACGGGATAGCGTTTTATGTGAACTTCGATCTCAGTTTATGCTGCTTTGTCCTTTATCCCCGCTGTTTAGGGATAGGGGTGTTTAGTTACGCCGAGTAAACCGACAGGGCTGACTCGAGCGGAGCGATAAGATAAGGGATCCCCTCATGAAACCGTGAGTGTGGAATCTGAATCGTGTGCTCAGTCGACGCCAGGCACGATGTGAAGAGGTCTGGTTGTTAACAAAATGAAACGGTGCTGGCTTATCCTGGTATTTCGCAAGGCCTGAACAATGGTACGGCGGTGCTGTTCTGATCCGTATAAGTGCCATAAATATCATATAACTAAAGGTGTGAGGCCACCATCTGAGTAACTGGTCGAACTGGTGAATGACAGTATAATTCAGAAGGACGTTTTCTTGTGCACGATCTGCATTGGAAGGCTGCTTAAGGATCCTAAAATATCCCAATGCAAGAGGTATCGCCGGTTCAGTTAACACTCGCACATCCGGCGGTCCGCGCCAACTTCGCATGTCCGGGGGGGGGAGATGTCTGCCCCCTAAGATCTCTAGAACCATTCTAGCTAGTGACAAACGGAAAACGGCGCTGGATAGCTGGTGAGAGGCTTTATCGAAGGTTATTCGGTCATTTTTTCCGCTCAGGTCAATATTCAGGTCACTGGGTCATCATAGGTCAAATTCGACCAGATCAGGTGTGGCTCTCAGATATTGATACATATCTCAGGACCTGTAACAGATAGAAACAAAACGCGAACGCTATTCGACACTCCTTGAAATGTGCTATCGACAATAGACGGTGTGATTTAAGGTCAGGTCAACCGAAACTATGGCCTCAGGTCAAGGTCACGAAGTAGCCTAGGGAGAGGCGTGCGATGTATCAATCGACACGTCTTGGCGATGCAAGCACATTGACGGTGATTTCAGCCTTCTAGCTCAATGCAGTGCGATATAACGAGCAAAAATCTGTAGTGATCTCAGGTGACCTCAGATGACCTTGGTAAGGTCACTGACCAAAAATGTCAGCGGTAACATTGAGCATAGCTTCCAACTACACTCCACAACCGTTGTGGATCATTCCGAGAGCAAATATGTAACCAGGAAACATTTGTATATTTTGCCATAGCCTATAATGGGGAAGCCATGGCCGCGACCTGACCTCAGGTCAATGCTACGAAAAAAGGTATGCATATTATGGTCCCTGATGAGATCATGACATGCTATGAGTTTGAAATAAATCGCCCAATCATTGTGCAAGTTATGCCACCTAGAACTCCGAGTGTAGTTGGGTCACTTTGCCTGACCTGGTGACCTGACCTCAGATGACCCAGGGTTAAAACTGTATGATGATATGCGGGAAACACTAATGAGCTGCCATGCGAGGTTTGGCCTGGCTAACTCGATTAGGATGGCGGTAAATTAGGAACAATCGTAGTGGGCAGATATCTGCCCCCTCCCCGGACGTGCGCGTATTAACACGCGCCCTGGAGGGGGGGGGGGGGCGAAATCCGCCCACCCCTCCGGTTTTTCGTTGATAACTCCAGATTTTACCGGCCGATATGCGTCATTGTTTGTCTACCTGCCAATAAATGACCGCCGCGTTGTTTGAAGTAAGACAAATGAAAATCGACCGAAATTTTTTCGAGTTAAGGGTCGCTAAAGTCATAACATTTTCCCAGCGCCAAATCACAAATATCGTCGCTGATGCGCTTCCGATATATTAGCAAAAAGGAAGTGTTCTTGGCAAAACTAGCGACTTATTTGATGTACATTGTCATGCTACATTGTTCCAGAGTCATGTCAAGTCACCGAGGTCAAGTCAGGTCAAGTTCATAACAGGTTAACACACGCCCTAGAGAGGGGTATGGCGAAATCCGCCAATCCTTCCGATTTTTCGTACATAACTCCATATTGTTCCGGCCGATATACGCCAAATTTATAGCGTACCTACTTAGAAATGACCGGCGCATTGTTTGAAGCAAGAAAGGTGGAAATCTGCCGAGAAGTTTTCAAGTTAGGGGCCGTTGAAGTAAAAACAATTCACAGCGCCAGACCACAAAAATCGGCGCTGATGCGCGTCCCGTATATTGGCAAAGTGTTCTTGACAACACTAGCGACTTGTTTGATGCATATTGTTATGCTATATAATTTAAAAGTCATGTTAGGTCGCCGATGTCAAGTCAGGTCAAGTTCATGACAGGCTAATGGAGCCAAACTTGGTCAACTGGAATGTGGCATAAATGCAAACGACTGTCATGCGATTGATGTCACTTTACATGTTACTCCCTATGCATCCCGAAATCTACTGTTTGTCATTTTGTGCCTAAGCATTTCCATACTTTATTCATGTATTTCACTCCTTTATTTGCGAAGCCGATTGTGCCGAGCCGCCCAACGGAGCAGTCGGGATGGGAGCCCGGTTCCGGTAACTCGAGCAGGTAATGACCTAATAAAGTGCTCCTATATAGGTGATCTGAGGTCAAATGGCGGATCTGACATCTGTATTGCATCATTAGTAATGTCCAAAACATCATTAATGCCAATTTTGGAGCATTTAATAAACACAACCACAGCGATCCATAACAATGACAAGCCAAGCCACGCAAAACCAGAACATTTTGTTATTTTGACCTCATTTGACCTTGAAGATATTGACCTAAGGTCATGAACTTTGCACACAATAGAGTTCACTATCGTGCCCATCCACCCTGTGAATTTCGTTGCTCTAGCCTTCATAGGAGCTGAGATCTTAGGGGGGGGGCGGAATCCGCCCCCCCCCCTCCAGGGCGCGTTATTTTCAGAGGCCCTCCAGGGCGCGTGTTAAGTGACTCCAGCAGCCAAACTTCCAGCGGAAATGCGTCAAGTCCTGTGTCTGGCGAGAATTGCGCACCCTCGGATGAAACCGACCATGCAACAAGCTGTCTTGCCGCCGACGTGACCTTACCCATCCTAGGCGTATCGCCGCTGAGAGGACAAGTGGCTTCTTATATATCTTATATTCTATTGTATTCTTATATATATAATGAATTATCTGCTTGTTGTGGGCATTTATAAATAATTGGTGGTCAGATGCTCAAGTGAAGATAGATAAACCTCTATACCTCTTTGGTATAGAGTGGTGTAGGTATGATGTGAAGTATGTCAGCTCTGTCAAGTTCGTCTTCGTCAGCTCTCAGGAAGTGAAAGAAGCAGCGTCTTATCTCTGACAGCAGCACCCATATGTCTTTGTGGAAGCATTCTCCCTGCTCTTCACTGTAATCTCCACAGTTATCTAGGAAATAATCTAGATGGGACTATCTATAGTGCATTTTTACCGACATTCGAGCACCAAGTTGCTGAAAACTGTCCATCAACTCATCGACGACCTTCACGTATTCCGCACTTCTGTGATTACCCAGGAAGTTGGTGATGATTTACTTAAAGGCCAGCCATGCAGAGAGCTCAGACTGTTCCAGACATTCTTTGAATCGAGTATCCTTCATGAGCTCCCTTATCGGAGGACCATGGAATACACCAGCCTTCAGCTTCTCTCTGCTCACATGAGGAAATTTCTGTCCAAAAAATGCAACTCCTCGTCCTCCTTTATCCAGTGCTTTCAGAAAATTTTTCATCAAACTGAGTTTGATATGGAATGGTGGAAGTAGGATTTTCTGTGGTTCAACCAGGGGGCGTGACTGCACGTTGTGGGAGCCAGGTTCAAGTGCATGCCTGGATGACCAGTCGCGTTGTACAAAGTGCTGTCCCCCCCCACCCCGACGAGGTACCACCTTTCCGTGGTGGGGGGATTGAGTACCCCAAAGACCCGGCGACCATCGTACCGGCGAGGGGTGAGACCAAGAGTGCCTCACTCGTCCTTCCATCCATACGTTCCCAGTCCAATCCCAATCTCATTCCAACATCCATGTCCCTCATCTGGCCCTGCAACCCCAACTAGCCCTACTATGAGCAGGCAGGGCAACTTCCCCGGTCCTGCCCACCAGCTCAGTTGTATCGGGGTAACCGCGCCCCCTCGGCCCGCCCCCGGGGTTGACGGAGTCCTGGAGGTTGAGGCCCACCGTCGCATGGTGCTAGTTGTGACGGGGGACCAACACACCTCTTTGGTCCCGATATCCCGGAGGGGCGGACGGGCCCGTGGGGCCTCACGCGGGCCAAGTGGCTGGTCGCCTCGGGCCGGGGGACTGGGACTCTTCCCGGTGCCCGCCGGCCCGGCCGGCCTGGGTCAAGGGGTGGGCGGTGCTGGGTTCCGGTCGGGGTGGTGAGTCTCTCTCCCGGCCGGGCGAAGGCGCCGCCTGTCCCGTATAGCTCCTCGGGCGTCTGGCGACCTCCCGTTCGCGGGACCCAGGCGTCCCCCAGTAGGGCCCGTTAGAGATGGGGCGCCCGAGGAGCCGAAACCAAGAACAGCGCATGGCACCGACAACAACAAAAAACATTTCTGGTCCCTCTCGAAGAGACCAGACAAAAAGTTCATCTGCCCCACGCGTACTTATCTTTCGAGGTAAGACCAGGTCCCTCGCCTCGTTATCACCATTTCAGAGGCGAGACGGATGTGATAGGTTTGGGAAAATTGTACGGTGTGAAAAATTAAAGGATGGCGCCTTAGAGGTAGAATTTCACAGTAGGTAGAATTTCACATCACAGTAGGTCAGACGAGATTATTCCGATCACCATTGAACCTCACAAAACAAAAAATGCTTCGCCAGGCATCATTAACTGCTTCGACTTGAGGGACGTGCCGGAGGACGAGATTGTAGACGGTCTATCTGAGTTTGGAGTGACTGGGGCAAGGAAGATGAAAGCAAGGAGGGGCTCTGAAATGATCACAACAAACAACGTAATATTAGCATTCAGTAACACAGATATTCCGCCTAAAATTCGTGTAGGTTACGTCCGCGTAAAAGTCCGTGTGTTTCTCCCGAATCCCATGAGGTGTTTCAAGTGCCAAAAGTTCGGCCATACCAACAAGTTCTGCCGAAATCGCCCTGCATGTGCCAGCTGTGCGTCGTACGAACACACTAGCGAAAATTGCACCTCTGAGACACCCTTTTGTGCGAGTTGTAGCGCAGGTCAAGACCCACACACTTCTTTCGACCGAACTTGCCCGACTTACATCAGAGAGAAAGAGATAATTTACATCAAACACACGCAAGAAGTATCGTTTCGCGAAGCAAGAGATCATTATGAACAGACCCATCCAAGAATATCTTACGCATCCAAAGTTAAAAGTAGCATGTATTCTTCACAGCTCACACAGCCCGACAGAGCATTTGAGTTGGTCGCACAATTAACTGCCCTTCTTCGCTCCTTTGGAGTGCCTCCTGCGGCGCAAATGAACCAAGGCCAGCGAGGCCATTTCCACACTGATGCGACAGAAGTTCCACCGTTCACAAGTACTGCCGTCCGACCATCAGAGACCCCCTCCCGACCAACGCCCGAGGATGGGGTGTAGACGCTGGTCCATCGTTCAAAGAGGCCTCCTCGGTCCTCTCCGCCCGGTCCCAGCCCCTCTCCATCTCCCTCGAAATCTCCACCTCCCATTTCCCATTCGCCCTCCAAGCCACCCTCGCTTCCCGCACGCACCACTACCGCATCTAAACCCAGCCTCTCCACCTCCTCCCTAACTGACCCTTCTCCCCTTCCCGTGATTCAGGCCTCTCCCCACCCTCGTGTTCCACGTCCGCACCTGCATCGCCGCTCCGACACAACCAACGACCAGTACAAATTCCAGATATTAATCTGCACTACCAGGAGGTTGAGAGACGCGCCCGCGAGGCGAAACGAGCGCGGCTCGCTGAAATGGAAAGGGCCCGCGAGAAGAGTCGCCAAGGAGCCGAGGCGGCTGCACCACGAAGGCCGGCAACCCCATCGCCACGACGGCGAATAGAGGGACCGGCTCCGTCCATCAATCAAATGGGTCCTCCACCCCCTCCCCGGTTGGGCCTCAGAAGCGAGGTCTCCCACCATCGAGCTCTCCACCGGGGGAGGGGTCATCACGTTCCCGTCCGAGGACTCAGTCCCTTGGGGCGAGTCAGCCCGAAGCTCGCGGGTTACCTCCGTATTTGAGGGCGGGAACAGGGAAACCTAACCCTCTCTCGTTTCCCCCGTTTTTAGTTCGCAACTTTCATCTTTATATATCTGACGTATGAGTTGTATTCTCCAATGGAATTGTAGAGGGTTGAGAACCAGCCTCGACGACCTCCGAAACATTTTACATTTGCGAGTACCATTAGTAGTTTGTCTCCAAGAGACTAAGCTTCCCCCTGATGCACGTTTTCACCTGAACAACTACTCTGTGTTACGTATGGATGTTACTCCTCACACTTTAGCACATGGAGGAGTACTTATTGCTGTGCACAACTCTGTTCCATTCCAGCAAGTATCTATATCTTCAAATATACAGTGTGTCGCTGCCCGTATGAAAATAAATCGCCACGCCGTTACCATATGTAGCGTATATCTCCCGCCGGGCGAGAGGTTCCCACTTTCTGAGGTCTCCCAGATGGTGGGGCAGCTCACTCCACCGGTAATGGTATGCGACGATTTTAACGCCCACCGCCCTCTTTGGGGCTCAGCCACCACGACGAGCCGTGGACGTGCAGCCGAATGCTTTGTTCGATATTTTCCACTATGCGTACTTAACACAGGAAAGCCAACCCATTTTGCATTGCCAACTGGGCAGACCTCTGTGCTGGATCTTACCCTCTGCAGTCCAGAACTTGCACCCTTTTTATAATGGTCCGTGGACGATGATCCACATAACAGTGACCATTTCCCTGTTTGGTCTTGTTTTATTAACCGTGTTTTCGTAAGCCGACGACCTTCCAAGTGGATATTTAACCTGGCCGATTGGGATGCGTTCCAAACAAATCTTGAGAGTAGACTCGGAGACTACTCCAGTGAACCCGATGTTTCGGTGGAGGCATTCACAACGGCAACTGTGCAGAGCGCTCAGCGGCACATCCCTCGTTCTTCTGGAACTTCAGTTCGAGTACCCGTTCCGTGGTGGTCGGAAAAGTGCCGGGAGACGTTGCGTGCCAGGAAGAAGGTTTTTCGCACCTTGAATAGAAATAGTTGTACGGCGAATTTAATAGCTTTCCGCGAAGCACGGGCATTCGCTAGGCGTACTATCGCTGAAGCGAAACGAGACTCATGGAAAGCCTACGTCAAGACATTTAGTCGATCCACCTCACTGTCATCTGTATGGTCCCGCATTAAGTGCTTTTCCTGGGAAGTATACTCCACACCCACTTCCCACTCTACACGTTGCCGGCCTGGATATCATTGACCCGGAAGAAGTAGCGGACGAGATGGGACGAACGTTGTCAGCACGCTCGAAAAATTGTATTAGCGTCCGTTTCTCGACCTACAAGGCTCAATGCGAAGCACGCCCCCTTTACTTTTCAACCACGGATCACCTCGAATACAACATTCCATTTTCTATTTCAGAACTGACTGCAGCAATCAGCACTCTGAGGAGCGTTGCAGAGGGTCCGGATACACTGCATAATGATATTATTAAGCATCTACCACAAACAGCCTTAGATATTCTCCTGAATGCGCTAAATGACATATGGACAAGGGGCACATTTCCGCCTTCCTGGCGGGAAGCAATAGTGGTACCCATACGCAAGCCAAATAAAACCGGTACAGACCCATTGCATTATCGCCCAATCTCGCTCACTTGTTCCTTATGTAAGCTATTCGAAAAAATGGTGAATGTCCGATTAATGTGGTTTCTAGAACGTAACAATCTCCTCTCTGAGATACAGAGTGGTTTCCGGAAACATCGCAGCACTTTTGACCATGTTTTGACACTCTACTCTGTTGTGCGCTCTAGTTTTAGGAAGAAATGCAACACAGCTGCGATTTTTTTTCCGATATTGACGCAGCATACGATACTGCGTGGCGACATGGTATTGTCATGAAGTTGCACTTCATGGGCATCAGAGGCCCTATGGGGTTTTTCCTGACGATTTTTTTTTAGCTGCCAGAACTTTTCGTGTCAGGGTAGGAGGTTTCCTCTCTGGCACATTCCAGCAAGTGGACGGAGTTCCGCAGGGAAGTGTGTTGAGTGTCGCATTGTTCGCCATTGCCATCAACGACGTGGGCTCCTCACTACCAGCTTCCATTGGAAAAGCACTATTCGTGGATGATTTTGCCGTTTGGTGTTCTTCGCGTACTGTACGCGCGGTACAGAGACAACTCCAACTGACTGTCCGGAAGGTGCAGAATTGGTGTGACGAAACGGGCTTCGCCATGTCAACATCTAAAACCGTTGCTGTTCACTTCTGCCGCAAACGTTCTTCACGGATCCGGTGATTATGATGAATGGGAACCGCATTCCTTTCAAACCGGCTGCAAAGTTTTAGGTGTGTGGATTGACCGTCGACTTACATAAAGAACCCATATCAACGATCTTGCGCAGAAATGCGCAAAAAGACTGCAAGTTTTGAAAACCGTCTCCAGGTATTCGTATGGGGCAGACAGACATATCTTACTTCTTATGTATCGATCTTTCGTGCGCTCTAAACTTGACTATGGATGTTTTATTTATGACGGAGCGTGTGCCACCTCCAAGCGTTGTCTTGATGTCATCCATAATTCAGCTCTTCGCATCGCTACTGGAGTCTTTCGCATCTCACCGGCTCAATGTGTAATGGCAGAAGTAGACGAACCACCTCTTGCGTTGCGCCGTAAATTACTGGGCGCGAGATACGTGTGCAATGTTGCTCAAAACCGGAATCATCCAGCCTATCAGTGGATATTCTCGAGAACATCAGGAACATGTCGCAGGGCCAATCAGGGTGGATTACCGTTTTCTGTTCGCATGGCTTCGATCCTTCGTGACTGCAATATCAGGCCGCGTTGTTTAGCACGTGTTACCACGCCGAGTCACTCCCCATGGCACACTGTCCCAGTGCAAACTGATGTGACTTTATCCTGCTCAAGGAAAGGACATGTACACCCGGAGGAACTCCGAATACTGGCTTTGGAAAAAATACATGAATATCACGACTTCTCGCGAATCTACACAGACGGTTCAAAGTCAGTATCTGGTGTTGGATGTGCCTACATCAGTCGTCGCAGTGTAAGATCTTTCTGTTTACCAAAGCAAGCATCGATTTTTACCGCCGAATTTTATGCGAGTCTCCAAGCCCTCTATTTTATACAGGAAGACCGGTCCACAAAGCACGTGGTTTTCACAGACTCCTTGAGCAGTCTCCTCGCATTGACAACTTTTAACTAGGATAACCGGCTTGTTTGTAGGATCATCAAACTCGTGAAATCCCTACGTGACATCGGCAGAAATATCGTTTTCTGTTGAATTCCTAGCCATGTCGGACTCGCGGAAAATGAGGCTGCTGACATAACTGCCAAAAACGCCATGAACACTGGCCGTGTGGTCCTTCTACGGCTCCCTCCAAGGGACCTATACCCTACTATACTGTCAAATATGCGGTCAGAATAACAACGAGCCTGGAACTCGAAGTGTACTAAGCTCAGGGTTCTAAAACCGACACTAGGAAAGTGGGAATCCTCGCACCTAACCAAACGACAGGAAGAGGTAGTACTCTGCCGATTGGGAATAGGTCATACCTTTGCAACACACAGCTACATGCTGACTGGTGATGACCGACCTCTATGCCCACGCTGTTCTAATCCGCTTACTGTGTACCATGTTTTAGTAGGATGTACAATGTTAGCACCACTACGACGCCAGATTTTAGGACCGATGAACGCCGACACTTCTAGACGTATGCTAATTGGGAACGACTCTGATGTCGTGGCGTCCGGTAATATTTTTACCTTCCTTCGACAAGCTCGCCTAGAGGTGACATACTCCCACCCGTGAATATTAATAAGCTATGATAGTAGCACCGTAGATTGAGTATAATACTGTTATGGGGGCAAAATGACCCTGGATGTCGACGCGCCCCTAAACCCCAATCCACCACCACTACATAGTGCTGTTTGTCAGCCCGACTGTCCCAGAGGCATAGAAAGCATGGCTATTTCGTGTAGCCGCCCTGCAGCCCAAGGACGAGACCTACTACCCTGAGGTTACCACAGATCAGCCAACCATGCTCTTTGTAGTTCAAAGCAGACAACAAAAGTTACATGCTGTTATGCGTTTCCCTCAGTTGCACGGAGTGTCCAACAGGAATGGACGCGAGCTTATTGCCGTTGTTCAGAAGAACTGTTTTCAGGCTCCTACTCGAGGAGTCTATGAACAGCCTCCATTCTGCCGGGTTGTACTCTGTACCCATTGCTTTTACTAGGCCCGCGATGTTGTTGCAGTAGACTAGAGAATGTTCTTCATCGAAGGTAAAGTATTCTCTGAATTTTTTTTTCTCGCGATTCCGATACCAAAAGAATGTCGTTTCAGGCGCCAGCAAGCGTTTCTCGCGGAGCCGTGAACCCAGCAGTTGAGCAGATTCCATGGACAAGTTCAGGTCCATCGTTAGGTCATTGAGCTCAGCTTGGTTCAACGGTGCCGGTCGATCGCTCTCGGTCGGTTCATATGCACCAGACGCGTCTGGGTCCATTTAATCCCCACTAGAGTCGGAAGATGACTCGATGTCGACATCGGGTTCAGGGATGGGACATCTGGACCTTGATGGACTGGCTTGATGGCTCATGGCGCATCCGGATATTTTACATGCTTCTGTTTCTTTCGATTTACTCCTTTCAGATCTGTCATACAAAAATAGCCGTCGGTGGTATGATCCTTTCCCTCCCGCCACACCATGGGAATGTCGAACGGCATGGATTGCCAGGTCTTGTTCTTTCAGGCTCGTAGGCCTTCCACACATGACTTGCAGCAGATATGAGGGGCAAACAGCTTGTCCTGACCACCAAGTTTCACTCCAAAATAAACGTGGTAACTCTTTTTTTTTAACAAAGTCGGTTATGCTTGCCTGGCGATCTGGTAGGGTGACCTTTCCACATATGTAACAGAATCTGTCTGGATGATTTTGACACTGCCGACTCATGACTTCAGATTACACCTGGAAATACGACAAAGACGACATTAGAGATGATGTATCCAGTAGGGGAGAGTGGTGAGAATTGGGACAAAAATCGGACCGCAGCTTCGACACGCCGTTGCACCCGTGTCATTGCAGCGAGCGACATATTCCTGATTTCAAAGTAACCCCCAGACATTTGTGCGCCGCAGCCTGAAATTTGAAAATGAAAAGTAATGAATCTACTGTTATTCATGAAAAATGAAACGTGCAATTTTAGTGAGAATTGGGATAGGTGAGGGATTATTGGGACTGGTAACAGGGAGAAATGGGACTCAAAAGGAGATTTGGGACGTTAATTAAAATAGGTAAAGGTTAGCCTGTGATTATTTCGGTGGTTCACTCAAAATTGCCATAAAAAAGCACTTCTTTATTTTAAGTTGTGGTGCATAAAATCATCATGGATAATATTCCGAGTGTTGTGCCGACTTCTTGCTAAACTAGTCCGTTAGTAGCTCTTCGACGGATGCTACAAACATTTACTAAAATCAAATGCTTTATAGCGATATGACGGGTTAATTACAGGCTCAGTTGACAGTAGTTTCATTGAAGTAGTGTACTAAAATGTACTTACATTTACTCAAATCAAATGCTTTTTCGCGATATGATGGGTTAATTACAGGCTCAGTTGACAATAGCTTCATTGAGGTAGTTTACTAAAATTTACTTACATTTACTAAAATAAAATGCTTTATTGCGATATGACTGGTTAATTACATGTAAACTACATTCAACATTACAATGGGACAGGCTGGTCCGTGTGTCGAACACACACGAGGAAATAGCAAAAACACTTGTCAAATGTTGCAAAATTCCATATATTAGTAATATATTCGTAATTGAACAAAATATTAGATAATACCATCCGAAGAGACGAGTTATCGACGCCCCAAAATAAGAACCTTTTCCACTCACTGTTCACACAGCCACGTTGCGCGTCGAAAAGGAAGACAGCGGTGCTTGCCAACGCTGCCGCTTGTTAATAAGAAAATATTACATAATAAAAAGCAGCGTTCGACTTGTACTTTAAGAGATAATGCTTTGTCCCTTTTCTCCCGCGTCCCAATTCTCACTTCTCTCCGCTACTGATATATCATACTGCAGTATGCATAGTGATACATCAGTGCGTGAATTGTTATCTTTGATGAAGTGTGAAAACTTGTGCTAATCGATAAAAATGGATAGTATTTTAGGATTCAGCACACGAAACTTGTATTAGAACAGCTGAGAAACTTCCGAACTTTTGAAAAAGTTTTGAAACGCAGGCCAGTGTTATCAAGGATACCTATAATACTTAGTTCTCTGGAAGGAAACAGATTGATTCAAGATACTTAACATGGGTTTAGAAAAGGGCGATCGTGTCTCACTAATCCCTTGGACTTTTTTATCTTCGCTACATAACAATTTGATCAGGGAAGTCAGGTTGATGTAGCAGATCTTGACTTTAGTAAGGCCTTTGACAAGGGACCCCATAAACAGTTAATGATGAAGTTTCAGGTCCATGGTATTGCAGGTAGCATCCTAAAGTGGATAGAATTGTTCAGATAGACAGCAGAGAGTGATGCCAACTGGTACAAAGTCGTCATGACAAAATGTTCTTAGCGGAGTCCCCCAGGGGTTAGTGCTGAGGTCCCTATTGTGCATTGTATTTGTAAATGTCATTGAAAGTGGCCTGAGAAGTAAAGTTTGGAAATTTGCAGATTATTTTTAGGTCTTTAGGGCAATAACAGGTCACAATGAGCATATCTCGCAGCAGAAAGACTTAGACGAACTTGTGAAGTGGTCCGAAGAATGTGAAATTTAATTTAATTTTCGCAAGTGCAAAATCATGCATGTAGGCACGCTGCATATGAAGGATCCATACTTAATTAATGCGACCAAATATGTTAAAACAAAATCTTGCTACAATCGACCAAATAGTAATATAAAATTAAAAAATTTGGGTTTTCAATTTTCTCATATAGAGGCATCATGCCCTTGATTGGTGTTGCCTAACTCGAAAAAGTCCCCAAAAATGCTACACCTTAGTGGCCAAGTAATATCAGTGACTCAGCAGAAGGACTTAGGTGTTATTCTGAACACAAAATTGGGGGCATCGGAACAGACCAAGAAAGCTAAGAAGAAGGCGCTGAGAATCCTTGGGGTAATAAATAGGAATGTATCATGCAGAGGTGAGGGTCATCAGTCATAAGTAACCTGGCATAGGAGGAATGACTGAAGAAATTTAATATGTTTTCACTTAGATATAGAAAGCTGGCAGGAGACCTCATCGAGGTCTTTGAATTTGTCCATGGTCAGGAGAAGGAATAGCTCGGGGAAATATTTGAATGTAACAGAAATGCAACTAGAGGTTATCAATTCAAAATTAAAGTTAAACTCAGCAGGACAAGGTTAAGACAGTCTTTCTTCACCAATAGGGTAATAGAACATTGGAACCAGCTGCCAGAAACCAATGTCAGTAGCAGGAAGCACATTGAACATGTTTAAATACCGCATAGACAATCATTCTAAGAACAGATGACTTACTTTTCAGTATTCCAGGGAGGGCTGCTCGATATATTTAGTGGGAAACTGGTTGAGTGTCCAGAGTGCAACCAAGAAGGAGCCTTGTGGCTCATAGTTGCACTGATATTTTATGTCTTATGTCTTTATGGGCCACAAATTGCTTTTGGGTTCCCCAAACCAAACACGCATTGATCCTACGTAACTTGACATAACCCGTGCAGGAGGGCTTGGCTGCTGTTGGAACATGCCATCTTTCGTGGGCTTACAATTTCAAGTGGGACACGGTGATGCACATTTAATGGGGGTGTCGTGTATAGTTCGCCATTTAGTTGGGGCTGAATATGAGAATAGAGTGAATTCTGCGTCAACCCTCCTTGACATGCGCACGAAAAATTATCAGATCAGTTGCCTCACCTGAAATTACCTGACACCTCTTGCACCACACGTTGCATTCTGAATGTCCGCAGGTACTTGTGCAGTTTCATTGCATTTTATTCAGTCATTTCTGAATAATAAACGCGAACTTACATACTAACCTACATGAAGTCCGGAATGCTCTCAAAAATTGTATACCAAAATCCGCACAGTGAATGCCCCATCAGCTAGTGAAATGTTTAGTGTGTTCACGCGAGCCGTTTTATTTAATTTACACTGCAAACAAATAGGATTGGGGTTGCCCACAACTAGGCTCCCCGATCCTGCTTCGGCTAATATTAACAGTGCGAACAAAAAAGTGTACTATGTAACCAGCAAGACAGGCACAGTTTTGATAATCATAGTAACAGGCACAGTTTTGATAGGGCAGTAGGATGCGTGGAAATTGCCCCAATGAGGTTTTCCACATTTTCATTGCAAGCTGACAGGTGCGTCGCCAGTACGTGATCCCTGCTCTAACTTGCTCCAACTGCTCTAACTTCAACCACTGTGGTGGCGCGCCTGGCCATTTCTAGCCTGACCGCTAGTATGAAGTGATTTGGCTTGTTCCAGCCCTGAGCTTTGATTGTTTATATTGCGTAAACAATATGCTTGTCAGAAACCACAAACACATTGCCTAACGTCCGAAAGTGTGCGCTTCACTCCCTTACCGCGAGACGCAGCGCTACGGTACTTACCTGCACTTTCTTGCTTGGACGAGGCCCTGTTTGCGTCGAACTATGGTCTCCCTCCGCCGTCCCGGCCTGTGCAGTCCTCTTTGTTCTCTTTGTGCAGTTCTCTTTCTCTCTCACCTTATTCTTTGTTATAATCTATACCAACTTTCCACGGTATATAACTTCTTAATTGTGTCTTCTAGTGGTGTCGATTTACGAAAATCATTGGGCAGAGGGATATTGGTCTTGGCCAGGAGACAAGTCGTCTAGGTGGCCCACAGATCAGATCATGTAAGGTCCATGTGGTTCTATGCTAAATTATCTAAATACCCTGGTCTCTTAACGATATATAATTAGACCACAAGATAGCTGCCCCCAAAGTTAATACAAGAAACACCCTTCATGTTCTGTCAATTGGTTTCTTGATCACTATTTGACTATATTTCCTAATTACATTCTCATCCAGAAGTTACGATCTTCATTTTTTTTTCAGGTGTAATAGCGAGTTAATGAGAGACATACATGAAATAAAAAATTGATTTCTGATAGGAAGCGGAAGAGCCCGCCCGATTGAAGAATTGATGAATCGTCTCATAATACTTCCCTAAGAGGGAACGAGAGAAAGCGAGAGAGAAAGAGAGAGAGAGAGAGAGAGAGAGAGAGAGAGAGAGAGAGACGAGAGGGAGAGAGAGAGAGAGAGAGAGAGAGAGAGAGAGAGAGAGAGAGAGAGAGAGAGAGAGAGAGAGAGAGAGAGAGAGAGAGAGAGAGAGAGAGAGAGAGAGAGAGAGAGAGAGAGAGAGAGAGAGAGAGAGAGAGAGAGAGAGAGAGACGAAGTGACAGAGGGGATGCCTTCGCTCATGGGTAAGTCGGCTTTAGGAAATCGGTACGTGCCGCACCAACACTGCAGCCGGGCACCTTGGACACAGCGAACTGCCACCTCCCGTCAGTAGGTATTACCCATAGGTCATTCATAGGTCATTCATTCATAGGTTTAGCTGCGCGTGACGACGTAATCTTGCTTCGGAATATCTGGTGGTCTGGTAATGGAAACATCTGATCATGCTGGCCTCATGACAAGAAGTACAATTATGCCCTCATTCTACCTGTAGACATGGACCGACGTACAATCGAATACTTATGGTAATGCAAACACTCGTTTTAGTCACGGTATACATAGTGTGACCCTGATACATGATCATTTTCACAAGCTTCTTTTGGTTTCATTATTTACATTTTTGGCACTCCCTGCATATTGCACATTATTGCACATTACTGCATTGCATTAACCCGTACCGTCTCGGGGAAGATTTCAACCCCCTTCAGGTTTTTTCGCGGATAGTGAAAGAACGGCGCACGGCAGCGCACCTGAATTTGGCATACTTTTTCCCACATCAATTTGGCATCTTCTGTCAAACTTTTGAAGTCAGGTCATCTAGGGTCAATGAGTTAGTTGAGGGGTCAAGTGAGGTCACCTGTAAAAAGGTTCAACCAGTCGTCACGTTTTAACGGATACAGATATTTTAATGAAGCTTTCAGCGTTTGCTCATCTTTAGGGATGCAACAAAACGTATCCGAGGAATTTTTCATTTGTTCCCCGTTTTTGATTACCTATTAATTTTGCCTATTTGCCTATTAGAGATCAAATTCAAGATTTTGGCTTAACACGCGCCCTGGAGGGGGGGGGGGTGCGAAATCCGCCCACCCCTCCTGTTTTTCGTAGATAACTCCAGATCTTACCGGCCGATATACGTCATTGTTTGTGTACCTACATAGAAATGAACGGCACGTTGTTTAAAGTAAGAAAACGAAAATCTACCGAAAATTTTTCGAGTTAGGGGTCGGTAAACTCAAAAAAAATTATCAGAGCCCGACCACAAATATCGGCGCTGATGCGCTTCCATTATATCGGCAAAAAGGAAGTGTTCTTGGCAACACTAGCGACTTGTTTGATGTATATTGTTATGCTACATTGTTGCAAAGTCATGTCAGTTCACCGAGGTCAAGTCAGGTCACCGAGGTCAAGTCAGGTCAAGTTCATGACAGGTTAACACACGCTCTGGAGGGGAGGATGGCGAAATCCGCCCACTTCTCCGATTTTTCGTACATAACTATATTGTACTGGCCGATATGAGCCGTTTTTTCCGTACCTGCTTAGAAATGACCGGCGCATTGTTTAAGTCAAGAAACATTAAAATCGGCCGAAAAGTTTTAAGTTATGGGCCGTTAAATTGTTTAAAGAAATTAAAGCGCCACACCACAAAAATCTCCGCTGATGCGCTTCCCGTATATTGGCAAAAGGGAAGTGTTCTTTACAACACTAGCGGCTTGTTTGATGTGATTGCTTGTTTGTTCTGCTATGATTTAAAAATCATGTTAGGTCTCCGAGGTTATCATGACAGGCTAATGGAACCAAGCATGGTCAACTGGAATGTTGTCGTACATGGGAATGACTGTCATGCGATTGACGTCACTTTGCATGTTACTCCCTACACATCCTACTGTTTGTCATTGTGTGCTTAAGTGTTTCTATATTTTATTCATGTATTTCACTCCTTTCTTTGCGAAGTCGATTGTGCCGAGCCGCCCAACGGAGCAGTCAGGTGGTCAGCCCGGTTCCGGTAACTGGAGCAGGTAATGACCTGATAAAGTGTTCCTATATAGGTGACCTGAGGTCAAATGGGGGATCTGGCATATGCGTTACATCATTAGTAATGTCCAAAACATTATTACTGCCAATTTTGGAACATTTAAACACAATCACAGCGATCCATACCAATGACAAGCCAAGCCACGCAAAACCAGAACATTTTTATATTTCGACTTCATTTGACTTTGGTCTTTGACTTTGTGTGCGACTTTCGTGACCTAAGGTCACGAAATTCGCACACAATAGAGTTAACTATCGTGCCCATCCACCCTGCGAATTTCGTTGCTCTAGCCTTTATGGGAGCCGAGATCTTAGGGGGGCGGAATCCGCTCCCCCTTCTAGTGCGCGTAATTTTCAGAGGCTCTCCAGGGCGCGTGGTAAGGAAGCATTAAAAAATGTATGATAGCATGCTAACTTCGAACAACGTTTTTCGGCCCACTCTACCCATTACGAAAGAGAATTAAAGAAAAGTTGAAAAAATGAAACAAAAAAAGAAGATTTTTCGGTGGCCCAAAAATGTGTATGGTCCTCGTCGATTTCGCTGTCCTTTTCTGATACTAAACAATTTTTTCCTTCAAATATCCCCCAAAATGAACTCCCAAGATCCAAAAAGATGATGTAAGTCGTGAGAATATAGGCAGCCTAATGACGTCAGTTTTGGGGATTTTTTTTCGGGTGGTTGTGTCGGACTCTACTCGTCGAACGCTTTCCGACGACACCTCTTTAGTTTTCGTGCGACGCTTAGTTTGGATATTAGAGGGGGGTTCCCATCAACCCCCCGAGACGGGGTGTGAGGATCTGACCGGAGAGACCGGTCAGATCCTCCGGAGAGGGTTAAGGAGTGCACAATCGAGCAACGATGGGAGTGAAAAACGAAGTAAAATCAAATGATGAGAATGTGTTTTTCCAACTTACACATTTGTAGGTCTCCCATGTAGCTCTTGTAGCTTCCTTAGACTACAAGAGGTGTCCGTGTAGTGGCGAAGTTTTACCTCATAACATTTGGTAGTTGCAGCACGTGCTGAATGCCATCATACATGACATCCATGCAGTCTTGCCATATTCGATCATGCTAACGTCACAAGGGGAAGTACAATTATGCTCTGTTTTCATCTGCAGAGGATCATTTATATGGACGTACAGTCAAACACCTATTACAAACGTCTCTGCTGTTACAGTGCACGTAGGATGTGCCCGGAAACGTCATATTCACAACTTTCGTGTAACTTCATTATTCAGGTTCTTCGGGCACTGCGCATGGAAACATTCCGCATGGGGCACTGTGCTGCACAATGGTACGTATGTTAGGAAAATTAAAGCAGATCAAACGGCGTCGATTTGATTAGCAAATCGTTACAAACGGCGTCGATTTCGAAGTTCCTCGGAACAAAATTTCAGGTATTAACATGAAATCTGGGGCCGTAGGCACCTTAACCCGCGCCGTCTCTCCGGTCAAATCCTCACACCCCGTATCGGGGCGAGGGGGGCAATTGAAGGCCCCCCTCTAAAATCCAAACTAAGCATCGCACGAAAACGAAGGAGGTGTCATCGGAAAGCGCTCGACGAGTAGATTCCGGTTCCACCCCTAACAAAAATTTCCCCAAAGGTGACGTCACCAGGGGAGCTAGATTTTCAGTTTTTCACGACATACATTATGCTTTTTACTCTGGGAATATGAAAAAAACAAAATGTATTTGGAATGAGAAAAGGACAGCGAAATCGACCAGGGCTATAATTTTTTTTTGGCCCCACCGCATTTTTTTTTATATCAAAATTTTGAGTTCAAGTTTTCTTGAATTTTCCTTTTCCAATGGGTAGAGCAGACAGAAAAACGTTGTTGGAAGTTAACTTGCCGTAATAAAAAATGCTTACTTTAGCCAGCATCCTGTGTTTGAACTGCAATATGGCAAATACACAAAATGTATATGTAGTCAAAAACGAAAAAAATGAAAAGTTCAACTCGTACGTTTTGTTGCATCCGTAAAGATAAGCAAACGCTGAAAGTTTCATTAAAATTTTATATCCGTTAAAGCGTAACGACTGGTTGAACTTTTTTGGAGGTGACCTTACTTGACCTTGAATAACTCTTGGACCCTAGATGACCTGACCTAGAAATTTTGAATTAGCATGTCAAATTGATGTGGGAAAAGGTATGCCAAATTTGGGCGCGCTACCGCGCGCCGTTCGTCCGCTATCCGCGAAAAACCCGAGGGCGGTGGGGCGATTGAAGACCCCTCACCCGAGATGGGACGGGTTAAGAGTTGTCAACATATGTAAAAAATTCCGAAAATGGAATATTAAGTTGCATTTTTTCGTGATGTGAAGAAGTGAAATAGGACGTTTTCAGCCCGTTTCTTGGGGGCGGGGAAGGCCGAGTGATTAAGGTGTCAGGCTATGGGTACCAAAGGTCCCGGGTTCGACACTAGTGCCACTCAGGACATTTCCCAATCCCGCGGCCCACCGGCGAAACAGTGTGGGCGGTGCCATTAGCCGTGAATGTGCATCAAGTGTGTCGTGGACCACCCAATAAATAAACAAACAGTTCGTTTCTGGGATTTTTTTTTGTCACTAACGCCAAGTAGTGCATCGAATCTGGTAATAAAAGCGGGGCAAACAGCTTGGATTTCCGAAGATGACCTGTGAGATAATAAATATCAATTGACAGGTGGTTTTGAGATCATCTAAACAACTTGTTCTGGCGCATCGGTTTGGTCGATAATATTTTCTTAATCTCTAAGTTTTTTAGTGAGTTAATGTTGAAGTTGCATGCTCATTCAGGAATTTATAGAGCTTTGAATATGACATATTTCAGGGACATCTCAACAGGTACAGATAACCATCAGCCAAGGAAAATATTTTCTCCGATGGGAAGTCAATTTTTAGGTCAAACATTTCTGCAAAATGAATTTTACATCTTTGTCGATGTTGGCATGTTTTGTTGTTCTAAGCCTGCCAGAGTTCCGAATTTTCTTTGCATCAAGTTTCCCTTCGGTGTGCCCTATGTTTCAGCTGATCCTTTTCTGAAATATAAATATAATTTTTCACCATTTCCGCTTCTTATTGATGAGATATCCATCCCCAAACGAAGCCATGTTATTTTACATATAAATAATGCCGGAGGCTGTAGCTCAAGATATGTTGACCGAATATGGCTGAAATTTGCACAGCCTTATTCAGAGCCAAAGACTACCCTGTGATAAAATTTTGGTTTCAATAAAAATTATAGGGTGAAGTGTATTCGGCGATCTGTCGTGTAATGCACCAGGTATCTGTTAGGTATCGCTGATGTCACAGGTCACTATGATCCGGGTAGTAGAACGACAGCGTCGTATGCCGATGCCAGGTAAATATCACAGCTATCGTACCATGGATGATGTATGCCTGGATTGGAAACCAACAGCTGTTTGCGTATCCACCGTGAAAGCCTCTTGGTGAAAACGCTCAGACGCGACCAAGGAAACGGGCGGGAGCATGTGGTGCGGTGCGTTGAGTTGTTCGAATTCTAAGCGAAAGTGCCCTGAGAAGACATTTCGTCGAGTCCCTCGTGATCCTGCCAGGTAAATGAATGAAATGCCCTTGTTTTTATGCGTTTTGTTTCCTTAATTTCATGACGAAGAAGGATTTTCGTGCCGAGTACGGTCTTGGACTGCCGATGTATTGGTATATGTGGAAGAGCACATAGTCATATTTAATGATGCACGTACTGGTGTCAGTTTTGATATGTTCCAACACATCTGTAGTAATTATTCTTTGTTTTGCCAACAGTTTGTTCGCATACAGCATATTCTAACTCAGTGTTAGCACATGAATCCCATCAGTTATCACTCATCATTTTCATTACTATCTTGGGGGCTGAAATATTTCATACATTTGTATAAACAAACATTACCTGATGGTTTATTGATCAGCATGTCATTGTGATGCATTCTTTCAAACTGTAGTGAGGAATACGTGCTTAGTGTTTCTCAGGTTGAGGTGAAAGGCTACATCCTTGCCCATCACAACTTTGATTTATTTGTTCAGTGGCACCATACTAGGTGTACATGGAAGTAGAAATGAGCTCCAATTGTACTCTGCCTTTTTGCAAATGCCACTATTTCCTTATAACTGGTGCTGACCCACAATACTGTAACCTGCCTAGCAATGGGAAATGTGGTGTTTGCGTCAACAATTACCTAGGTAGGTACATACCTACCTAGGTACCTACCTAATGATGCAGGAACATTTATGTTGATTCTTTGATGATGTTATTGAACACACTGCGATGGGTGGGAAGTGATCAAACCTGGTCGATGTGCCCTAAACCCCAAATAACCTACGAACCATGGACACAATGTGTAATTGGAAGGCTGATAAATGAGCTTATAGGCATGAGCTTATAGCTGCAATGGATTAAGGGTAGATGTTAAATCTTTGATTGATGTGGCATTGCAAAAAAGGAATATATTTCAATGTGATTAAGATGACAGTGGCATGTATTCCCACATAATTTTATTTATTTGTTAAGGAAATGGAAGGTAGACTAGGTTAGGTTATTTATAAAAATAGTTAGCAAAATTTTGCACTGGTTACCCAAAATGGAAACTGGATGTCCAAGAGGAATGAAGGATCCAATCATCTTAATCACATTGATAGGCGTATTTCAATGTTGTTTTCTTTCAGAAATGCCAATTTGAGCATTCATTCAACATTTTAACATTTATCATCCTAATGGTTTATTTCAATGTTTTTTTTTCATTCAGAAATGCCAATTTGAGCATTCGTTCAACATTTTAACATCTTCTATCATCCTAATACCAATGGGAACTGTGTTCAAAATTGATATCTCCTGAAACGCTGTGTAGTGAAAATGTTCAACATTCACTTCACAAGTTTTTGATTGATGACAAGATTTTCTCTCTTTGATATGGTGAATAATTGTCATAGGTTATCACTTATGTACTATTGAATTTTGCTAATCTTTTGATAGATATAAAATGTGTAGGTGTAGCTGTTGACAATGACTTGCTTATATCTGTAGGCTAACATCATCAAATGCCAGCAGGTGTATGCTGACATTAATCATTATGATGGGTAGGCTGACACAATCTGACATATGCAGGGGTATATCCATGAGTTCAACCATTGATATATGTATGTCGATCCAGTACAGCTTCTTCATGGAAATTGTTCAGTTCCAACCCAATGTATATGCACAATAATCAAAACATGCTTGAATACATGGGCTGTTGCATGCACTAAAGCATGCTGATTGTCCATTGCAGTTTATTCTATTCTATTTCAATTTAAGGCAGATGAAGTAAAATGTTTCTAATTTGTATGTTGTGTCTTCTTTCATTATTGTGTTCTTTCCCCAGGTGCAAGAAGTGGATTATAAATAGCTGGCGTGCTGACCTAGATGACAGATGACAGACAGACAGAAGTCCACAGAATACTTGCACAAAAACATACGATTCTGTAGCAATCATTTTGAACCTCTGTACTTTAAGCCAAATGGCAGCCGCCTCACCTCAAATGCAGCGCCAACTTTGTTCAAGATTCCCAACCCACCACCAAGTGTGACAAGCAGGAGACTTCTGAAGGAACTGGGCTCTCCACAGCGTACAAATGGAACAGGTATCAGCAATTTCCCAACAACAATGATCTTCAAGAGTGTGGAGTAGAGATATTCATTAATTGTTCAAGAATGACATTGTGAAACACACAAAAATGGTACCATGATTGATACGTGGGCAATGTGGCCAGGCTGTACAATAGGGTGTGTCGCCTGAACGGTTTTTCTTATGCTTAGTGAAATTATCGTGCAGATCACCTAAAAAATCCCTGTGGTCGAAACCAAATCGAAATAAAACACTAAAAATATGCGACAGGTCGATAAAGAAACAAATTTGCCGGGCGCCCGGCGTTGAAGTCTCCAGTGATGGCGCTCCGTTGCGATTGGCATCTAACACCACGCGTCGGCCGCCGTCGGAGCGCCGCCGCGGCGCTGTGACGAAAAAGGCGGCAGTCGGCAGTGTGATAAAATGTGGTGCTGCGAAGGAATACCAATTGTTGGGAGGGCCCGAGTCGAACATATGGTTCGAGAATGCCGCGATCGCCACTTGCGATACATGAAAACAGCTGGAAAGAAGTCGGCATCACCAGGTGTACGTCCGTCCGGTGATGAGTGGTTTGGAAAATTGTTTGATATAGCCCGCTGCAAATGTGCTGATATCGATAGCTGCAAATGTGCGATGGCCGACAAAGTGTCACGAATGGAGTTTCCCTTTGTCCAAGACCAGAGAGGACCTCGCCAAATGCACATCGGCACCGCAGATATCCGTGAAACCACTCGTCGACGCGCCATGGACGAAAGGAGGCGTCTGACCGCCGAGAGTCACATCACCACAACCGGGACCTTCTGGAATGGCCCAGCTAGATTCTAATTCAGACCAAGATTCCGCCACAGATTCATCATCGCTCACATCTGTAGTCAATGAGTCAGAGTATATGGTGAACAGTAACACAGACGAACTGCTAAATACGGCTCTAGCAGCAGATCGGTACGGAGTGTCTAATCGTGCGTGTGCTGCGATCATAAACGGCTTCCAAGTGGACATCGGTCGGATCACTTCTGACGATATGGACTGCATAGTGGATAGCAAAAAAGTATGGCGAGCAAGGGATCGGATTAGAAGAGAGGTAGTAGCCCAGAGCCATGAGGATCATGCAGGTCGTGTATCTGGTCTCTACTTCGACGGTAGAAAAGACGACACGCTTATGACAGCCAGTTCAAAGAAGACGGAAGAGCACATTGTGGTTGTATCCGAGCCAGACAGTGCATATTTAGGACATTTTACCCCACAGACTGGGAAAGCGGAGGACATTTTTCAGGACCTGAACGCCGTGGCATATGAGTTTGATGCGGATGTTTCTGTGCTTGGCTGTGACGGCACGAGAGTTAATACTGGCCAGAAACGTGGTGTTATCCGTTTGTTTGAGCTCGGACAAAAACGCCCCGTCCACTGGTCTGTGTGCCAACTTCATGCAAATGAACTTAATCTTTGTGCAGTATTTAGCCAGTTAGATGGAGTCACAACAGGACCTAAGTAGTTTAGTGGGCTGATTGGCTGGGCTGCTGCAGGCGCAGTAGAAACCTTGCCAGTGGTCGATTTTGAGCCAATCGATGGCGGAAATGTTTCAGAAATGACGCAGGAGATTCTCAGTGACCTAAGTTCAGATCAGGCTATTCTGTACAGTCTGGCGAATTATTTGCCAAGGAACGAACAAATGGCAATGAGCAATTTGGTATATATCAGATTACAGCTTGTAGTTTCAATGTCTGACAAAAGTCTTCAATGTCCAGTGACAAAAACAAGTACATTTGAATAAATGTAATGCTAGGGCTTGAAATGGCAGGATGGAAAGTCACAATGTCAGCTTAATCTACAAATGACGAGGAAAGTGAAAGAGCAAAAACAATTAGTCTTGCACTTCCCATGTATGAAGTGTGCAACATTGCCATGCATAATTATGCATATGTGTGAAATATTTTTGCCTGGCCACACAACTTGGTGGTATTACAAGAAATACACAACTTGGGTATGCTTAGCAGGCAGTATAATGCATTTTCAATAATGTGTACATCTTGTTTCAGATCTTGTTTCAAATGTGCTGGATGAGAATACATGCATCTGAAGGAGCCCAATACCAAGATATTTCACAGCTAAAGGACGTCCCGGCAGGGAAAGAAAACCGACATCCCGCACTCCGGCGCATCAGTGCTCTTGTCTGGTTGCAGAAACGTAAGATACTGCAACTTAGGATGCAGCTCAAGGAAGCCAAGAAGAACAAGAACATCGACTCACTACTTGCTGGTTATGGACAGCACATATCAGATAATGCTAAGTCCTTTGTCAAACTTCAAATGATCCTGTGAATCCTGAGTGCATCACATAATCCTCGTGGCAGAAGATTCTCAGAGAAAGAATTGATATATGCCCTAGCATTGTACTTCCAGGGACCAAGAGCATATCGGAACCTAAGGAAGCAGTTCATCCTTCCAAGTGCCAGGATCCTAAGGAAGAAGATGGAATGCATCAAAATGACCCCTGGCTTCCATGATGCACTTCTCAATGTACTGCAAGAGAAATTCAAAGAGGCAAGGGACATAGAAAATATGTGTATCATCTCATTTGATGAAATGAGTCTGAAGCCGGGAGTGAGCTACCTGCGTGGCAATGACCACATTGAAGGGTTTGCAGACTTTCGTAGAATTTGAGTATAAAAGTACCATTATGATATCTGGTGATTTTCTTCTTAATATACTTATTACCACAAGCACATTTTCACAAAGTGTTGCCATTGTGTTTGTCTTCTGACTGCTTTGCCTGATTGTTGCATAAGGTGGTATTTATATTTCATCCATCCTCCACCAGGAGTCTTGCCTGCTGGGAGCCAAGACACAGCTGCATTCCTTCTGCAGCTGAACAACCTATATGCTGTGCTAAACTCCAGCCAATGTCTTGACAAGTGCGTTTTCAAGAGGGCCACCGCTGTCCATGTACCCAAAACTGAAGACCGGCATATCAAGCTTCTTCAGGAGGCTGACAAGCGGCTGGGAAAGTTGGTGGTAGGAGGAGGAGCTGCTGTTATTGACTCCGTCGCTGGTCTAAGACAGACAGTCCGGGGTGTGCAAGCCATCTGGTTGAGGTGCCGAGAGGTGGGCATGGAGTTCCTTTGTACACGCAGGCTGAACCAGGACCCACTGGAAGACTTCTTTGGGATCATTAGACGGCGAGGTGGTGAAAACGATAATCCCGATCCCACCAATTTTCGTCATGCTTATAGGCATGCGGCATTGAACAGTTTCTTGATGGCGCCATGCACTGCCAACTGTCAGCCTGACACAGATGGCATCACGGCAGCTGTGAGTAGGTTGGCGCCTCGGAGCAGCCAGCCCTGTCCACTCGCCACACTGCCAAGGCGTAGTCCCGAGCCAGAAACAATCATGGGCATACCGGTGGGACGAGTGACCCAGAATATGCTGGTGTACATATCAGGTTATCTGGTGTGGAATGCGAGCATTGACTGTAAAGTGTGCGCGGGAGTTCTGGTTAGCCCCAGTCGTATTATGGTGAGCGATGCTGAGACGCTCACAGCACTCAAGTCTTATACAGGAGTGGATGATCGGGACGTGGGGAGTCTGAAACTACTCACGCCACTCTACCTGGACTTAGTTGAGGTATGCTACATTGGCTTCCATGTGCACTCCCGCTCCATGCTTTTTGAGTACCGCATCCGTGGGAGACTGGTCGAGTGCACGTTGGCCAGCACCGAAACCAAAGTGTTGATGGTCAGCTATCCCACAAGAAGCTGCTTTTTACCATTGCCAGCACTTACACACGCATGGAGCTGCAATCACTGTGTTCGCGGTACATGAGCCGGGTTTGGGCACAAGGGTCAAAAAGGGCGTCGCGGAAGCTCATGAAGCCGCAGCACCGCTGAACGGGTGTAGGTTTAGATACGTGCCCGTGGGGCACTGATTCTTGTGTCCTTGTGTATGTATTGTTCGTGCGTTCGAGTGGGTATGCTTGGTTCGTGTTTGTATGCTTGCGTTCGTTCGTGTTCGTCGTGTTCGGTGTGTTCTGCAGATACCGTTGAGTGGTGGCATACTCTGTGCTTGTGCTTCGCGAGCTGTATTCACACTACATGAGCCAGATTTGAGTACAAGGGGCCAGAAAGGTCGTTGCGAGTGAAGCACGGCTGACCGATTGCTATTTCCCTTGGTGCACCGATTTTGGTGTATATATTGTTAGTGCGTTCGAGTATATATGCACGCGTTTTGATTCGTTGGTGTAGATTGATACATGAAGGTGCTGGAGCAACGGCCTCACATTTACCTGCCACTGCCACTGTAGGGTCTAGGTTGTTGGTTCTCTTTGGGAACGGAGGAAATCACGCAGTTCAGACACTTAAGCCAAGTAATCGATCAAGACAGAGGGAGTTGACTGAGGCGGATGCAGCTAGCCGGCTTTCAGTCCACTTGGAGAGGATATTGGGATGAAAAACGCCAGTTTTGAACAAAGAAATTGTAACGGATTTGAACAGCTTTACCCTCCCCGCCCTTCCGGTCATATCATCGTACCCTGTCTCGGGGTGTGGGGGGGGTCGATAGGGATCCTTCTAATTTCCAAACTAAGCGTCGCTCGAGAACGGAAGTCTCGAGAGAGCGTTTTCATCTGAAAACGCTCCATGGGTATGGCCAGATACCACCCCCAATTTTTTTCCCCTAAAGGTGGCGTCACTAGGGGGCCTAGGTTTTTACGAAAAATCATGTGTTTGGCTCTGGGGAGTTGATTTTGGGGGAGATTTGAAAGAAATTTTTTTGGAACCAGAAAAGGAAAGCTAAATCTACCAGGACGATGCGAATTCTGGTCGCCCCGCAATATTTTGTTTTCAATAAAAAATAGTCCACTAGTTTTCTTTAATTTTTATTTTATAATCGGTACAGCGGACCGAACAATGTAGTTCGAAGTAAACTTGCTCCAATAAAGAAATGCTTACATTAGCCAAAATCTTTAAGTTGAACTCTAGTGGGCAAATACGCAGAACTAATAAGTAATCAAAAACGGTGAAATATTTATTGAAAATTCTTATGATGCGTTTCGTTGCATCCCTAAAGATAAGTAAACGCTGAAAGCCCCATTAAAGTATATTTATCCGGTAAAGCGTGACGACTCGTTGAACTTTTCATGGGTGACCTCACTTGGCTTTTACTAACACGTTGACCCTAGATGACCCGACTTCAAAATTTTGATGCTACATGCCAAATTGATGTGGGAAAAGGTGTGCCAAATTTCGGCGCGTTGCCGCGTGCCGTTCTTTCACCATTCGCGGAAAACCTTCGTGGGGGGGGGGGTCATTAACTACCCTCACCCCGAGACGGCGCGTGTTAAAGGGCTAACTTGACTCGAGTTGAAGGCAATATTTTCAACATGAAATGTTAGTTATTTTGTAAATCGTCATTAAGGGCAAATTGTGTAGCAAATAAGACCATCTAGGGGGACATGGGAAACTGCGGCTCTACTTCCGCCCCCCACCCCTACACTGCCAACCTGCCAGTCAAACCCTCCCTGTCCTTCCTCCCTGC
Source organism: Imbricaverruca yamaguchii (assembly GCA_034440575.1). Lineage (NCBI taxonomy): Eukaryota > Metazoa > Arthropoda > Thecostraca > Neoverrucidae > Imbricaverruca > Imbricaverruca yamaguchii. The sequence goes on from JAOTOL010001226.1 coordinate 228,023, forward strand.
CAATCCGCGAAGGGGATTGGACCGTTGTTTCATGAGGGGTATCGGGCCCTCCCCCTACACCCTACCACTGACGGATTAAGAATTCGCCAAGGAGGCGTCATTACTCCAGAGGCGTGGTTCTTGGTGAAGAACAATTTGTCGGTGTAGGTGCATTACTGTCTCCCATAGGGGCACCATTTGTTTTTGCCTGAGGAGTTCCTGTTGCTGAAAGGTTCGATGGATACGCTCGGACCACTCAGAGAGCCATCGTTCCTAGGCCGAGGGACGCGTTCCACTGGCAAATTCGATGGAAGAGGGTACACTAGTACCTCCACGAGAGGTGTATTTCAGGTCCCAAGGTGCGCCAAATTCGCTTCCTCCCCTTGGATCAGCCCTTGCAACATACCCTAGCAGCTGGCAACCTCTGGCCGTGGCAAGCTTACCTTGTATATAGCATCCACGGGGTTGCTGCGCAAGACTACCACTTTCCAGTCCTCCGACCCTTTGGACAAGGTGGGCTGCCTTTCAGATGCCTTCACTTCACACCATGCCAAATTCTGAATGGAGCATCATAAATAAATAAGGAAAACAAACGGTGAAGTTCCTTGATCAATTCTTTGTGGTGAAAAGCCGATGCAATCCTGCAACGGCTGAATCAATTGGAAAAACAGCAAGTATGAAACCCATACCACGATTTCCCATAGGCGCTCGGCCTAAAACCGGCCGCGTTTCTGTGTTTTTACTTACCCTCCACTAGGTGGCAGGCCGGTGCGCGGATACGCGCAGATGAAAGGCGCCGACGCGGAGTTTCCAATCCAGGCGTACCTCATCCATAATCGTACTATGGCAGAAGTAGAACTAGCCTTTAGCGTCGTATGCTGATGCCAGGTATGTATCACAGCTATCGTACTCTGGGCACTAAGAATAAAGAGTACAACGGAATCTAATATGTTTTCTAGCTTCTGCCCAAGTGACGTAAGGAAAAATGTGCTAGACTACTAGTGTAATCTACCAGGATTTTGGTATATGTGGTTACGTCACGTAAACATTCCAAGTACGTTTTAAAACCTGGATAAGATTCAGCTGTGGCGCAGTGAAGACCTGATATGGTTTGGCATACGATGTTTCTGATTTTTTTGCGTGGGTGTATGGGGCTAATGAGTATTGTTTCGGTTCATGAGGCATTGAGCATGCTCTTAAGTTTGGTGCAGAATTTCTTCAGGTCATGCAATTCAACCAGCTGATGCACTGTGTGCATCAGCTGGTTATATATATATATATATATATATATATATATATATATATATATATATATATATATATGTATATATATATATCCAGGGATACAATATGTTTTCGTGCAATAGGGGTCCAGCAATGAAAGGGGGTGGTGTAATGCTCTATATGAATAGCTTATTCAGTTCTCAAAAGTAGCAGGTGGGGATAAAAATGTGTCTGTGGAGTCCATTTGGCTTCATGTCACTGGGAAAAGGCAACAGCAATACTCTTAGGATAGGAGCTTTCTACCGATCAGGAACCCTGCCACATTCTCAGCAACTGGAGCTTGACACGGTGATTTGTGAGGAAATCAGTAGAAACTTTAAAGGAAGTGCCTTATTCTTGGTGACTTTAATCTAAAAGGTTATGAAAATGCTGGTGTTGGCTCCCATCATGCAAAATGTTTAGGAAATGCCTTGAAGAGGGCCTGTTCTTACACCAGTTTGTATCGGAACCTACCAGGCATGGCTCATTCTTGGACCTTGTATTCTCGGATTTAAGTGACTTGGTTCAAGACTTGCCTGTAGGCGAAACTCTGGGAAGAAGTCACCATAACATAGTTAGATTCAAGGCACATGTAGGGGAAATTATCAAGGATAATTTGGTAAAGGTTCCAAATTTCAACAGAGCAGACTTTGACTGAATGAGGGCGGCTTTAGGTGCCATCAGATGGGAAGAAGAACTCTCCAATTTAAATGCCTGTGAAATATGGCAAAAGTTCAAATCTTACTTGAAGGAAATTCAGATTAGACATGTCCCCCAGAAGCAAAGACTCAAAAGAATGGCAGGAAAGCCAGCATGGCTTACACCAGACTTGATAAAAGCAATTAAGGCTAAGAAAACTGCATTTAGAGTCTTTAAAGAAGCCTCAAATGTCTTTAATCGAAAGGCGTATCGAAAAGCTAGAGACGCTGTGAAGCAAAAAACCAGAGCAGCAAAGCGAGCAAAAGAACTGGATTTAGCTAGAAACTGTAATGGGGACAGTAACAAGTTTTTTTTAAGTTTCTACAAGATGAGTAAAGTTTCTAGCACAATTGGTCCACTGGAAGAACGGGACTACATTGGGTGATGATAGTGAGATGGTTGAGGAGCTGAGCAGGCAGTTTAAATCAGTGTTTACATTGGAAGATATGACCAATCTGCCCACCGTACACCAAGTTCAGTGACATAGGATCTGACAAATGATGTTGATTTCATTGATAGTGATGTTGTTTACAATCATATCAGGAAAATAAAGCCAAACAAGGCAACAGGACCTGATGATTTTTATGCTAGGGTGTTGCGGGAAACTGAAAAGGAACTGGCATTTCCATTTGGAATTTCTTTTTGTGAACCTGACCTACAAAATATCATACTTGAAACCGATTGGAAAAGGGCAAATGTAGTTCCTATTTTCAAGAAAGGAGAAAGAGGGAAAGTTGAAAACTATAGGCCAGTAAGTCTCGCATCCCTAGTCTGCAAGGTACTCGAATCAATTATCAAGGATAGAATAGTTAGTTATCTGGAAGGTAGCAGATTGACTCAAGATACTCAACATGGGTTTAGAAAAGGACGATCGTGTCTCACAAACCTCTTGGACTTTTTTAACTTCGCCACAGAACAATTTGATCAGGGAAATCAGGTTGATGTAGCATATCTTGACTTTAGTAAGGTCTTTGACAAGTTACCCCATAAACGGTTAATGATACACCTTCAGTCCCATGGTAGCATCTTACAATGGATAGAGTTGTTGCTTTCAGATAGACAGCAAAGAGTGATGCTAAATGGTACAAAGTCATCATGGAAAAAATGTTCTTAGTGGAGTCCTCGAGGGGTCAGTACCGGGGCCACTACTGTTCATTATATTTGTAAATAACATTGAAAGTGGCCTAAGCAGTAAAGTTTTGAAATTTGCGGATGATATGAAGGTCTTTAGGGCAATAACAGGTCAAGATGAGCATATCTCGCTGCAAAAAGACTTAGACGAACTTGTGAAGTGGTCCGAAGAATGGCAAATGAAATTTACTTTTGATAAGCGCAAAATCATGCATGTAGGTAAGCAGCATATGAAGGCTCCATACTTGATGGGTGGCCAAGTGCTATCAGTGACTCAACAGGAGAAGGATTTAGGTGTTATTCTAAACACAAAACTGGGGGCATCAGAACAGACCAAGGAAGCCAGGAAGAAGGCACTGAGAATGCTCGGGGCAATAAATAGGAATGTATCATACAGAAGTGAGGAAGTGATCAGGAAGCTTTACTGTGCATACGTAAGGCCACATTTGGAATACTGCATCCAAGCTTGGTCTCCTAGCTATGAAAAAGATTGTTGGCTTTTAAAGAGAGTACAAAAGAGGGCTACAAAAATCGTTAATGGCATAAGCAACCTGGCATATGAGGAAAGATTGAAGAAATTGAATATGTTTTCACTTAGATATAGAAGGCGGAGAGGATATCTCATCGAGGTCTTTAAATTTGTCCATGGTCTGCAGAGGGGATATCTTGGGGAAATGTTTGAATTGAACAGAAATGATGCAATTAGAGGCCATAAATTCAAAATTAAAGTTAGCCACAGCAGAACAAGGTTAAGGCAGACTTTCTTCACCAACAGGGTAGTATAACACTGGAACCAGCTGCCAGAAAACATTGTCAGTAGCAGCACATTGAACATCTTTAAAAACAGTATAGACAATCATTATTAGAATAGCGGGCTTGCTTTTCAGTATTACAGGGAGGGCTGATTGACAGATTTGGTGGGCAACTGGTTCAGTGTACAGAGTGCAACCAAGAAGGGCCCTTGTGGCTCATAGTTGCACTGATCACTTATGTCTTTATGTGTTTATATATATATATATATATATATATATATATGTATACATATTTGCATATATATAGATGTGTGTACATATTATTATTATTATTATTACACCGTATATTATTTGGGTGCAAAATTCATGAAATTAATGGGAAGCCCCACATCGATAGGTCATGTGGTACGTGATACCCAGTTTTAATGAAAAGTGTAAATTAGTAGGTGATAGAGCCAACATTGAGGGGGGCACTTGCCCCTCGATATTTTTTTTTTTTTAAACACCCGTGGTCTAGACGGATATGAATGCAAAATGTAAAACAATCCTGAAAACCAGCTGCAGGTTCCGTGTCTGCACGTAGGTCATAAGGGCGTGATAATCAGTATCGGTACCTCCACCGGTAGCCTAAATATAATGTTGGTACATTTTCCTGGTTGTTGTTGTTGTTGTTGTTATTGGGGTTTTGGGGCGCATCAACTGCAGAGGTTATACAGCGCCCATAACTTCTTCAGTCAAACCAGGTGTGAACGTATCGACGTGCAGTAGATTGGAAGACTGGCGTCACAACACGCCAGTGCACTTCATGATGACGTGCTTAAAAGAGAAAATACAAATGTTTAGCGCTTGTATCCTACCTTTGTTGGCGTTGGTACATGACGTTAATTCCAACCGCAGAAAGGAATGGGAAGAGTTCAGTGCCATGGTGAGACCCGCCACTCGGTAGTTCGACCAGGGTGGGCGATGGGGTTCCGAAGAAGCGGGGGGATTCCGCTCGAAGGTGACGACATGTGCTGATAATATGGGCCACAGACAGGTTGTCGCCGCAACGTGGCAGACTGGCTGTTCTTCCGAGCATGGAGGTAGCGATGTGTACAATGTGTGTATCCTAACCGCAGGTGGCACATAGTCACTTCCTCGCGCCTTGATCGTCGCGAGCATGACTGCCATGCACCCAGGAGAGGTTTTAACACCTTCAGTTTGTTACCCAGAAGAACATCCCAAGAAGACTGCCACTTGTTGTGCAGGTAAACAGATATATTTCGGTAGGAATCCCTTGCAGGGAGTGGCAGCCGACACGTGTATCGTGCATTCGCTGAACGTTTAGCTGCGGCGTCCGCGAGCTCGTTTCCAATAATTCCGACGTGACTTGGTATCCAGCACAGTACCACACTTTAGCTCTCCTTAGCTAAGGAAGAAATGAGGAAGTGTATGTCTTGTATCATGGGGTTAGGCAGGTAAAATCGCCTCAAGGCCTTAGGACTACTGGAGAATCAGACAATATCAGGTGTAAATATTCGTCGCCTACCTGGATAAAAGAAAGAGCATTGGCAATAGCCACCAGTTCTGTTGTGAAAAATGGATGCACGTGGTGGCAGTGTAAACCCAGAGTAGTATTACCACATAAAAAAGCGCTTCCGACACCTGTATCAGTTTTAGAGTCATCGGTGTATGTGGCTGTATACCCCTCGTACGACTGGATGATCTCTAGGGCTCGTGCTTGAAATTATATGCATATGATTCTTTGTTTGCAGGTTTCGGCTACAGAGAGATCAATACTTGGGGAGGTCAATTCCAATGGGGGAGTTCTGATTTGTATTGTTCGGAGGACACCACGCAGCGTGATCCAACTCTCCTGCATTTTCCTGGTCTGACAGCTTCCACCTTCTCATGGGAGGCACATACCCATAGTGCTCCCACCCTTGTTTACGCCCCTGTACCGAGTGGGGAGGAAGTATGTTGCAACAGTTATATCTTACTTGCTCCTACCTCCCGTCCCGGCCGTGATCTTCAGTTGGCCTGTCATCGTACTGCTATCACCCGTGGCACCGCGTGATTCCTGCTGCGCTCGACATGAATGTAGTCGGCGTGGGTTCAAGCAAGAAGTCCTTGTGCTAGGAAAAATAGGGCTCATATTCGTGGACAAAATTCTTCAAGCTATCAAATGAACCTGATCTTGTCCAATTCTGGTGGTATTTAGGATCGGAAATATTGTGTGGAAAACACGTAAGTTTGGCTGGAGTGCCTACGGGACTGAGCAATTGTCCAGCCCATGTGATGCCACCAGTTGCCAAACGATATTGGAGGGTCCCGATCGTACTATGGCATAAGTCGTAGAACTAGCCTTTAGCGTCATATGCCGATGTCAGGTATATATCACAGCTATCGTAGTATGGCATAAGTCGTAGAACTAGTCTTTAGCCTCGTATGCCGATGCTAGGTATATATCACAGCTATCGTAATATGGCATAAGTTGTAGTACTAGCCTGCAGCGTCGTACACCGATGCCAGGTATATGCCACAGTTATTCGCACTATGCTCTAAGTCGTAAAACTAGCCCACAGCGTCGTATGCCAATGCCAGGTGTATATCACAGCTATAGTAATATGCTCTGAGTCAGAACAAGTTGGTTGGTGGTTATTGGCTTTACGACACATCGACCGTTGAGTCATGTAGCATCGCCAATATCTCACGCCGATTGGTCGCGGGCGAAGAGTAGCGACAGGTGAGGCTCGAATCCACCTTTCGATTGTGAGACGAGCAACTTACCACTAGGCTACTTGTCCCCGAGTCAGAACCAGACTATGGCGTCGTATGCCGATGTCAGGCATATGTCATAGTTCTCGCTATGTGACCCATGTCGTAAGGCCAGGCTGTAGCATCCTATGCTGGTACCAGATGTATATCACAGCTCTCACGCTGTGATCCGAGTCGTATAACTTAGCTATAGTGCCGTATGCTGATGCCAGGTATATGTCACAGTAATCGCACTGTGGTCCGGGTTGTAGGACAGGGCTGTTGCTTTGTGTGCTCATGTCAGGTATGTCAGTCTCTTGCACTGTAATCCGGGTCGGGCGAGTCTGAATTCGGTCCAACTTGTTCATACAATCATCTCAAATCCGTCCGTTTGGTCCTATAGCAATTTAGTTCCATGTGGGACCCCGGCGATCGATTATGGGCTACTCAAATGACTGACACCACTGAAATTGAGTTTCATTCTGGCGCTGCCTCAGCTGGCGAGATTAGTGTCGAGTTCAGCGTGTGTGATGCTCAATGCAATACGATGTGAATGTGTGGATGGCCTGTGACACCGGTGCCTTTGATGATTAGTGGAGTGAAGATAGACCAGCTGGGACCCGTGCCGTGTGTGCCTCCGGTGACCTCTGGTGACCAGTTCCGCGGCTACAGGGCCGCTGCGTTTGACCTCTGCCAGACGGACGGCTGTCTTCTGGTGCCGCACGATCAGATGGAGCGACCCTACATCGAGAGGCGACTGAGCGCCGCCAAAACCCAACAGCAGCTCGACGACGCCTGGCGCGATTTCAAGGTGAGCCTGCCGAGTTGGGAGGACAGAGCCTGACGAGGAGGGGGACGAAAGAGCGTGATGAGTTGAGACGAGATAGCCTCTGGCTGAAAAGTATTCATTTTCAGAGGAAATGAGGGGTCACGCCATGTTTAGCACATTCATAAGCATTATATTTAGGCTACATGACAGACGCAGTCGATGCGCCCTTAAACTCCAAACCTTATAATTCATAAAAACTTTCAAAAAATTAGAAATTACATCAAACTGCAAACTTAGGAAATTTTCCAATTAAAACCAAACAAACCCTAATCTAATCATCAGTTCATCTACCATGAAATTATTTTGAAGAGAAATGGTGCACAAGTAATGAAAATTGTTTTGAGGGAATTTGAGAAAAAAATTACAACTAAAGAAATAAACGAACCTAGCAACAATGTGTGATAAACAAAAAGCTTGTGTTCACTGTCACTTCTCCACATGGGGATGCTAAAAATGTATGGCGGCAGCAAGTAAAAGATAAAATATACACTATGTATATGTTAGGGTAGCATCAAACCACCGTGAAACTATTGCAGGGGCTCCAGGTCATTAGTACCTCTTCCAATAGACCCAAGTAACATATTCTGATAGCATTTCCACATAGGGATTCCAAATAGTGTATGATGGCAAGAAGTAAAAGATAATTATTTACAACATTATGTAGGCATTTGTTAGGGCAGCATCAAACCAACATGAAACCATCCCAGTGACTCTAGATAACTAGACTTCGACAACATTAAGAACAGGAATTTATCACTCTTACAGTGAACGTATCACGGTCATTGCGGTATAGAGCCAGCTTTTTTTGCAACTTGAACTGGAACCAATCAAAAGAAATCTAAGAACATTTCGCGACCGAACGATAATAGAAGTAAGCGCAAGAATAATACATTGAAGGAAATGTTTGTACACACTCATGAGTCGATTTATAAATATAGCGGTCCCCTGTGTTTATCGTGACACATTAAGGCAGCTTTGAGAAGCTCTGCGCCGAAATAAGCGTTAATTAAGCGCAGTTATATTTTCAATATTTCCGGAGTGGGAGAACCTCGATATGCGGGTGGGATAAGCACTACTAGTCGCACAAACGTGTGGCATTCCGAAGCAATGTCTATCATAAAATATAATGGCACTGCAATTTATGTTTATACGGTGGCCTCTTTTGGCAAGTCAACAGCTTTGGAGAACATTTAGGATGTTGTGGGGAATTTTCACGCATACATTTCAGCTGATATCTGCAGTTTGCATTTCTTGGGATTACTTCACAATTCATATATAGACCTTTTCTAGTCCGTCAGTTGATGCAGAACATTCTTTCAGGAAGCATTAAGAATTAAAGTATGCGTAGCATTTCTTCGCAGTGGTTTAAAAAGCTCCCGAAAGAGTGGCAGCTGGACAGCCATGATTTTTTATCAGTCCAAAAACTTTCAATTTGCTAAACCGTCCCGGGGAGTAGTAGTTTTCTTTATTAGCTGAGGGACGCATAGAAGCTTCCGTCATTTGACGAGGGATTACTTCGTGTTTTGAATTTGGAGGCCCAGAGATGGCATCTTGTGATAAATGTGGGTTGTGCGGTGCGTTGGTGTTGTATCGATCCACAGTTTTCTGTAGAAAGCCCCGCGTCCGCTCTTCATTTTGGCGACGTGCTACCTGTAAACTTTGGTATGGTGCAGATGTCATCTATATACCAGTCGTCTTCAACATTTCTCACAGACGTGTCGGAGGCCAAGTCGATGATGCGCCTCCACTCAACAGACGGACCAGTCGGTACCATATGCTTATAGTCCATTCAAAAGAAGCTCGCACCGTGCAGGTAGTTTAGATTCAACACAGATGATGGTTGATCTTACCAGATAGCGTGACAGCCGACGCAGAGGAACGCGGTTGAATGCACTGCGCAACAAACACACAACACGAAATCAATAGGTACGGGAGCGAGTGTAGGACGACTCGCTCTCGGAGGTGCATCAAGCTTGCCTTCTTAAGCTTACCGAACTACTGTATGTCGGGGTCCTCTTTGTATATATATACAAAGAGTTAATTGGCTACATGCGACGTACAGAATATTGCTACCATTGCCCTGCATGGAATGTAATGAAAACTGAGTTTTCCATAAATGTTGTAAATATTCGAGTAGGTATCTTTTGATAATTCGATTACTTTCAGCATACTTCGCTCGCTAGGAATTCTGCTGGGATCATCAGCAATATTTATAAGTGATGTGTGCCCCAACACGTTTTTCTTCTTGTGACAATATATGTAGCGACAGCTTTTGAAGATGTCTTTCGACATCACCGAAACAAGTCTAAGATTTTTGGTTAGCAAATTCTTGTACCTTTCTTGCTAATGCAAAATGACACGCTTCACGTGCAGCTATGTACCGCAGCTACCCAATGTAATGTGTTAATGTGATGCAATTACTTATTACATTGTGTCAAATGTAACAGCTGATACATATCGAAAGACGTTACGACCGAATATGCAACTGACAACTTTGTCAGTTACGTCTGCGGCCGCAGCGTCTTGCGGTATGCGGTAATCAGACTGTCACCCGATCTGAGTCATGCCGTAATCGTAATGTCAACTGTCCATTTGTGGTTTGCGTGATGGGCTGGCTTCGTGTCGTGCGCTAGTTGCCGGTATCGACCAGTCGGCCTGTCGACGGACCGGCGGACAGTGGCCGGCCGCGTCCGACGTGCGCCACTTCCCGCCCCTACGGTTATGCACCCGGCCAAAGGTGGCTACCTGCGCGCTGGTCACCAGGGTGGCGGACACGCCTGGCCTCGCGCCGGGTTACCACTTGCCGGGAGGCCGCTCGGCCGTGCAGTGTCACTTCGGCAGCTGCGTGCAGAGCCGAGGCGAGCTGGCTGGTTGACGGCCTCCGGCCACCGTATCATGCGCAGCCTCAGAGGGTGATGGTGGTGGGCCCTGGACTGGCGGCGTGTGGTGGTGCGCCCTGGACGGGCGGCGTGTGGTGGTGCGCCCTGGACTGGCGGCGTGTGGTGGTGCGCCCTGGACGGGCGGCGTATGGTGGTGCGCCCTGGACGGGCGGCGTGTGGTGGTGCGCCCTGGACGGGTAGCGTGTGGTGGTGGGCCCTGGACGGGCGGCGTGTGGTGGTGCGCCCTGGACGGGCGGCGTGTGGTGGTGGGCCCTGGACGGGCGGCGTGTGGTGGTGCGCCCTGGACGGGCGGCGTGTGGTGGTGCGCCCTGGACGGGCGGCGTGTGGTGGTGCGCCCTGGACGGGCGGCGTGTGGACTTCCTACGTCGGGTCGGGCATCGGACTGGCGCCGAGCTACCCCGCTCTGCCGTCGGCTGACCTGTTGCGCTTCGTGTCGACAGCGTCGGCGCGTCAGCTACACCGCCGACTCGCTGGAGCTGTACCAGGGCAAGCAGGCCGAGTTGTACCGGAGGCAGACGGAACGGCCGTCCGAGAAGATCGAGCTGTGATGGCGCGCGCTGGAGCTCCCCTAAACGGTATGGTCACTGGTGATCTGGTGCCTTTAAATCGGTGTCAGAGGCGCGACGGTTGCCATGGTCCTCGACTCACTCGTGTGGTAGTGGCTATCGCCACCGACGATGGGTAGTTCTGTCCGTGCCCTGTGATCTATATGATGGACGTACTACAGCGAATCAAGTGTGACGCACACCGTTCATTTGAAGGACTCGGTATGCTCAAAACGCGAGACATGTAGGGTAAGTCGGGGTAGGTTGAGCCAATTTCGACTTGAGAAGGCCTTAAGCGAGACAGATCGCCTATTTGTGCGCATATTCTCAAAGGGCGATATTTTGGGAACAAATGACAAGCATTGCGATTTTGGTGAATTTGAAGACAGAACACATACATGCAATTGTGTATTATGGTCCGAACTCCGAAGCTTCTGTGGCGAATTAATGAAAGGAAAAAACATTCTTAAGTCAAGGAAAAAATAATTTCGAACCATAAAAACGCATTTTTGTTCAAGACTCACCGGAGGACCTACCACTCACGGTCTCCTGTCTCACAAAAATATAAGACTTTTCCGAGGTGTCGGCACGTGGTTTGTATGCTCCCATGACACCATAGGTGAGATAATGGAAGGGGGTGACTCAGCTTGCCTAGAGTTTCCTAATTTCACTTTCCCCTTCTATTAGAAAAGCCGAGCATGCACTGATTACGACTGTATGCAATCGACTTTACGACTGTATCAAAGTTTGTCGATTTTAGCCGATTTTGTGTGAAGCTTTGTTACTTTAATTGATCGTACCCGCTGTTTAGGCTGTGGTTATGCGAGTCTCTTGTCTTCCTTTGTGTTTATTAACCAGTTTCAAAGGCCAAGAACCTCGGCCAATATGATCGGGATTAGATTATGACACCTAAAACAAGTAAGCTTTGTAAGCCATATTGTAGTGAAGGTCCTAGACTAGAGGATTATAGACTAGAGGATAGTCTTCTTGGCTCGTGATAGACTAGAGGACCCGCGCGTCGCGATAACTCCGAATGCCAAAAATGATATGTTCTCTGCACGATATATTGTGCAGAAAGTATAGTGAATATATAGAGACACTCGCAATAATGTTCCAGGCCGACAGCAATCACTTTCAGTTCTCAATTTGGAGGCCGAAATACAGTTGTTAATTTACGCACGCGACCGACAGCGACAGGTCCGCGCAGCTCGACAGTCCAGACACGTCTCACCGCGGGGGTCTGGCCACAGCTCTGGCTCAGACACGGCCGGAAGGCCGGTACAGGTCGCAGCAGCCGGGCGTTGGTCCGAAAATGCTGACTCGGTTCCGACGAGGGCCGGTGACCGCGTCGCCGGCGCCGGACGGACATGTACGGGCGTGACATGTGCCGGGCATGGTAGGTCGGCTGATTTACGGGGTCACAACACCCACAGTTAGATATTATATGATTAAAACAGTACGTGTCTAGCAACTCTGTTACAATATCATGCGTAAGATATTTGATCACCCATTGCCACCGTTGACTGGGATCCGGGTGGTCCGCTATCCGCCTGCATGCCTGCGGGCGATTCATACCTATTTGATTTAAAGTAAGACGTATTGCCAGTGTAAGGTTTGGGTATTATTGCATGCATGGTGACGAGTATAAGCCTACTGTATCGTGCTGCAGGCAGTATGTTAGCGCTACGCTGTCCGTGACTTCCAGTGCGGCGCGTGGCGTTACGACAACGTCAGGTGCTCCAACAGGACACTGGGAGCTGGCGTCAGTGCGGCGCGTGGCGTTACGACAGCGTCAGGTGCTCCAACAGGACACTGGGAGCTGGCGTCAGTGCGGCGCGTGGCGTTACGACAGCGTCAGGTGCTCCAACAGGACACTGGGAGCTGGCGTCAGTGCGGCGCGTGGCGTTACGACAGCGTCAGGTGCTCCAACAGGACACTGGGAGCTGGCGTCAGTGCGGCGCGTGGCGTTACGACAGCGTCAGGTGCTCCAACAGGACACTGGGAGCTGGCGTCAGTGCGGCGCGTGGCGTTACAACAGCGTCAGGTGCTCCAACAGGACACTGGGAGCTGGCGTCAGTGCGGCGCGTGGCGTTACGACAGCGTCAGGTGCTCCAACAGGACACTGGGAGCTGGCGTCAGTGCGGCGCGTGGCGTTACAACAGCGTCAGGTGCTCCAACAGGACACTGGGAGCTGGCGTCAGTGCGGCGCGTGGCGTTACAACAGCGTCAGGTGCTCCAACAGGACACTGGGAGCTGGCGTCAGTGCGGCGCGTGGCGTTACAACAGCGTCAGGTGCTCCAACAGGACACTGAGAGCTGGCGTCAGTGCGGCGCGTGGCGTTACAACAGCGTCAGGTGCTCCAACAGGACACTGGGAGCTGGCGTCAGTGCGGCGCGTGGCGTTACAACAGCGTCAGGTGCTCCAACAGGACACTGGGAGCTGGCGTCAGTGCGGCGCGTGGCGTTACGACAGCGTCAGGTGCTCCAACTGGACACTGGGAGCTGGCGTCAGTGCGGCGCGTGGCGTTACAACAGCGTCAGGTGCTCCAACAGGACACTGGGAGCTGGCGTCAGTGCGGCGCGTGGCGTTACAACAGCGTCAGGTGCTCCAACAGGACACTGGGAGCTGGCGTCAGTGCGGCGCGTGGCGTTACAACAGCGTCAGGTGCTCCAACAGGACACTGGGAGCTGGCGTCAGTGCGGCGCGTGGCGTTACAACAGCGTCAGGTGCTCCAACAGGACACTGGGAGCTGGCGTCAGTGCGGCGCGTGGCGTTACGACAGCGTCAGGTGCTCCAACAGGACACTGGGAGCTGGCGTCAGTGCGGCGCGTGGCGTTACGACAGCGTCAGGTGCTCCAACAGGACACTGGGAGCTGGCGTGTGCGGCGCGTGGCGTTACGACAGCGTCAGGTGCTCCAACACCTAGGACACTGGGAGCTGGCGTCAGTGCGGCGCGTGGCGTTACAACAGCGTCAGGTGCTCCAACAGGACACTGGGAGCTGGCGTCAGTGCGGCGCGTGGCGTTACGACAGCGTCAGGTGCTCCAACAGGACACTGGGAGCTGGCGTCAGTGCGGCGCGTGGCGTTACAACAGCGTCAGGTGCTCCAACAGGACACTGGGAGCTGGCGTCAGTGCGGCGCGTGGCGTTACAACAGCGTCAGGTGCTCCAACAGGACACTGGGAGCTGGCGTCAGTGCGGCGCGTGGCGTTACAACAGCGTCAGGTGCTCCAACAGGACACTGGGAGCTGGCGTCAGTGCGGCGCCTCACCGACGCGCACTGCTGTCGCCGCCGAGGTGTGACTTACCCCGTTTACATGAGCATAAAATAACGGAACGGTTCCGTCATTTTCATTTTCACGCAATAGTTGGCTCATGTAGCCAGACACTTCTTGCTGCCAAACTAACGGAAGTTTTTTATTAAAATTTTTTTTTAGAAGATGGAAAAATTAAAAAAAACCTAAATTCAAATTTTTTTACTAAATAAAAATTATTTTTTAAAAAAAAAAAACTAAAATAAAAAAAACAAAACAAATAAAAAAATTATTACTTACATTTTAAACATGTTTTAGGATATTATATAATAAATATAACTCAAAATATATCACATATCCAACTTCCATACTTCTGAGCTGCACTATCGGTTCTGGCGCCGCTATCAAGTCGGCTAATGCCAGTCAGTATCAGGAGGGGAACGCGTGTTAGGACAGTTTAATCCAGGTATTGGCTGCATTTGGCCTAAGTACGAGCCATGCCCAAACAGTGGGATGATACCGAAATTGCAGTTATGCTGGGAGTGCTGCTGGATCTGCAGATGTACGCTGCCATTGCCGGAAAAGGCAACGAAACGCTCGGGGACGTATTTACCTACATATTGATAAGGGAAGAGAAGGGGTTCTGAACACAGACATCATGCAACAAATAGCTCTACTGCTGCTTCTGTATGGCTGGACCAGTGATCGTAGAGTGCTTACTGAACATGAAAATGAAAAGCCTCCAATCACTTGTAATGAGGAAACTTAAAACAATTCTTTTTTAGTGGTGTGCTGTATTCAGAACACAAAAATGTGGTTATGCAGGATTACTTCACTGTAGGTGTTGTGGTACAAGTTATTAGTAGCCACCAGAAAATTATGATGTAATGACAAAACATATTGGAGGTAGCCTCCTGGTGGTTTTCTCAAGCAGGCTGCTCTTGGAACCCTAAAAATGGCAGAAATGGATAAAATGGTGCAAATGCAGAGCTCCATACACAAAGAATTGTCAGACTTTGCAATTGGATCCTCATATTTTGGCACAGAAAGGTCCATCATTTATGAATACCAGTCTTTTTGTTATGTATGTGGTGAAAGTGGCATTCGAAAGTTTTAATTAAGGAAATGAAATATGTTTGGATACTCCTGCTACCTACCTAGGTCCTACAGACCTACCTACCAAGGTAAATACTACCAACCTACCTGAAAACTTCCAGTGCATGTGAATGTTAGGGAATCATGAAAAATTGGCATTTGGATACATGGCCTGTTTGGATATTGGACCAACCTAAAGTAGGTAGGGGAAGCAGGGTATCCAAACACATTCTGTTTACAGAACACCTACATTTGGACATCTTTATCACTTTCAGCATGTAACTAACAAAAAATGGCATTATTTGTAAGCAATGGACTTTTCTCTACAAAAATGTGAAGGTCTGATCATAGTTCTACAGATAATTTGTGCATGGAGCTAGCAAAGTCTGCAGGCACCATTTTCGGCTTCTGAGAGCAGCCAGCTGTAGAAGACCACAAGCAGCTGTAGAAGTGTTTACATTAAAGCTCTGCTTCTTGTCTTCAATTTGATGAGTTGTCCATGGATGAGATACCATCTTTAGATTGCTCAGAATAATTTATGAAATATAAATGTGTCAAGAAATGTTGGTCAGAGCTCTGCAATTTTGGACACGTCTGTTGGTTGTAGATTATAATGTGTCTGATACTAGCATAGAGGCATTTTTGTGTTGTCCAATGTTTAAAAATGAAGTATTACTCAAACAGTGCAACAAGTTGGGTATGAAATAAGTAGCACAAATTAGGGTAAATTTACACATTAAAGTTGAATTCTTGGAATTTCCTTTTCTGATACAATGTCAATACATGTAGATAACATGATGGGTTCATGTCATGTTCATGATGTGTTCGTTCATGATGGCAATGGGTAACATAACCTAAGTTAACCTAGCCTAATCTTTGATGTATGAAGAAAATCATGGTTGAACATCAAATTGTCAAACAGTTTTGTAATCCTCCAAATCTCGCCTCGCCTCAAGAACGCCTCAAAATCTCAACATTTTTAAACAATGCTTCTCCCGCTGCTTTTACCTGTATATATGCAAATATTACAGCCAGCAGGGCAGACGACAGCACAAATTCACCCTGAGTGTGATCCATTAATATGGAACGAATTGTGTTACCAACCAGAGTACCTGATGAAATCGCACCCTTAGCCTGATAAAAAGAAACCGTAGCTGATATACCATAGGACCGTTTTTACTCAAGATCTGACTGCTTGGTAAAAAGGCTGAAATCGACGCAACACAAGCTAGGGCAGTATGGCCATCAGCTCTGGCGCATTAGACTAGAAGAATTTGCCGCGCTGCGCCATCAATGTAAATTCCGTTTAAACTTCCGTTAGTTTGGCAGCATGAGAATTCCGCAAAATTAACGGAAAACTCACGTTTGCTCATGTAAACGCTTCCCAGCTGTTGGGATTTTAGCTGGAACGGAATTCCGTTTACTGTCAAACCTAATCGTAAGACTCATGTAAACGGGGTAACTGTCCGGCCGTCCGACGGATGGTACGGCGGCCATGGAGGTGGTACGGCGGCCGCCGGACGGATGGTACGGCGGCCATGGAGGTGGTACGGCGGCCGTCGGACGGATGGTACGGCGGCCATGGAGGTGGTACGGCGGCCGCCGGACGGATGGTACGGGGGCCATGGAGGTGGTACGGCGGCCATGGAGGTGGTACGGCGGCCGTCGGACGGATGGTACGGCGGCCGCCGGACGGATGGTACGGGGGCCATGGAGGTGGTACGGCGGCCATGGAGGTGGTACGGCGGCCGTCGGACGGATGGTACGGCGGCCATGGAGGTGGCACGGCGGCCATGGAGGTGGTACGGCGGCCATGGAGGTGGTACGGCGGCCGTCGGACGGATGGTACGGCGGCCATGGAGGTGGTACGGCGGCCGCCGTGTTGACACTGACGGCCTGTGGCCGGTGTCGATCGGCGCGCTACGTTCTGCTGTGTTGTGCACCGAGCTGTGATGTGCGTCGTGGCGCACTGACGCTGCGTCATGGCGCACTGACGCTGCGTCATGGCGCACTGACGCTGCGTCGTGGCGCACTAATGCTGCGTCTTGGCGCACTGACGCTGCCTCGCTGTTGTGTGGCTCTGGCGTAGCGTTGTCTGCTGTCCGGCTGGACAGTGGCATCAGGGATGGTTTAGCGGACGGCAGTGTTGGCTGTTCTTGTTTTTAGCCGGCGGTATTGCGGCCACTGTCCGTCCTTTATCGTGGAAATCGCGCATGCCTATGTTTTGACGTATCTTGCCGGCTGCTGTGGGAAGCTGGGAGTGTGTGTATGTAATGATGCGCGATAACACCAGATGTGGCTCTGTACTACTGTACGTGACTAGTCTACTAAATCACAGCGCAACATTCCACTGCTCTGTGGTTGCCATTTCTTCAGTTCATTCGGAATGCCTTTAAAATGACGGATTTTCGGTGGCAGACGCTGGCGTATCCGTGCCTGTCATTTGCTTTCATGTGCAGACGTTACGCATTGTGGTTCCGTGGATCCAGGATGGTCATGATTTACACAGTGCTGTCAGTGATCTCTTTAGCGTTGTCCCGAAATACATGCGCTGTTTGTCCAGGCAGCTGTGTTTGACGCGTGACATATGTTTTTAAATTCGCATGGTTGTGCTCTGCGTTGTTTTCTCAAAATGTGGCCAAGTTTAAAGTTATCCACAATCCGCTCTAAAATTATGGTTAGTTTCCATGAGCGGAAGCGTATGTAATCAGTTTTCACGCTTATCAATTTTAAGCTCTTCAGCTTTCAAACTTTATTGCTTTCTTACTTCAGATTTCAAAAGTTGCACTTCAAATTAAATACCGTCCTAATTATCGAAACGTTTCCGTTTCACCTCAGACTAACAATGAACCTCCCGCACTCGAAAAGTACACGTTGGTTTGGTGCGAATCAAGGTGGTGAAGAGCAGTGGTTTAGTCGGCAATGACCGCGTGGTGGTGGCAACCACAAAGTAGCACACATCATTGGCTGTCCTATCACCAGCATTACTATTTGACGTCAGAAATCGTGCCCCTATCAACCCTCGCAGTCACCGCCCCATTTGTATTTTGTTCTGAAAACATTAGAACCGTTCACGGTATCAGTTCGAATCACCTTCCGCGTGTCCAAAGCTGTTGTTGGTTCGTAAGATAGCGGAGATAGGCAGGGTTGAAGTCGGGTCACTACCTCGTATGCATATGCATTGAAGCAGTTTTTTCACAAGGAAGCTGTGCAAGATACAGTCAAAAATGAAGTATGGGTGTATGAACAAGTGATGAACTAAAAATGAAAGCATTCCAAATGCGACATAAACTCAGGTCTCTAGGTAAAATGGAAGTTTGAGCCACGCAAATGTGTATTTGTGCGTAGCTTCGTGATAATCAAAATTATTTGTGACTACTCAAATAAGATATATAGCAAATGCGCCCTCCAAAAATGCATCAGGGTACAAGTCGAAATCGGTCAAGGTACGACCTGGACCGTTCCGAAGGCTCGCGTACTCAAGGCGCCCTACAAGCTGAAATACGAACTATTGATAAGTTAAAATAGCTAAATCGGGATAAGAATCGTATTTGCTTTACGACGATGATTCTAAAACTCACGGAAACGTGTGATTGACTGCATCATTTCTATACCCTGGCTAGAATAAACGTTAGTGGGAGGGTGAAGTTTGTCGACCACATCCTGCGCTGCGGGGATGAAAAAGTATCCAGAAGTGTAAGGGGTAAATAGATGTATGCCTGTTTCCACGTGAGTTTCGAATACCCGGTACAAAGCTGAGTGTTATTTTTTGTTTGTTTTGTGTTTTAAAAAAATCCGCACCTCAGACTGGGCTGTTCTTCCAGAACTGTGGATTATAATGTGATTTGTGAACATGTTTCGCACGACCAGCGGCTGCCTGGGTCGCGTTCACTTCTGAGAGGTAGAGGTGAACCGAGTAGAATGCTCCATCAACATTTGCATCAGTTTTGGACATTGCCTCACCCACCCAACAGGATAATTTATACAAAGTTGACAATGCATCTTTCTCATTAATGACTTGCCATGTATTCTGGATTTTATATGGCAGACTATGCAGTCGGTCCTACAAGGCTAGAGAGCTTCGTAGCTAATATGTGCATTATTCCCGCCCCAATCGATTTCATAGTGTCACCCAAACCAGCCAACGTTATCTGACAGTTTTCCAGTCTCAAAGCCTTTGGGGTTGGCATAAATTGAACTCCCATGACCCTTTACGATCCTACTGTCCCACGTACGCCTGTCCTTACCGGCTGCAGTCCACGACCTGCATCCCATGGAATTGGTTTGGAAGTGCATGTGCTACATATGAACGTGAAGTCCATGTGCTACTCCGACGTTTGTGAAGGATACGTAATCCCCTCCACAGGATCCGTAGTAAATTCCAATTCCAGAAGACGTGGGCAACTCAACCATTAGAAGCGGCTCACTCAAAAGTGAAGTATGGGTAACTCATCGCTCACTAACTGGCCATCCGGTTTCAGGTACGCTTTTCCAAGATAAAGGAAACACAAAAACACATTTGTGTTCTACCCATGGCTTAGATTAAAATGACACCGTTTGTATTTAGTAGTTGTGTGTCGCATTTTTCTGTGGGTAAAAACTCGCGCCCAGTTTTCTTCGAATAAAGTTGTAAACCCGCAATGGTATATCATAACAGCTGAATTGCACAGCGAAGAATCGGGAGCGGACCGCGCATGAATAAAATGAAGTCATTGCCTCTCCTGAATAGTGCTGGAATGTATTTCGTAAATATTATTTTCTTACCAAACGATGTTTTATCCACTGGAAAGTCACAAAATTAATAAATGGACATAAACATTCATAGGCGACTAGTAGTTAGAGTGAAAATTTAACTTCACGATTCCCTGTTCAATTTGAAGCAGCTCTTCTATCACTTCTGAAATGCGTATAAACAAGGAAACTTCCGGCAGATAGTCGCCATATATTGCGCTTTCGTTTTGTAAGAACCTCAAGTAGTATACAGCCTTCGCAAGATGAACGAAAACGTTTATTTGATGCTTATTGCATTTCGAAAGGAAATACCCATGCAAGTTCACTTTTGAGCCACAACAGGACACGTTTCACACAAAACGTTTTCCATCGCTTTCCGAAATTAGCTATCTACTTTCTTAGATAGGCGTGAGGGGGAAAATGCTTGGACCAAAAGCTTAACTAAGTGTTCGAGACCGGTGGGTTCTTAGACTGGTTGACGTGACACTTAGTTACGTCTGTAACTATCACGCATTCCAAATACGCAGGAACATCTCAGCAATGTCCCCTCCCCCTCACCTTGGTTGCTTGCTCTGGAGTAAAACTGGTCTTGGTCACGCAATTGATGAACTCAAAACCAGCTTTCTCGATCTGCCAACACATCCTATTTGTAATGGTATGCGGAACAGGTCCCACTTTCAAACCCAGGCTTGATCAGACCAATTTACGTAGCCAGGGGGCGAAGGAGGCAGCCGCCCTCCAGTGGAGGGTCGGAGGGGGCCCTCCAGGAGTCTGGAAATGGGTTTCCGGCTCGTCGGCAAAGATCCTAGGAAGTCAAAGACGACTCCTGAGACGACCGAGGGGACGCTGGATGGGACCTCTGGCCGTCACAGGTGGCCCTTGGACTGGCGGTGGGGTCCAAGCCGCACAAAGGTCGCTGGTCTGATGGAAGGGGCCCAAGTTGTTGAAAAAGGGCCCCCGGCCTGACAGAGAAGGTTCTGGATCGCTTAGGAGGACCTCTGCGCCGACGGAGAGGACCTTTAGCCGTGAGAAAATCCTGGTATATCAGAGAGGTTTCAGAGCCGATATGAAGGGACCCTGGATTGATGAAGCTGACACTAAACAGGGGGCTCCTTGCGTGACAGAGGGGCCCAATCTTTAAAAGAGGGGCTCTGTCCGGACGGAGAGTGTCCTGAGCCGTGAAGGGGTCCGTGAGCCGACTAAAAGGGCCCCAGGCCGGACATGCAGACCAATAGGTCGGCCTTGGCTCACGCTGATGTAGGGGCTGACACTAAACAGGGGGCTCAGAGCTGACAGCGGGCCTCAGACCTCCGTGTCCTCCGTGTCTCCGTGTCTCCGTGGCCTCCGAGCCACGGAGACGATCCGCACATCACTGCGGCACGTCGCACACGTCGTAGCGGGCGCGCCGGCGCCGGCGAGCCCCGACCACGTCTGGCACCCCGTCGACGCCGTCGTCGGTCGTCACTTGTTGCTGGTGTGTGGGACGGGAAGGACGGAGATGTCTCGTCGGTCAACGGGCGGCCGGTCGGATCGGCCGGCGTCTCAGCTTCTACCGCACGGGCCCACGTAGGGAGGAGGGAACTCGGGCGCTGAGCCGCGGCCGCAGGCGTGAGTCGTGCTATACACTGAACTGGCTGATCTCTTCAACTTTGTGCAAGGTCCCAGTGATTCTAACAAGACCGCAGAAGTTGGCCACTGGTTGTGTGGTCTGGCTGCTATCAGAAGAAGCTGTGATCAAAGGTAGGGATGTGTATTGTTTATGTTGATTGTCTGCAGTGGGTGCCGGGTTTACCAAAGACACTTATCTTATCAGTGAGGTCATAAGTCAAGCATGTATATGTCTGTTTTCAGGTGTAATGTTATGCAACATGATACTCGCATAACAAACTCGATCGCAATTGCCGCTTTTGACGCCTAAAACGGTAGCTTGTTGCCATCCGATGCAATCTAATCATGTTATACTGCCAGGTGAAGCCGCTGTAATTATTCTAGAAAGATTAATGTCAACCGCGTGACCTCAAGTAGGTCATGCTTGATATTATATGTTGTCGGAGCTTATGGTTTTATATTACAGCACTGCCCTTATTTACCGTTAATGTGTGCGGCCTTCGAATCAGTCCAGCATTTCCACTTGACTTGAACTATGGCCTCATAGACATCAAGTCAGTTGTATAGATACACAAAATTCCGCGGCATGTACGGATATTTACGTCAGTTTTTCACGATCCCCGCGAAAATGCAGCCCCAAAATACATTGCATCATATGCTAAATAAAAAAGGCAATTTGACCTTTTTCCCTCAGGTGAACTTACTTGACCTGAGGGCAGTAAGGGCTTACATGGGCAACGCTGAATACATTCTGCATATATTCAAACACAGCTGAAACTTTATATCACCGCTATTCCCTAGTTTGCGTTTGAAGATGTGCGCTTTCGAGAACAGTCAAAATAGTTTTAATTGACAAACCTGTGATCGCATCGGTGACCTTCAGACAAGCGAACATGAACCATGAACCAACAAGCATGCCAACTGCACATATCTCCCTAGGAGCTCTGACTCCCTCCAAGCTAGGTGACTGTATTCGCGAACAAACGAATTCGGCACAATTTTCGAATATTCCGCATACTGAACACACCAAATGTCTCACCGCTTAATTGTTGTTCTTTTATTTCACCCAGCGTCAGCTTGATGTATCTAAGCATTTTGTAATAGCCTAGGGCTTGGGCTATCATTTTATTCGCCCCTGGTAACCTACGAAACAGTTTGCAAATATAAAAGGCAACTATAAATGGTAATCCGTTTGTCAGCTGACCTTCAAGTTTGCATTATTGAAAATCATTAAAGTTATCAGGCCGGATCAACGAGTAATATCCTTACCACTACGTCAGACCGCACGACCTCCGCCGTGCTAATCTGACCTATGCTGCTCGCTTCGCGAGCTTTTGACACCCGCAGTCGAATCCTTTCTTCCTGCCCTGCATTTTTGAGAAGTTTGGCAGGAGCAAATCACCAAATGTTTAACCTCAATCCAGATGCATTCCCCAGTCCAAATGGTATGGTGCCAGACGTGGTCTACGGAAATTCATCAGCCGCGATGAATTTCCCGAAGTCAGTCAGTCAGCCAGTCCGGCATTTAGTCGGTCCGTCATTTAGTCAGTCAGTCGGACAGTCAGTCAGTTCGTCAGTCAGTCAGGCAGTCAATGAGTTCGTCAGTCAAATCGGTCCACCATCCAGTGGGGGCATCATTCAGTCAGCAATCATTCACTCAATCAGTCAGTCTGTCACTTCGTCAGTCAGTCAATCAGTCGATCAGTTAGTGAGACCGTCAGTCGGTCATTCAGTCACTCAATAAGTCAGTCCGTGAGCCAGTGACGGCATCGGTCAGCTACTCAGTCCGTCAATCAGTCAATCAATCAGTCAGTAAACCAGCCAGTTAGTCAATCAATCAGTCCGACAATGAGTCAACCAGTCAGTCAGTGTAAAAGTCAGTCACTCAGTCTTTCATTCCGTCGGGCAGTCAATCAGTCCATCAGTCAGTGAGACCGTCGGTCAGTCAGGCCGTCAGTCATTCAATCAGTCAGGTCGTCAGTCAGTCCGTCGGTTAGTTCGTCATCCGGTCAGCCATACATTCCGTCAGTCAGTCAGTCAGTCAGTCAGGAAGTCAATCAGTTCGGCAGTCAAATCAGTCCATCATACAGTGAGACCGTCATTCAGCTAGTCAGTCAGTCAGTCAATCATTCACTCAGTCAATCCTTCGGTCAGTCAGTCAGTCAGTCAGTCTGTCATTCTGTCAGTCAGTCAATCAGTCAGCGAGATCGTTAGTCAGTCCGTCAGTCAGTCAGCCAGTCAGTCCGTCAACCCGTCATTCAGTCAGTCATTATGTCTGTCAGTCAGTCAATCAGTCAGTCCGTCAGTCATTCAGTCAGTCAGATCGTCAGACAGTCCGTCACTCA
Source organism: Imbricaverruca yamaguchii (assembly GCA_034440575.1). Classification (NCBI taxonomy): domain Eukaryota; kingdom Metazoa; phylum Arthropoda; class Thecostraca; family Neoverrucidae; genus Imbricaverruca; species Imbricaverruca yamaguchii. Next base: position 251,889 of record JAOTOL010001226.1, read on the forward strand.
GTCAGTCAAATCCGTATATCATCCAGTGAGGCCGTGGTTCAGCCAGCCAGTCAGTCAGTCAGTCAAACATTCAATCAGTCAGTTAATGAATCAGCCAGTCCTTCAGTTAATCAGACGGTCAGTCAGTCAGTCATTCCGTCAGTCATTCAGCCAGTCAGCCAGCCAGTGAGGCCGTCAGTCAGCCAGTCCACTTCATCTTTATGGGAATCTAGCAGAAGCTGGGCAAGATTAAATCACACAATTTTGCTTGCTCAATCAACTAACTTTCACTACAGAAAAGGGTTATTCATTCAGTCAGACAGTCAGTCAATCAGCCAGTCAGTCAGTAAGTTAGTCAGTCAGTAAATCAGTCCAGCTGTCAGTCCGTCAGTCAGCACGTCAGTCACTGAGTGAACCTAACAATCAGTCAGTAACTCAGTCCGTCTGTCAGTCCATCACCTAGTTAGAGCGACAGTCAGTCAGTCTATCAGTCACCCAATCAGTCAGTCAATCAGTTAATCAATCAGTCAGTCAAGTCAGTAAACCAGCCGGTCAATCAGCCATTAAGTCCGTCAGTCAATCACCCATTAAGTCAATCAGCCATTAACCCAATCAGTCAGTCCGTCCTTCAGTTAGTCAGTCAGTTAATCGGTTCGTCAGCCAAATCAGTCCATCATCCAGTGAGGCCGTCCTTCAGCCAGTCACTCAGTCAGTCAATCAGTCAGTCGATCCTCGCAGTCAGTCAATCTGTCGATCAGTCAGTGAGACCGTTAGTCAGCCAGTCAGTCACTCAGTCAGTCAGTCAGTAAGTCAGTGACGGCGTTAGTCAGCCAGTTAGTCCGTCAATGATTCAGTCAGTCAATCAATTAGTCAATAAATCAGTCAGTCAATCAGTCATCATTTCCCCGAATCTAGGAGGAGCTGGGTATGAGGAAATCAAACAATTTTTGTCGCTCATTCAACTGACTTTCAATACAGAAAGGGGTTATGTATCGCATGCCACCTCCTCAGAACCAATTACCATCCCAGTTCACCTCAGGTGTACTGGTGGTGGTGGTGGGGGGGGGTACTTTTGTTACCTCGCATGGTTGTTCGAAGTCGCCAAATTACGTCAATTGACGTGAAATGCAAAGAGTGAACGCGTGCATCCTCATATCTTCCCTTCACTACAGCTTATTAGCAGCAGCTTGGTAAATGATGAATGAATGGATAAACGAACGAATGAATGTTGCATACATGACCAATGATTGAATCAATACCATACTTCACTAAGCTAACTCGAGTGGCGGCAAGTAGTCAGTCAGTCAGTCCGTCAGTCAGTCAGACAGTGATTCAGTCAGCCAGTCCTTCAGTCAGTCAGTCAGACAGTGATTCAGTCAGCCGGTCCTTTAGACAGTCAGTCCTTCAGTCAGTCCGTCAATCAGTCAGTTACTCAGTCAGTCAGTCAGGCAGACCATCAGTCAGTTGGTCCATCATTTAATCAAGCTGTCAGTTAGTCAGATCGTCAGTCCGTCCGTCAGTCAGTCAGTCAACTTAACATAACCTAACCTTACCTAGCGCCACTCAGGACATTTCCCAATCCCGCGGCCCACCGGCGAAACAGTGTGGGCGGCGCCATTAGCCGTGAATGTGCATAAAGTGTGTCGTGAACCAACCAATAAACAAACAACAAACAATAACCTTACCTAACCCTAACCAAACCTAACCTAACCTAAGCTAAACTAACAGTCAGTCAGCCCGGCAGTCAGTCAATCAGTCAGTCATTCTGTCAGCCAGTCCGTCCGTCTGTCCGTGAGTCAGTCACTCAGTCAGTCAGTCAGTCCGTCAGTCATTCACTAAGTCAGTCAGTCAATCAGACCGACAGTCAGTCAGTCAGTCAGAGAGACAGTCAGTCAGACCGACAGTCAGTCAGTAAGTCCGTCAATCAGTCAGCCCGTCAGTCACTCAGTCCGGCAGTCCGTCTGTCATTCCGTCACTCCGTCAATCAGTCCAGTCAGTGAGACCGTCAGTCAGTCCGTCGACGATTCAGTCACTCAGTCCGTCAATCAGTCAGTGAGTCAGTCAGTCATTCCGTCAGTCAGGCAATCAGTCAGTCCTTCAGTCAGTCCCTCAATCAGTGAGTCAGTCGCTCAGCCAGTAAGTAAGTCGGTTAGTTAGCCGAATCATTTCTACTATGCCGGTCGCTCCGGACTAAGTAAGGTTAAATGAAGAGCGAAAAGCACCCGCGCCGCGCCCGTGGATAAAACACGGAACCATCGACCCCAAAGTATAGCGTCCGTGCAAGGCGCCACGGCCGCTGTCGGCATCGGCGCTGTAAAAGCGCACCCAACTGAAGCAAGGTGGGTGGGGGGGAGGAGAATTTATCCGTAGTTAGAAATTCGTTTCTCTCGCAACGTAGCGAAACTGCGACAAAGTGTCGGCTTCTCTACACAGGCGATGGCGAGGGGAACTGAGGTCACCTGGTGGGATTGTGGCAAGGGGTGGTGTGCATGGTACCCCAATGTGGCCCATGCTTAAGAAACGGCCGGAAAAGTCGAAATTCTCCCACGTTGAAGCGCAATTTGACGCCCGAAAAGGCCGCCTTGCAATGGTTCGGGCATCGGCGATTGCGCCCAAAGTATTTGGGTTGGAGAAAATGCAAAGACAGTGTGGGCATCAGAAGACATGCCGCTACAAGTGTGTGTAGCATTTGTATTGTAAATGTGGCCCTACATAGGGGTCAATAGCGTGTAAATCGGAGCCGATTCCACGTGCTTGCGACACGTGCCAATCGGCATTCATTGACGACTGCAGTTTACATGGTAGGTGCCATGTGCCAATTGGGCAAATGTAGCCGGTACATGGAGCCGGGTGATGGAAGCATCACGGTCGTTCCGACTCGAGCCGTTTGGCAGCGGCAGACACAATCGTGAAAATGGGTCAAATATGCCACCTCGTACTTTCACGCGCTCTACGTGTGTACGTGCCACGTGCGATGTACATTTTTGCACAGCTTGTGTGGCGCATGGATGCGGCTACAGCGTGATGTTGGCTTCGTGCCGATCGGTGCATTGGTTCGCCAGCTATACTGCTGCGATTCGGGCCATCCGACAGACGACAGAAATTACGATCGCCATGTTAAGTCAATGGGGTGTTTGAGAAATTTAAATAACGTGTCACGTGCTCAATGTCCGTTTGAGAACGTGGAAAACACCCTATTCAGGTGCACACGGTGGAGACGATTCGATCGGTACCATTTGCAATGAGATAGGCCTAATGGTACGCCCACAATATGTACCGGGAAAAAAAATTATTATAGTATAAATATATGTAACTAGGTCAGACCGCCCGGCCTCCGGCCGGGCTTACCTGACCTATGCTGCTCGGTTCGCGAGCTCTTGACAATTTGAATCCACTTCAGAAAGTTGCATAACGAACGAAGTTGCATAACATCCCCAGAACCAATATACCCCAACCTAATCTAACCTTACCTAGCCTAACCTAACCTAACACGAGCTCTTGAAAATATGAATCCACTTCATTTCCCTCCTAGGAATCTAGGAGGAGCTGGGCATGAGAAGATCAAACAATTTTTGTCGCTCAATCACATGACTGAATACTGAAAGGGGTTACGTATCGCGTGCCACCTCCGCAGAACCAATTGCTATCCCAGTTCACCTCAGGTGTACTGGTGGGTGGGGGTAGTTCTGTTACCTCGCATGGTTGTAAGAAGTCGCCAAATTTCGCCAATTGACGTGGAATGTATAGAGTGAACGCGTGCATCACGATGTCTTCCCTTCACTACAGCTTCTTAGCAGCAGCTTGGTCCGTCAGTCAGTTAGTAAGTCAGCCAATCAGTCAGTCAGTTAGTCAGTTAGGCAGGCCGTCAGTCAGTCAGTCAGTAAATGAATCAGTCAGTCAGTTAATCCGCCATTTCGTCAGTCAGCCAGTCAGTCAGTCCGTCAGTCAGTCAGTCAACCTATCATAACCTAACCTTACCTAACCTAACCTAACCAAATCTAACCTAACCTACCAAAAGCTAACCCTAGTCAGTACGTCAATCAGTCAGTCAGTCAATCAGTCGGTCCGTCCGTCCGTCAGTCAGTCAGACCGGCAGTAAGTCAGTCAGTATGTCTAATCTTACCTAAACTAACCTAACCTAACAGTCAGTCATCCCGTCAGTCCCGTAGCGAAACCTAACTTATCCTAACCAGACCCAACCAAACCTAACCAAGCCTGACTGAACCTAACCAAACGTAACCAATCCTAACCAAACTAAATTAAGCATAACCAAACCTATCCAAACATAACCACGCTTAGCGCAATATGACCTGACTTGACATAACCCAAGCAGACCTCATTTGATCCTTCCATTCCCTTTCAATTGACCTACCCTGCTCTTTTATCCTACACTTCAAACCATGCTTGTTATGTTAGTATGCAAGTATGAACGATACAAGAGTGTGGGTGATGATTAAAATACTTCGGGCCCCTGAAAGGGCCCCTGAAACTGGATGAGTCCTGCTTCTTTGAACTCAATAGAGGAGACCCCAGAGTTATCGACGTCCGGCTGACAACAGGAGAGACCAATTGAAGTAGAGGAGGCCCGTCAAAATTGAGGGACGCATTGCAACTTAAAGGGCACCCGAAGCTGGAGGAGCTTCTTGAACCAAGAGAGTCCTTTGAAGCTGCAGGGTTCCATTTTGGCATTTCATGGATAGGCCCGTTTGAGGTAGACGGAGGAATCCTCGAAGATGATTATTTTGATGGTGTTTGTTGTGTGGCGCGAAAGCACGTGACTGGTGTGAATCCTTGTTGTCGACGTCCCGATGTATTTGGCTACTAGTTTCCCTATTTGTACTTTGTATGTTAGGTGCCTTTCCATGAATATGCCCATTTTGTGTTCACTGTTGTCACCGTGACATCATACTCGTATGCTACCAGGTGGCACGTCGCGAAGTAAAGCCTGTGAGCCAACATTAGCACTTGTGTGTTTCTTATCTTAAGCTTCAATTTATTTTTGTTGGATCATTCGATCAGCGAGGGCAGCTAGCTTTCTATGATCTGAATCATATCAGGCAGCTTTTTCTTTTTTCTCGCAAATTGAAAGTTAAGTATTCTCAGCAACTTGAACTATTGTCGACCAATCTGTGAATAGGCTCATGTTAGCGGAGAAAAGTCGGTTGTCGCCCCGGTAGCTCAGTTGGTTAGAGGGCTGGCTTGCAGTGATCCTCCCTTTCCTAGCAACACAGGGTTCGAGTCGCTTCACGCGCTCGCGTTTAGCCCTCGTCTGGGAGTGTCAGTTGGCAGCTGGCCCAATAAGGCCGGGGACGAGCTACCGGACGGCCGTGTCGGTGCATTGGCGGCACGTTAAACTTTCGGTAAAAATTCTGGCGTTGAACTGGAATTCGTGGATCGTATGGTGGGATCATGGTTCACACAATAGACTCTGCTTATCAAAAGGACCCCGGCTCATGAATCCACCCCAGAAATTACTCGGATTAAATGTATAAAATAAAAAAAAACGGAAAACATAAAAAAGGTATTGGAGCCTCTCCTGAAAAGGGATAAAAATTTGCTGAGTTTTGGACGACATCTGAGTTTTTTATTTGTTCGCAACTATAACCTGTTGCATATGGCCCTGAAGCTAATTTCTGAACCAATGAAAGTATATTCCACAATGTTCGAGTTATTCTGGGAGTTGTTGATGTTTTTTTTTCATGCCTTCACCAGTTGTGTGTTATTGCGAATACCGTCCATAAACTGTGGAGTGAAGAGGGTATTCCAGTCAAAACGAAGCGACGCATCCAGGATCGTGTCCAACAATGTTTTCGAAAGTATCTGAGCGTAAGCAAGACTGGGAAACAGCGAAGAGCCCCTGATAAAGGCGCTCCTTCCAGATCAGAAGTTTTGAGGCATTTTTCGGCATCGGTCAATGCAGGTGTGAAGTGAGAGAGGACTGCCACTGTCCAGAGACCGTAAAGTGCCGCCAGCGGCGTTTAAAGTGAGGGACTGCCATTCCCCGTGATAACCGGCAAATCTACGTAAAGCAATTGTACGTATGACAGATATGCGTACGCAAATATACGCAAGCAAATATGCATAAGCGCAGATGTACGTATGACAATTGTACGTAGCCGCAGATGTACGTACGACTGATATACATAAGCGGAAATGTACGTATGAAAAATGTACGTATGCGCAAAAGTATGTATGCGCAAATGTACGTAAGCGCAAATATACATATGCGTAGAAATACGCAATCACAAATGTACATATGCGCAAATGTACGTAAGCGAAGACGTACTTATGCGCAAATGTGCGTAAGCGCAAACGTACGTATGCGCAAATGTACGTGTCGACAATTGCATGTAGGTGCAGATGTACATGTGCCAAATTTACTTCAGCGCAAATAAACTTATGGAAAATGTACGTAAGAGCAAATGTACGCATGGCATATGCACCTAATCAAATGTGTTTAAACGCAGAGGAGCGTATGCCTAAATGTACGTACATTGGCTTATTCGTACATTTGGTCCGGCATTCTTTTACGTTTACGTACACTTGCGCTTACGTACTTTTGCGCCTACGTACAATTGCCCTTACGTACAATTGCGCCTACGTACATTTGCATTTACGTACTTTTGAGCTTACGTACATTTGCGCTTACGTGCATTTGCGTATTCCTACATTTGCACTTACGTACATTTGTGCTTACGTACATTTGCACATGCGTACATTGGCGCATACGTACAGTTGCCCTGGCGTGCGTCTTTAATCATACGTAATTTTGCGCTTACGTACATTTGGGCATACGTACCTTTGCTCTTGCATGCATTTGCACATACACATTTTTGCGCATACGTACTTATGCGCTTACGTACAGTTGCGCCTACGTACATTTGCCAAACGTACATTTGCAATTGCGTACATTAGTCATACGTACACCAGTGGCTACGTACAATTGTCATACGCACATCTGTGCTTACGTACATTTGCTTACGTACATTTGTCCGGTTACTGCAAACGTTCGTATGGCATATCTACGTATTGCGCATACGTACATATGCCATACGTAAACCAAAATGTAAGTAAACCCAAAGGTACGCATGCGTAAATGAACGTACATTTGCGCATACGTACTTTGGCGCTTATGTACGTTTGCACTTACATACATTTGCGCTTACGTATTCCCCGTGGCCCTGATGTACCACCAGCAGAGCTTGATTTCCTGCAGGACCAGCGTGGACCTCGAATATTCACAATTTGGCGAATTGACCGCAAGAAAACGCTGCGACACGGACGATCTGAAGGCGGCGGGAAATTGAAAATTAAACAAGGACCAACATATCCGACAGGATGAAGCGAATCTATCAGGGGTCCTAGGCGACGCCGACAATACTTCCCATCCAAGTGAGGCAGGTGATTGTCCCCGAAACGTTGAAGTCTGCATGAATCTGAACCATCCAGCTGACATCAGTAATGAATCTGTCACACGTGCAGTCATGGCGGCCGACAGATTCGGCTTGTCCAACAGAGCACCAGCTGCCATCATGGCTGCCGACAGATTCGGCTTCTTCAACAGAGTACCAGCTGCCATCATGGCTGCCGACAGATTCGGCTTCTCCAACAGAGCACCACCTGCCATCATGGCTGCCGACAGATTCGGCTTCTCCAACAGAGCACCACCTGCCATCATGGCTGCCGACAGATTCGGCTTCTCCAACAGAGCACCAGCTGCCACCATGGCTGCGGACAGATTCGGCTTTTCCAACAGAGCCGCCATTATCAATTATTTCCAGATGGACATCGGACTCATTACGCCGCTTGAGAGCGACTTGGCAGTCGAGCGAAAAAAGAGCCTGCGTGCTTGAAGACAATCTAGAAGAATAGCTGCAAGAGGAAGAGAGGAGCGTTCAAATAAACCGTTTGTCTTTTACCTTGACGAAAGGGAAAGTATAACATTCTCAGAAGGCTTCTCAAAACCCACCATGAAAGAGCATCATGTTGTTGCCGCTGGGCCAGGCCGAGATCACCTGACACCTTTTTCTCCGCAGTCGGGTCTCTGTCGTGACTAACTATCATCGATGTCCCAGGAATTTGATGCTTAAGTGGTAACTCTGCAAATGCGATGGAGCAAACTTGAACACCGACGGCACCCAGCGGTGGCATTAGAAGATTCGAAGTTGAAAATAATGAAGTAGCCTGCTGGTTTATTTGAAAGCTACACGGAATCGTGGTGAGTGTTCGTCGTCTGCTCCTGCCTTTGGATAGCGTGACAACCGGATAGCGCTCCTTCACGGAAACGATCGGGAAAGATGCAGCTGATTCAGTCCACAATAAGCCGATGGTCACCTTCTAGCTCATCCAGGGAAATATTCAGAAAATTTCCTCCGGGATGGTGGCTAAAAACAACAATAGTCAAATGCTGCCCTATCAGCTGGCTTAGGACACCCAAAACAACACGGTACCAGATCACATCGCCAAGGTACAAGATCATATCGTCCCGGTACCAGATCACATCGCCGCGATACAAGATCATATCGTGACGGTACCAGATCACATCGCCGCGATACCAGATCACATCGTCACGGTGCCAGATCACATCACCACGGTACCAGATCACATTCCCGCGATACAAGATCATATCGTCACGGTACCAGATCACATGGCCACGGTACCAGATTACATCGCCACGATACCAGATCACATCGTCAACCCAGAAGCTGATTGACCTGGTAACTATACTGCCCGCCATTTCGTCCCAATGTGGCTTCACATCCGACTGCGGCGCTCACGCTTCGAGGGTGCTAAAAACTCGCACCTTCGGGTCGAGTTGTTCCGAGATCTGCCCGAACACATTCAGGCAGTCATCCGGTCTCATGGTTGAATCCTTATCGAATACCATGAGATATTCGACTGGTCCACAGTATCTCCAACCGAGACTCCGCTTACTAAGAAGCCGACAGAAGACGACATCGGTCAGCTCAAAACACAGCCACTGAACGTCAGCGCGTGCCCCGCTCACTCCCAAGCCTTAGAGCGCGCTGTGCAGAAGGCTACGAAGTCACGCGTGGCCGTAGTCGGCGACAGGGAGCGAACGGGTTAATGTGTGCCAGAATATTTGATGCTTTTGATGACATTTTTATCCGGAGAAGCTATCGGCTGACAAAATCTCGTTGAGTGCAGAGGGCTGCACTCGGCAGAAAAAGCCTTTCTGGAAGGGTGCGCCTATATGCTCAATGGTTAAGCTTCGGTCCGTTTGGGGGAGGGGAGCAAATCAACGATTCGGGAAGGGAAAACAATCATTGAGGTTTCAGTTCCCCCTCCCCTTAGCGCGTATAAAATAACGCCCTGCTTCCCTGTTTCCTGCCAATTTATGTCTACATATGTAGTAAAAGATCCTCCTTCATACTATCGGTGACTTTCTACTATTTTCCTACTTGGCAGGTATTTTCACTCTCCTTGCACTATTTTTGGTAGAAATCCGCAAATCTGCCATCTCAACATGGATAAGACACCTTGATTGGAAACTCATGTCGGCGGCTTTCATCTGCTCGTATCAGCGGCACGAACCTCCCATCTAGCGGACGGTGAGTAAAACACAGAAACGCTGCTGGTTTTTGTCGGTGCGCCCATGCGAATTCTGGGCACATGTTTCATGTTTGTCTTTTTCCGATTGATTCACCCACCACGGGAGGTTTATGTCAGTCTCTCACGACACATAATTTATCAAGGAACCTAACCGTTCTTTCCTTATTGGTTGATGATGCTCCGAGAGAGAGAAGGAGAGAGAGAGAGAGGAGAGAGAGAGAGAGAGAGAGAGAGAGAGAGAGAGAGAGAGAGAGAGGGAGAGGCAGATGGAGAGAGAATGAGAGAGAGATGGAGGGAGGAAGACATAGGGAGAGATAGAAAGAGAGAAAGAGAGAGACCATCTCACCCAAAGGGTCAGACGACTGACAAGGGGTAGTCGGCCAGAGGTAGTGCCAGTCAAGGTATGTTGCATGAGCTGATCCAAAGGTGAGGAAGCGAAGTTTGCGCCCCTTGGATCCAGCGATAAACGTCTCTTGGAGGTTCCGGTGTGGCCCTCCCTAGTTTTTTTTTTCAGTGGAGCGCGTTTCTCGATCCGGGAACGGCGGACCTATGTGAGGTCCACAACGCATCCCTCGCATTTTCCAACGACAGACACCCCTCAGACAAAAATAAATAATTGGTGCCCGGGTCTCCCTGGGAGATCAGAGTTCCATCAAAATGTTCTGGACCAAGACTCGCCAGAGAAATGACGCCTCCCTGGCGAAGTCATAAATCCGTCAGTAGTAGGGTACAGAGGGAGGTGCCTGAGCCCTCATGTGAGCAACCGCTCAATCCCCTTTGCAGAGGGCGAAAATATTGGCCACATATCTAAAGATTGCAGAGAGTGGGGGCAAAAGTAGAACCGCTGGTTATTATCACGAGCATGGACGTCGTCACGAATATTTTATGCGGGTGGGGTGGCCTAAAAAGTTGATTTAGGCAACTTTTTCCACTGCCTGCCACAGGCTTAATGTTACATTTATTCAACTCTGGAGGACGAATCCCAGATGCGGATCCAGAGGGCAGGGGTGTTGATTTTTTTTTTTTTTTTTTTTTTTAATTGTGGGCATAATGCGTGGAGGCAATGGATGGGCCTAGATAGAATGGTGGAGCATGGAGGCCCAGATGGCATAGATAGGGGAGGGATGTTTAGTCCACCCTTGATTGTGCTGGACGGCGACTTTCTGTGCTATATTAGGCAGAAATTGTGCTTTTGTACTTGACAAAAGACCATGCACGACATGCAGCTCTGCAACACATTGCGAAATTGTGGAACATTGACCGGTGTGACGTCATTAGCGTCCGAAGGAACGGACCGAGGCAATCAATGTCGCTTGAAGAGAAGCTAAATGCGATAGTGCTTGCTGAGTTCTGATCCTGATGGTTCTAGTGACGTCCCACCTATCAATATTCCGCGGTATTGCCAGAACAGGCATGCCTTATTAATGGTATTACATGACAGCAGTTCTCAACAGATTATGGAAAAATGCGACACGGAGCGTGTTTATTGCGCGTCATGATTACTAGCGAATTGGACAGAGAGCAACTGTTGAACACGTGACCAGATCCAGAGGCTTTACCACCAGCGTCTGTATTCTGGTTATTGCCGCCAGTGCTCGAAGACAAGCGCAATATGTTGATGATTTTCTGCAACTGTTTTCCCAATGCATATTTCATGTAGCTTTCTAGAGAGCTGAGATAATCGTGACCGCTGATTTGCTAGATAGACGACCTTCCACGCTGACTTGTCCACAAGAGTGACTGATGTGGCACTCACACAGCGGTTGAAGTATGCGCCTGTGAACTCCACCTTTTTCATCCATTGCCACATCGTCTACCTTTTTCAATGAAACTTCTTTATTGGCATAAGGAACTCCCTCAGAAGACGATTCAGAACTTCATCAGAATGACTCAGAACTCTCTTCTGATGTTTTACCATTGCTTTTAATGACTGACGGAATAGGTGGTCCATGCATTTTTACGCTTTTAGCGTTGGTCGACATATTGGCACACAATACAAGTTAGTCGTCCATACAAGCAGCTGTAGACAGGGAAGGAGTTGGTGGTCGCAAACTAGGACCAGCCATGCTTGTATTTACGAGACGGAATTAGAAAGGAGATAATAAATTATCATTCAGCGAGCTTCCATGGATTATGAAAACACGTACTTCGATGTCATGGTATTTGACAGTAGCAAAAAGGTAAGAAAATGTAGGCACCACGTGACCAATGCGTCATGCGAGAACAATATGGTGGGGTATTGACTGGTACATTGCACATGCAAATGCCGTAAGTCAGGTAGTAATTATATTTATAAATTGCAACACGGGTAAATTGTAACTTAGCTCTAAGCCATAAGTAGCCCTAAACTCTTTATTGACCTCTAGGCAAAAAAAGCAGCATTCACAAGTTTGCAGACTTTCTTATCTTTCTGTCTGATTAAGCACATCTTCATGAGCTTAATCACACATTGTCATTGGCTTTCCCTCGCAATGGCATCGGTGACATCAGTCATGCTATACATGTTGGATTATGAGGACAAATTTCCCAAAAATGGTCTCAGTTATGCCCCTCAATACGCTTTAACAGCTGCGTTGTGGAGCTTTCCACTTGTAGGAAAGGGTAAATCGGCAGACCATTGAACTAAACATAGACTCAATTCAAACCGACTTCTCATTCCGTTGAAGGGACTGATCAATAGTGCATTTTAAATTCTTATTTACAAATAGCACGGACCACCAAACCCAGTGGTCAACGGTATAACTTACACGACTCCACTAATTGTCGTAAGTCCGGTCCTACTATGTGGCTGAAATAGACACAGTAATGCTTCCTGTGCATTGATGTTTCCGACTGCAAGTGGTCATTACGATCCGAAGTCATTCGGAGCGACTTTGACGACTTGGATAAACAATAATTCCCCCAATTGTGCCTTTCGACGTATTGATCAGGACTTCACATTCTGTATTCTCCCCTCGTTATATTTGTGCTCTAAGCGAGATGAAAATTATAACGTCCAATGACAGAATGCACAGTCGGTCACCGAAATAGCTCCCAGTGTGCCAACAATAGGGCTGGTCACTATGAACGTTTGCTGTACGTTGCATAGCAATTATTAATAGGCTGTGTCGGTGCACAGCTGGGCGCTGCGGAACACTCTACCAGGATGACCTCGGGACAGTGTCCCACCCATACGTATTCGCTTGTGCGGTTGCTACGTGGCCATTTGCCCTGCAGCCATCCAGTGAGGGAGGCGGGTCTACGCTGCCCCGCCTGACATGTCTCAGCTGACCAAATAACATTGGCAGTTCGGTGAACAGGCTACCACTGGCCTCCTGTCGACAAACAGCAATTGGTCGCTATGGATTTCGGCCTTGGGAATACAGAATGAGCTGGGAAGGCTGGAAGGAACTCGGTTGCAAAGGATGTAGCAAAACAATAGGAGAGGGCGAAACATAGCCGAAACAGCTGACTCGTCCAATAATAATAAAAATGCACATGCAAAAGAAAAGGTGATATTTATGATGTCAATGAGGAATTATCTTGCTTCAAAGAATGACATAAATTCCAACTTCTACACTTTTTAGAAATTTTGTTTGAATTCTTCCTGGGGGAGGGGGTTCCACGACAGATCGACAACTAAAATTTCGATTTTGCACCCCCACACCTCAGATTTTGATGAAAATGAGTCTATAGGGTTATCAGCAGCCCTAAACACGCCTGTGACATTTTCAGGCCTCTCCGACTTCCGGTTTTCGAGCTACAGCCTGCGACAATTTTACATTCGATGCATACATGGCTTTGTTTGGCAGGATTTTTCCCTGCTACATTGAATGATAAGTAGGTGAGTTTGTACATCAAAATGATTGCAATCCCATGCAGAATGAACGTTTATCACTATTGAAACCATAGCAATTAAATATATGTCAAATACAACACTTCAAAAAATGCCAAGTTCTCTTGAGCAATTTTTCCCATCGATATTGTGATTTTTGATATTTTTTAATGAAAGAGCGTTGATTATTACCTATGTTTCATCAATAAAAAAGTGGTTATCGGCTTATAAATATTTTAAACATAATTTCAAACACCAACCGCCCGGCCTCATTTTACCCAATACGGCGTCGTTCAGCAACGGCCGCGACCAGCTGCTGCCAACGGGGGATAGGGGTGCTGGCGGCTGTCGTCGGCGGCCCCGTGGGATTGAGAGGACACTATGCAGATTATTTATAAACACCAGGCAGGACGTTTTAGCACTTCATTTATTATTCACACAAATAACAAGCCGGAAAGTACATGTACATTTGCGAATGCTAACGAGATGGTAGAATGAGCCTTATCAGAGGTACAAAATGCATAACTTAACATTAGCTCACTTCACATTGTAATTCGCACATAAACAAACGGAAATCAGCTGCCGATGTAGGTCACGCTAACCATTCAACCTAAATCCTGTAGCAAATCAGGCCACCATCACTTCTCTTCCTTCACTTATGGCATGTTCTCGCACAACAACAATGTTTGCCTTCACTGGAGTTACCCTGTGTATTTTTAGAGTCCCTTTGACAGTTTTTGCCATGGACAGTCTATCGCCAAGCTCATGCCGTGTACGACTAACCTCTTCTTTCGCTACAAAGCAGCACTCGGTATGCAAATTACCCTTGTCCTGTAGCACTTTACATAGCTTTTCCGCAGTAAGAATGTGGTCCGAGTGTATCCGCGAAAGACTGGCGCTAGCTGCAACCCTTTTCAGTGTACCCCCAACACCGTCGCACGAATTTTTCCCATGCGACGTCGCAAAAAAATTCCAATCGCACTGGACTCCGAAATCCTCATCATGAAAACTCACATTCACGAAATTAAACTTATTCTTGTACTGGGCAGCTGACCCATCCGAAAAATAATGAATCTTTTTCAAGTTCGGGACTGTGCCTTTCACTTTCGGTACAATGTACTGCAAGAATGTGTGCACAGCGACGGTGTCATGCTTCAGTTCGTTTGATAACACGCAAAAACTGTGGCATTCAATCTTTCCAGCCTCTCGCCAATAAACAACAAACGGATGAACGGTACACTGTGGTGCGTTCCAGTGATATGACTGAATTTCGTCTTGAACTACAAAAGTGTAGTTTTCTGAAAAATGTAATATGATCAGTGCTTCATGCTCAGGTAGCTGCTTTTTTAGATCGTCGAAATATTTGCTTTGATGCTGACTCGTGAAATGATGCCGAGTATGTGTCACAATGGCGTCAGACAGTTTGTCAAGAAACTCGTCCATAGGAAGAACAATTTCGGTCAAAGTGCAACGATCCGTGCTTAGCCACTGACTAAATCTGACTTCGTCCACCAAGTCTGAGATTTCCCCTGCCTGCGCATTTAAAGTGTCGATCAAATATGACCTGACACCGTCCTGACCTGGACAGTTTTCACACTTTTGCAGCATACAGGCTTCCCTCCCGACATCACAAACCGCGTGCTTCAACAGGTCCTTGTAGGTAATGTCTTTTAAGCCCATAGACGCTAACATTAGCTTCACGTTCTGGTGATAGCAACATACACAAACCGTATGAGTGCCGTTGCTTCCCAACAGGACACAGTGTTTGGGGCGGAGGCTGGCGAACTTCGAAAACCCAATGCGCGGGTTGCTACCGTTCTCTTTATAAAGTTGGTAAATTTCCTGCAAATTACCTAAAATCAAACGTTTCTGCTTCTTTACTTTAACCCCATTCTCATCTCTTACCGTCACATAGTCTTTTTTTCCAGGACATATTCTACTCACTTCGTCAGATTCGTAAAAGGATTTTATCTTTTGGCATTCCTCCTGATATATTTTTCTACCCTAGGCGTAGGGTGGTATCTCGGGCAAAATTCCCTTTTCCGCTTTGAGTTGAAAGCTTCGACGCACCATGTACCAAGTGGTTCCAAAAAACTCAGCGGTTTTTTCTACCGAAAAAGGAGACAACGTGAGGATCCGCAGGCGGTGCTGAGGGTCGGTTGACTTTTGAAACTCCTCTTTCAACTCATCCATCATGCGCTCGTATCTGAAAATAAAAATGGTCCCTGTCAAGAAAATTCGCGAAAAAATATATTAATAACAGTGCGAGACGTTTATGTTTATCAAGACTAAAGCTATGCATTTTTTTATAGCTGCAATAATCCAGGATTTATTGCATACAAGATTTAAAATGGTCTTAGCGTAACATTTGACCGTACATTATTTATTTATTTGTACGGTACCTATATAATTAAGCTTTTTAGTCAAGAATGATCCTAATGGCTTCTCTCTATCTGTTTCGTATCCATTTGTGCGTGTATCTAGTTATACGTATTTGAAACATACCTCCATCCTCCCATCAATATACACAACGAATTTCAAGATATAGGAGCGAGGGTAATATGGCACATCCTTTTGTTTGAAACTTTCCTGTCTGCATTCTACAAGCACGGCACCTGAATTATAAAAATACCTTTCCAGATCCTTCTCCTTTTCCAGTCGATTTTTCTTCACCGGAGTGGAGTCGGAATATCCACGCCTAAAGATCGCTCCAGTTTGCGTTTGAGCGATGTTGTGACACTTTTCAATTTTTAAACTTTTTTTTATGACAAAATGCTGAATGTAAAGCATGGTGTTTTAGATGTGCCAAAAAGGAAAAAGTAATCCAAAGAAAACAACTGGTACTCACTTTTCTGCACCGGAGATTTTCCGAAATCTTCCAAAACAAGCTGAACATTCTGCTCCGCAGTATCAGAATCCCGGTACTCAGAGCTTGTTGTGCCCCCGGAGTATTCCGGAGTGCTCCTGACATCGTCGCACAGCTCTTCACTGCTGGACGCAAGACTTTCCGGTGCCGTTTCAGCTTCGGGGAGGCTTTTGGGGTCCTTTATCAGCCTGGTACGGCAGTTGCAGCAGAGCAAAGTTGTCTCTGTGATCCTCGTATCACCGACTTGACTGACAAGTGTTTTGGACGCCGATCTCAAGCCTCCACGAGCTCTTGCTTTGTGCCTTGCAAAAGGATCGGCACAAAAAGGATGATTAGAACGCTTCATGGTTTGGTTGATTAGACCACACACTTGTCTTCACAACACCTACTACTACGACCTGTCCTTCACCTCGCACTCCTACGAACTGTCCTTGCGAACTGTCTAGTTTCACAGACTCACCCCCTGAGTAAACACGCATACTGCGCAGTACGCGCGGGGGCCAGGGGGAGGTGGCAGTCACGTCTCCCATATCATCCTCCCGGGACGCGCGTCTCCTTTGTTGACATCCCACGCTCGGCTCCCCCTTCCCCTCCCCCTCCCCCAGCAGGCGTATCGCGAGGCAGCGGCAGCGCGCGCCCCGGTCCGGTGAGCGCAGCGCCCGCATTCACCGCATTTGATTCGTCTTTCCAAGTCGATAACCACTTTTTTATTTATGTTTCTAGGGTAAAAAACTACGCTCTTTCATATGAAAGTGAGAAAAAATACGATATCGGAGGGGAAAAATGTTTTTATTTCTTTTCAATTTTTTATTTGGCTAGAGTCGGCAAAAATTACATAATGAAAGTTTAAATGGTGGCATAGTCATATTATTCAATGTTTTGTCTTCATTTTGACGTATAAATTTGTTCAGTTACTGAAAAATGACTTAGAGAAAATTAGCACCAAAGATAGTCATGTCAGTGCAAAATGTAAAAATTATATAGTTCATAACTAGAAAACGGTAAACCTAAGAGACTTCAAAATGGCACAGGCGTGTTCAGCGATGCTGATAACCCTATAGAACCATTTTCATCAAAATCTGAGGTGTGAGGGTGCAGGTCACATGTCGATTTGTCGTGGAATGCCCCGTGGATTCGAAAACCACCCCAGCGATTGATATCACTTTGCATGTTACTCCCTACACATCCGGAAATATACTGTTTGTCATTGTGTGCCTAAGCGTTTCTATACTTTATTCATGTATTTCAATCCTTTGTTTGCGAAGCTGATTGTGCCGAGCCGCCCAACGGAGCAGTCGGGTGGGCAACCCGGTTCCGGTAACTGGAGCAGGTAATGACCTGATAAATTATGTTATATAGATGACCTGAGGTCAAATTCCGGATCTAACATCTGGATTGCATCATTAGTAATGTCTAAAACATCACTAATATCCATTTCGGAGCATTTGAACGAAATTGCAACGATCCATAACAATGAGTAAAACTAAACACTTGTGAAGCTAAAATTAAATAGCAAAACCAGACACTTGTGACATTTTGACCTCATTTGACATCGAATATATTAGCATAAAGTCATCAAATTTCCACAAAATAAAGGTTACTACCGTATCGATCCACTCTGCGAATTTCGTTGCTCCAGCTTTGATAGGGGCCGAGATCTTAGGGGGCGGAATCCGCCCCCCTCCAGTGTGCGTAATTTTCAGAGGCCCTCCTGGGCGCGTGTTAACGGGCTATGCCTATCAAGATGAGCTGAACATTCTCCTTCAAGATCTTTTGGAACATCTCACAAACTAGTGAGGTAAAGCTGACTGGTCTATGGTTTCCCACATAATTTATATTTCCCGTTTTGAAAATTGATACTAAACTTGCAGTACACAAACATTCAGGTACCTTAGAAAGCTCAACAACCCGCCTGAGAATGACACCTAGAGGAATTGCTAAAACTTGAGCACACTCAACTGATACCCTAACCTACGTAGTATCTGGTCCTCCAGCTGTATTTGGTTTTATGTGATACAAGTGATCTTATACAGGTTCAAAAGGTATTACAAGATGTTGTAGCTTATCTCCTCGCATAGCATATTTCTCACCGCTTTCAACCTTACTCGGGGCCCATTTAGTACAAACTGATGAGATTTGCATGCTTAAGGATATGGTACTCCTCAGTTATCATATCCCAATCCTCACCTATTATTTCGCCATCTAGCTCCAGTGACCCCACACTACAGTGTTATATATTAAATTTTGTAGAAGCAAAAGAACTCCTCTGCATTCCCTGCCGAATAGTCTCCAGCCAAATGAAATTCAGCCAGTCTTTTACATGCTTTAACACATCTCCTTATGAGACCTAGTTGAAACGGACATCGGCTCTATTCCAAAATATGTACCATACATGGGCAGTGTTTGCCTACATTTACGTGTCGTTTATTTGGGATCTTCAGACATGCCCGTAAGACAGTTGCCAGTATCCCGTCTATGAATCAGGTAAAGTATGCTTTACACAGTTTTCTTTCCATACAGCATACTGAATGTTGATTGCGTGAACGAACATTCTTCACGCCCTC
The DNA here is from genome assembly GCA_034440575.1 of Imbricaverruca yamaguchii. Lineage (NCBI taxonomy): Eukaryota > Metazoa > Arthropoda > Thecostraca > Neoverrucidae > Imbricaverruca > Imbricaverruca yamaguchii. The sequence goes on from JAOTOL010001226.1 coordinate 270,685, forward strand.
GGTCAAACAACACATGTATTTGTTACTGTAGATAGTTGCCATATCACCTATTTAAAAAAATAACGGTTGCTTCTTAGTCGCAGCGACAGACTGAAGTTCGCTAGGTGGATATATTTAAATTCAAATAGGCACAATTATTGGTACCTAACAGTGCGTGGCTTCAGGTTAACAAAGCCAGTATGAACCTGCCGTTACAGCTTAGCCGTACGACGTTGAATTGAACCACGTCACGTTCAACCGGAAAGGACAACTTTTCGTAGCATTTTTGCATAACGTAACGAACCCTGCGCCTTACTCCTGCATAGTACAGACAACGTCGTGAAGTAAGCTTCCCCGGCACCTCCAACGCCCAGGAAAAGCCTACAATAATTTTAACTGCTAGTTAACAGAAATCAAAGACAAATTTTTGCTGCGATATTCCATGGGAAAATCCTAAACGCAGTTAGACGCTATGTTCTTTCAAAGATTTCTCACAGAAATGCATCGATAAAGAGTAAGCAGCCCGAGCTGTACAACTCGAGTATGGAGCCGAAGTAGTAGCTTTGGGTCTTGGTTTGTGACGTCACAGCGGTGAGCATTGGCACAACAGGAGTATGTCGACTGTTTGACGTGATTGAAGGAAAGGGTGTTAATTTATTTAGTTGCCAATTACTTCTGAAATAATTCAATCACAGAGAAGTGTTGAAGGTGGTGCGCGCCTACAATACCGACGCCAAACCCTTAAATGGGCCCCTGGGCGAGGAAGCGGGTACAGCGGTACACATGCATCTGGTGGTTGGCTTTTGGTGGCCTCATGCCTCATGTTTTGGGGTGGTTGGTCTCATACATTTAAGCACCACAAAGCTGGCTGACGAGACATTAACCGCTATGAAGAACAGTCGCGGTCCAGTGCTAAGTGGCTGTTGGTGTGTAGCGCGGATCTGTAGTGCCACATAAAGTGAAGGGGAATCTTGAGCCTCTGAGCCAAGCGAGCAGGAATGTCACTATATATGTGCTAAGGGGTAGTGGTACTGGACCCCTCAATCACATGTCCCCTGATCAAGTTAAACCTCAACCATTGGATGTATTGGCGCACACTAAACACAAATGGCTTGGGGGAAACTCCGGCCATCAAAAACGTTACTCCGCCAACCAAACTTATAGTGACACTCAAACATGCAAGGTTACCGACTCCAGCTAGCCGCCTTCTCAGAGTGTATTTTTCATCAGGGCAGCTTGCATATGTCCTGTTGAATGTATTCAGTTACACAGAAAGGTACTACATGCAGTTGCGAGTTCGAATAAAGACGAATGAATTTGACCCAGCATGGCAAAGGACAAGTTCATCGGTACGACTCTTCTGCTGTCACTGCCGGAGTGGATACAGCAGGAAGTCAGGCCGGTGGCGCAGCGTGACACCTGCTGGCACAGGTGTCACTTCGCATTCGTAAGGGGGCCACTGGCCCCTCAATCATTGATTTGGACATCAAAGACATTGGATTTGGACATTGGATGTCCAAGAGTTACATCAAAGCAAAAAGTTGCACACTTCCCCCTTCTTTCCTCCTGTATCCGCCGTTTTCAAAATGTTTTTTTTAATGTCTTTAAAAAAAATGTTCAAACATTTTTATGTCATACAATGTCATTGACGATACAAGCTTAAAAAGGATATTGTGATTTGGTTCTCAAGCTGCTATTAACACGCGCCCTGGAGGGTCTCTGAAAATTTCGCGCACTGATGGGGGAGGGGGCGGATTCCGCCCCATAAGATCTCGGCTCCTATCAAGGCTGTTCCACCGAAATTTGCAGGATAGATGGGTACGGTAATGAACTCTATTTGGTGCAAATTTCATGACCTTACAGAAATATCTTCTCGGTCAAATGACACCAATATATCAAACATTTCTGGTTTTGTGTTGCTTGGCTTGTCATTGTTATGGATCGCTGTGCTTGTGATTAAACGCTCCAAAATGGGCATCAATTATGTTTTGAACATTACTAATGATGCAACGCAGATGATAGACTCGGGATTTGACCTTAGGTCACCTATACAACAGCACTTTATCGGGTCATTACCTGCTCCAGTTACAGAAACCGGGCCGAGCGCCCGACTACTCCGACAACAATCACAAACAGTAGTTTTCAGGATGTGTAGGGAGTAACATGCAAGGGTACATCAATCGCATGACAGTCATTTGCATTTATGACAACATTCTAGTTGACCAAGTTTGGTTCCATTAACCTGACATGACCTTGACCTGACTTGACCTCGGTGACCTAACATGACTTTGAAACTATAAAGCATAACAATATGCATCAAACGAGTGGCTAGTGTTGCCAAGAACACTTCCCTTCTGCCACCATACAGGAGCGCATCAGCGCTGTTTATTGTGGTCTGGCAATTTATATTTTTAGAAACTTTAACGACCCCTAACTCTAAAGATGTTCAGCCGAGTCTCGTTTTTCTTACTTTAAGCAACGCACCGGTCATTTCGAAGCAGGCACGCAAAGAATGGCGTATATCGCCCGGTACAATCTCGAGTTGTGTACGAAAAACCGGAGGGGTGGGCGGATTTGCCCCCCCCCCCTCCAGGGCGCGTGATAACTGCCATTGATATACCTTACAAATAGTTCCCCTTATTTTATGGATGTCAGCCTTGAACATAGTCAATACTGCATATATTTTATACGAATGCTCTTTCAAAATGGCAAAGTGTTCCCTGCTGTTATTTAGAACTTCACCTTGTCGGTAATGAACAACCATGACATTCAACCATATCCCTATTTCAAAATTGTTATTGAATGACGGATCCTCATAAAGGTAAGATGACAACACTGTTTCATGTCTATTTATGTTTATCATTTATATTCCTTGTGTTGATAGGCTCAAATGTATCTAAAGATTTTAATTATATCGTGTGCTGTGATTGTGGTGTTGGGCGTACAAATTGTAGCTATTATCTTCCAGAAATTCTTCCTTGAAATCATAGGCTATGTAAGTGAAAATGCTAGACCAAAACCACCCCACTCCTATTTCAATATTTTCTCCTTCGAGTTGCAAGGCCCCGGATTTATTATGACTTAGTCCTGCTGGATTGGACCCCACGGGATGTTAATCCATGGCGCCGCCATGTTACCCGGATGGTGGATATTATCCGCTTGAAACATTGCATTCGTACAGAAATCTTAACATGTCGCTTGCTATACAGAGCACAATATGTACTATAATAACATTCAACATATGACGTACGCCCAACAGCCTGTTTCCTATTGAAGCAGGTGTAATGCAATTAAATAATCCATCGATTTGTTAATCAATCTGCATTAATGCAATCAAGTAACGCCCCGGGGTTTTCCGTCCCGGTAGCTCAGTTGGCTTGAACGCTGGCCTGCACTTGTCTCTCCTGTCCTGACAACACAGGGCTCGATTCGCTTCACACTCATATTTAGCCCCCAGCTGGGTCATTTGGCAACTGGCCCGATAATGTCGAGAAAGAGCTACCAGGGCAGCTGTGTTGGTGCACTGACGGCACGTTAAACTTTCAGCTAAACTTCTACAGTAGAACAGGAATTTATTTATCGCGTGGTGCCGCAAGAGCGAAGACGCAACAAGCTCTACTTAACAATAGGATCCTGATTCGAAAACCACCCCAGCAAGAATTCAAACAAAATTTCTTAAAAATGTAGAAGTTGGAATTTATGTCATTCTTTGAGGCAAGATAATTCCTCATTGACATCATAAACATCACCTTTTCTTTTGCATGTGCATTTTTATTATTATTGGACGAGTCAGCTGTTTCGGCTATGTTTCGCCCTCTCCTATTGTTTTGCTACATCCTTTGCAACCGAGTTCCTTCCAGCCTTCCCAGCTCATTCTGTATTCCCAAGGCCGAAATCCATAGCGACCAATTGCTGTTTGTCGACAGGAGGGCCACACCGGAACCTCCAAGAGACGTTTATCGCTGGATCCAAGGGGCGCAAACTTCGCTTCCTCACCTTTGGATCAGCTCATGCAACATACCTTGACTGGCACTACCTCTGGCCGACTACCCCTCATCCTGTCTTATCCATGTTGAGATGGCAGATTTGCGGATTTCTACCAAAAATAGTGCAAGGAGAGTGAAAATACCTGCCAAGTAGGAAAATAGTAGAAAGTCACCGATAGTATGAAGGAGGATCTTTTACTACATATGTAGACATAAATTGGCAGGAAACAGGGAAGCAGGGCGTTATTTTATACGCGCTAAGGGGAGGGGGAACTGAAACCTCAATGATTGTTTTCCCTTCCCGAATCGCAAAAATGTGTATGTGCAAATGCATGCAAGAGCAAAGGTACGTATGCCCAATGTACGTAAGCGCAAAATTACGTATGATTAAAGACGCACGCCATGGCAACTGTACGTATGCGCCAATGTACGCATGTGCAAATGTACGTAAGCACAAATGTACGTAAGTGCAAATGTAGGAATACGCAAATGCACGTAAGCGCAAATGTACGTAAGCGCAAAAGTACGTAAATGCAAATGTACGTAGGCGCAATTGTACGTAAGGGCAATTGTACGTAGGCGCAAAAGTACGTAAGCGCAAGTGTAAGTAAACGTAAAAGAATGCGGGACCAAATGTACGAATAAGCCAATGTACGTACATTTAGGCATACGATCCTCTGCGTTTAAACACATTTGATTATGTGCATATGCCATGCGTACATTTGCTCTTACGTACATTTTCCATAAGTTTATTTGCGCTGAAGTAAATTTGGCACATGTACATCTGCACCTACATGCAATTGTCGACACGTACATTTGCGCATACGTACGTTTGCGCTTACGCACATTTGCGCATAAGTACGTCTTCGCTTACGTACATTTGCGCATATGTACATTTGTGATTGCGTATTTCTACGCATATGTATATTTGCGTTTACGTACATTTGCGCATACATACTTTTGCGCATACGTACATTTTTCATACGTACATTTCCGCTTATGTATATCAGTCGTACGTACATCTGCGGCTACGTACAATTGTCATACGTACATCTGCGCTTATGCATATTTGCTTGCGTATATTTGCGTACGCATATCTGTCATACGCACAATTGCTTTACGTAGATTTGCCGGTTATCACGGGGAATGGCAGTCCCTCACTTTAAACTCCGCTGGCGGCACTTTACGGTCTCTGGACAGTGGCAGTCCTCTCTCACTTCACACCTGCATTGACCGATGCCGAAAAATGCCTCAAAACTTCTGATCTGGAAGGAGCGCTTTATCAGGGGCTCTTCGCTGTTTCCCAGTCTTGCTTACGCTCAGATACTTTCGAAAACATTGTTGGACACGATCCTGGATGCGCCGCTTCGTTATGACTGGAATACCCTCTTCACTCCACAGTATATGGAGGGTATTCGCAATAACACTTACACAATTGGTGAAGGCATGAAAAAAAAACATTAACAACTCCCGGAATAACTCGAACATTGTGGAATATACTTTCATTGGTTCAGAAATTAGCTTCAGGGCCATATGCAACAGGTCATAGTTGCGAACAAATAAAAACTCAGATGTCGTCCAAAACTCAGCAAATTTTGATCCTTTTTCAAGAGAGGCTCCAATACCTTTTTGATGTTTTCCGTTTCTTTCTTTTTTTATACATTTAACCCGAGTAATTTCTGGGATGGATTCATGAGCCGGGGTCCTTTTGATAAGCAGAGTCTATTGTGTGAACCATGATCCCACCATACGATCCACGAATTCCAGTTCAACGCCAGAATTTTTACTGAAAGTTTAACGTGCCGCCAATGCACCGACACGGCCGTCCGGTAGCTCGTCCCCGGCCTTATTGGGCCAGCTGCCAACTGATACTCCCAGACGAGGGCTAAATGCGAGCGCGTGAAGCGACTCGAACCCTGTGTTGCCAGGAAAGGGAGGATCACTGCAAGCCAGCGCTCTAACCAACTGAGCTACCGGGGCGACAACCGACTTTTCTCCGCTAACATGACCCTATTCACAGAGTGGTCGACAATAGTTCAAGTTGCTGAGAATACTTAACTTTCAATTTGCGAGAAAAAAGAAAAAGCTGCCTGATATGATGCAGATCACAGAAAGCTAGCTGCCCTCGCTGGTCGAATGATCCAACAAAAATAAATTGAAGCTTAAGATAAGAAACACACAAGTGCTAATGTTGGCTCACAGGCTTTACTTCGCGACGTGCCACCTGGTAGCATATGAGTATGATGTCACGGTGACAACAGTGAACACAAAATGGGCATATTCATGGAAAGGCACCTGACATACAAAGTACAAATAGGCAAACTAGTAGCCAAGTACATCGGGACGTCGACAACAAGGATTCACACCAGTCACGTGTTTTCGCGCCACACAACAAACACCATCAAAATAATCATTTTCGAGCTCGTACTCTCCTCAATACGATATGGCATACCCATTTATGGAACAAGTAACGCAACTAAACTCCACCGTGTGCAAAGGGACGAATGGTCTATGGGTAAGTTGCTCGTCTCCCAATCGAAAGATTGTAGGTTCGATTCTTAACTGTCACTACTCTTCGCCAGCGACCAATCGGCGTGAGAGATTGGCGATGTGGCGTGACTTAACGGTCGATGTGTCGTAAAACCAATAACCAACCAGCCACCGTGTACAGAAGTTGACAAATGTTGTCATCGTGTTCTAACTGGAAAATAAGGCATAACCACATATTACCACATATCTGCAAAGACTTGGATTTTTAACCGCCAAGGAAGTAGCACTTTATTACCAGTTAACACGCGCACTGGAGGGGGGGGGGGCGAAATCCACCCACCCCTCCGGTTGTTCGTAGATAACTCCACATTATACCCGCCGACATACGCCATTATTTGTGTACCTGTCAATAAATGACCGGCGCGTTGTTTGAAGTAATACAAATGAAACTCGACCGAAACTTTTTCGAGTTAGGGGTCGCTAAATTCAAAATATTTTCCCAGCGCCAGATCACAAATATCGGCGCTGATGCGCTTCCCGTATATTAGCAAAAAGGAAGTGTTCTTGGCAAAACTAGCGACTTGTTTGATCTTGATGTACATTGATATGCTACACTGTTCCAGAGTCATGTCAAGTCATCGAGGTCAAGTCAGGTTAAGTTCATAACAGGTTAACACACGCCCTAGAGGGGGTATGGCGAAATCCGCTAATCCTTCCGATTTTTCGTACAGAACTCCATATTGTACCGGCAGATATACGTCAAATTTTTCGCGTACCTGCTTAGAAATCACAGGCGCATTGTTTCAAGCAAGAAAAATGACAATCGGCTGAGGAGGTTTCAAGTTAGGGGCCGTTAAAGTAAAAACAATTCGCAGCGCCAGACCACAAAAATCGGCGCTGATGCACTTCCCGTATATTGGCAATAGGGAAGTGTTCTTGACAACACAAGCGACTTGTTTGATGCATATTGTTATGCTATATAATTTAAGTCATGTTATGTCGCCGAGGTCAAGTCAGGTGAAGTTCATGATCGGCTAATGGAACCAAACTTGGTCAACTGGAATGTGTCATAAATGCAAATGACTGTCATGCGATTGATGCCACTTTACATGTTACTCCATGTTTGTCATTCTGTGCATAAGCGTTTCCATACTTTATTCATGTATTTCACTCCTTTCTTTGCGAAGCCGATTGTGCCGAGCCGCCCAACGGAGCAGTCGGGATGGGAGCCCGGTTCCGGTAACTGGAGCAGGTAATGACCTAATAAAGTGCTCCTATATAGGTGACCTGAGGTCAAATTGCGGATCTGACATCTGCATTGCATCATTAGTAACATCCAAAACACCATTGATGCCAATTTTGGAGCATTTAAACACAACCACAGCGATCCATAACAACGGCAAGCCAAGCCACGCAAAACCAGAACATTTTGCTATTTTGACCTTATTTGACCTTGAAGATATTAACCTCAGGTTATGAACTTTGCACACAATAGAGGTCACTATCGTGCCCATCTACCCTGTGAATTTCGTTGCTCTAGCATTCATAGGAGCTGAGATCTTAGGGGGGCGGAATCCGTCCCCCCCCCCTCCAGTGCGCGCTATTTTCAGAGGCCCTCCAGGGCGCGTGTCACATCATCATCACATATATTTTGCACGCAGGACAACCAGTCGACCTGAGAGCCATGTTAACATACACTGATCACGCTCATGGTACAGGACAGATATTGAGATCGCCAGAAGTAAAAACCAACTGAGGCAAAATATTTTCTTGCAATGTGTAAAGAAGTACAATAGATTATCGACAGATGTGAAACACTCTAGTCAAGTTCTTTCCAAGAGCACGGCAATGAGCTAGATACATGAGAAAAAGTAAATGAATGCAAAATAGTGTGCTTCGCATTCAAATACTGGAGCTGTGCCCATTCGATTTTACGGACGATTTATGCATTAGTTAGTGGAAAGGAGTAAAAGTGTTTTCCAACCAATGTTTATTTTTAACTCAGCAACATGGTTACTGAGTATCCTCTAGTATATCGGTGATAGAGGATGACACTGCGATACACTGACTGACCCACGAAACACGAACGGTTCGTTATTCTACTCTCGGCTGGTTTTCAATCTCCTCGTTCTTCACAATATAAAATGAAATAACAATGGTTGATGGTCTGCATTGGTCGGCAGTATATTAAGACGAATTTGTATGGCTGGCACAACAAACAGTGTTCAGTTCTCCTTCGCGTATACTTGTCGACTCGTGAGTCATAGCAGAAACAGCATACCTATCGTTAATTATGGCAGAAACCGCGCACCTATCCTCCCTCATGAACCGTAAGCCATACAGCACAGTTGCTTGCCACGTTCCCCCCTGCATCCGCAAGCACCACATACCAAAAGCGGAAGCCGCTGCTTGCATCACCCTGAGCACAGGAGAACAGGTGCGAACGCATCAAACGCTGGCGAGCCCAGACGTCATCGGAAACTCACTTTGTCTGCCTTCTACTGCCGCCGGAAGAGGCGAGAAACAGCTACAACTGGTGTGGTGTGCTGTGCGCTATAAATCCTCGTGGAACAAATCTTAGCACACGCATGGACGCTGTGGGACCTTAGCATGCATGTTTAATCACACTGCTGCTCCATGTACGTGTTCTTTCTACTATCGGGCACACATGTAGCATTCGTTTCTCTGAAAATAGAAATTGCATATTTCGCATTTAATGAAGGTTAAATACGACACAATACGATTGGATACGATTGTGCTCCAGAAGACAATCTGAGTTGAATGGCACCGGATTTGCAAGCTTCCGTTACCCGATCTTTGGTGGGTGGTGATGCTGTAATGTTTGCGGTGGTGATGCTGTAGTGTTTGATGGAGTGGATTGTGTCTGGGGCTGCATCATAAAATTTAAATGCGAGAGGAATAATCTGGTTCATATCACGTGCAATGTTATATTTGTTTCTATTATGTGTGCGCCAGAACGGGGGGGGATGTTCTCCGAGCGGGGGCAAGGTGTGCAAAATGATTGTGCTGTGCAATCATCCTAAAGTGATATCCGCAATGGCGTCGACTCTAAATGCTTCCAGGGGAGGGGGCAAGGTAGAAATGGAGCATCCATTGTATTAGTGCCTCCTATTGTTTTTCAGACTCTTAGGTTGGTTCGGGAATGGGAAACATGATTTCATATTGATGTCTTGCTCGTTCTTTGCATGATGCATCACTTACATGAAATCTGTTCTATCATATTTTTATTTTCTATAGTAGGGGCATCCTCTTCCATCTTGTGGCCTCGTTTTCAAATTAAGAATACCTTGCCACCCATCGGAAGCCTTCTCGTCTAAACTGGGTGGCTTCTTGTCCGTCTCGGTGGCATCCTTTTTGCCCTGTGGGCTACTTTTCGTCCTAGGTCCTCCTTTTCGTCCTGAGGATCTGCTCCCAATCTCTGTTCTACATCTCTGCCAAATTAGGGGCCTCCTGCCACGCCTAGGCCACCTCACATCCTTTCATACCTGCTACCACTCCCATCTTAAGGGCCTCCTCTTGTTTCCTCAGAACTCTTTCCGGTCTTCGGGGCCTCATTCTGTCCTGGAGACCTCCTCCTTCAGGAACTCCTCTCGAGTTCGGCAGGGGCCTCATTTCTCTTCCAGTCCTTCTTTTTCAAATTAGGGGCCTCCTCTCACGTCTTGGGGACCTCCTGCTCTGCGTGTTGATTCGGACATTGCCCATCTTAAGGGTGGTCTCTTATCTCCTGGTGGGTTTCTCTTCACTCCAAGGCGCCACTTCTTCAAAATTGCAGGCAACCTCACCTATCTCGATGGCCTTCTTATTTCCCGGGGCTCTTCTTGGCCGTCTTCGAGCCTTCTTTTTCACGTGGATTTCATCCTTCTTATCCAATGGCCTTTCTCTTCTATTTTAGGGGGCTACTCGTTCATCATGGGATCTCATTCCTAATCTTGTGTCACCCTTTTCCTAATTAGGTGCCTCCCGCCATGTCTCTGGATCATCAATTTCAATCTTGGTGGAACCTTACCCGTTTTGGTACCTGCTTTCGCGTCTCCGAAGCCTCATCTCATATCCATTAGCTTTCTTAATGGATATTGGATATCTTCTTGTCCGTTTTTGGGGCCTCCCTTCCCGTATTTGGGCCTCCTTGGCAATTCTGGGGGCCTTCGTGCCAATTTGTGTCACTCTATTGATTTCTGGGCCTCCTGCCCTCTCCTAGGTGACTCATGTTTCAAATTAGGGGCCTTCTTTCACGTCTGGGAGGCCTCCTCATCTGTGTTTGGAGCCTCATTATCCTCTTAGCGGGGTGATTTTGCGTCCTAGTCCTAAATCTTCCCTTCTAGGATCCTCCTCTTCCAAAATATGGGCCTTCTCTGGTCTCAGTGTCCTTCTCTTATTCCTGTGAAAACCCTCTTACCCATATTGTGCCCCCCTCTTGCATCCAGATAAATCTGTCCTATCATGGTTTTATTTTCTGTTGTAGGGGCATCCTCTTCCATCTTGGGGGCCTCGTTTTCAAATTAAGAATATCTTGCTACCCAACGGAAGCCTTCTCGTCTAAACTGGATGGCTTCTTGCGAGTCTCGGTGGCATTCTTTTCGTCATGGGGGCTACTTTTCACCCCGGGGCCTCCTTTTCGTCCTAGGGATCTCCTCCCAAACTCTTGTCTACATCTCTTATAGGGACCTGATTATATTTCCCGAAGGCCTCGTTGTCAGTCTTCAGTCCCCCTTGGGCGCATCACCTTCTGTCCCGTCGGGGTCCTCCCTCACCTTTTTTTCCTGTGCATTTCCAAATAGGGGCCTCCTCAGATTTCAGGGGTGGCACCCCCAGGGGTACGATTGTCCCCGCTCACCCCCCCCCACTCCAGTGGCGACGCCCCTGCTCCGAAACCTCATCTCATATCCATTGGTTTTATTTTCCGTCTTAGGGCCTCCTCTCATATTGTTGGACCTCCCTTCCCGTATTGGGAGCTCCTTTGCAATCCTAGGTAGCCTCCGTGCCAATTATTGGCACTTTCTTGATTTCTTGGGCTTCCTACCCTCTCCTAGGTGACTCCTTTTTTAAATTATGGGCCTTCTCTTGGAGGCCCCTAATTTGGGGAATCTCCTTTTCGTCCTGGGGACTCCTTTTCGTTTTGGGGCCTTCATTTCGTCCTGTCAACTACTACTCCTGCCAAACACCACCCAACTACTGCTGCCAACCACCATCCAACTACTGCTGCCAACCACCACCCAACTACTGCCGCCAACCACCACCCACCTACTGCTGCCAACCACCATCTAACTACTTCTGTCAACCACTCAACCATTGCTGCCAACCACCCAACTACTGCTGCCAACCGCCGAACTACTGCTGCCAACTACCCAACTACCATTGCTAACGACTCAACTACTGCTGTCAGCAACCCAACTATTGCTGCCAACCATACAACTATTGAAACCAACCGCCCAACTGCCAGTGCCAATTAAACGTGGACTCTTGTAGCAAGCGCACTGATATAACTATGGTATCCAAGCGTCCTCTGGTAGGAAAGAGGGAGTAAATGTTGCTCACCCCTCTAGCTCAAGTGCTGTGGGGATTGTCAGGCCAAATTTGGATTATAAGTATTATGGGTGACGAATCACTTACTGCCGCGGTTCTTGCATAATGCCAAGCTGTATTGATTGGGCTAGTTAGCTATTACAAGCACTTTCGCCTACTCTCCAAATGTGACGGATCACACAACCGACAGATTCACCTCACTGGGTGACGCCGGGTCGTTCCGCGAATTAATAGCCCACCTAATTTTTGGCACATACGGTCACTGGTAATATGCGGTTCGCTCGGAAGAAGACATCGTCACTTATATTCATGTGATATTACCTACCGTGAGTGGAACTGGATAAGGAAACACTATGCAAACCATGCCCATAATATTTTCAGGCGCCTTCCGAACAAACCCATTACACTGCTACATCATGCAGGGTGAACTGTCTTCGTTGGGGAGGGTACACATGGGCTTTGATCCATTTTTTCATTTCGTTAAGCCAACGCACATGGGCCCAGTGATATATCTCAGAGATATTGGGCATGAACACACGCTGTTCCCAAAGTATGGGAAGTTCAATCCCTACCATCGGATGGAGCGTTCATGTGGCCAGCAACCCAGCAGGTCAAGCACGATCGCCGAGCGAGGGAAGCGAGCGAGGTCCCACGTGAATTAGCACAACGATTTCAATGGATCAGCCGGATAGTCCGCAATGCCCTGTAAAACGGCATTACTCGGAACCTGTAGTGTGTGTAGAAATTAAGCCATTTGAAAGATGAAGGTGAGCTGCTCTAAGAGCTGCACCCGGGATAGTTTAAACGAAAATATCATGACGGACAATGATCATACTATATTTTGTACATCCTCCCAAATGCTTTTATATCAAACCCTTTTAGGGGCTTCCTCGTTCAACATGGGGTCTCATTTCTAATCTTGTGCCATCCTTTTCCTAATTAGGTGCCTCCTGCTATGTTTCTGGATCATCCTTTTCAATCTTGGTGGAACCTTACCCGTTTTGGTGCCTGGTTTTGTGTCTCCGAAACTTCATTTCATATCTGCTGGCTTTCTTTACCGTCTTAGGGCCTCCTTTCATTTTCTGGGGCCACCCTTCCCGTATTAGAGCCTCCTCCGCAATTATCGGGGCCTCCGTTCCAATTTGTGGCACCCTCTTGATTTCTGGGGCCTCCTACCATCTCCTATGTGACTCCTTTGTCAAATTAGGGGCCTTCTTTCACGTCTTGAAGGCCTCCTCATCTGTGTTTGAGCCTCATTATCCCCTTAACATAAATCTTCCCTCATTATCCTCTTAGCAGGGTGATTTTGCGCCCTGGACCTAAATCGTCTCTTCTAGGGTTCCCTCTTCCAAAATGTGTGTCTCATCTGGCTGGTCTCAATAGCCTTCTCCCATTCTTGCGGAAATCTTCTTGCCCATCTTGGGGCCTCCTCTTGCGTCCTGAGAAATCTCTCCTAGCTTGTTTTGTTTTCTACATTTTGCCACCTAACGGAAGCCTTCTCGTCTAAATTGGGTGGCTTCTTGCCCGTCTTGGTGGCATCCTTTTTTCGTCCTAGGCAGGCCTTGTTTCACCTTAGGGCCCTCCGTTTCGTCCTGGAGTTTCCTTTTCGTCCTGGGGCCTTGTTTTCGTCCTGGGAGACTCTTTGTCGTCATGGGGTAGTCATGTTCGTCCTTGGGGCCTTCGTTTCGTCCTAGGGGCCTCCTTTTGATCACTGGTGGCCTGTGCCAGGGGTGGCATAGGCCACCAGTGATGGCCAGTTTAGTGCAGTTGTAGTACAGGTAGGGGTGAATAGTATAGGTCCCGCTAGGAGTGAGGAGCTGCTGCAGGACTAGAGGGCCCTTCTGGCAACCCTGAGGGATAGCAATAGGAGAGTCATTGTAACTGCAATTTTGCCTAGGCCTGGAGCCTCCCCTGAGTGGAGCTCTAGGGCATTGACGGCCAATGTCAAGGTAGGTAAGCTCTGCCATGAGTTAGGTTTCACCTTTCTTGACGAGTGGTGCAGGTGTTATGAGTCATGGGACCTCTATCAGAGGGATGGCCTGCACTTCTCCGAGAAAGGGGTTCATGTGTTAGACAAAGTGTATGAGCATGTCCTTCAGGGAAACTAAGAAATTGGGTGGGGAGGGATGAAATTGCATTACCATCTCAGAAATATTCCAATAGTGTCAGCCAAGGCAATATAACCTCAAAGTACGCAAATATGGACAACAGTAGGTCAAGGAGGCAGTGTAGTAGCTCATCCAGTGACAAAAGAACTCATCAGCACGAAAAAGCCAAAGGTGGTTCTGGAGCATATGTTAAGTGTATGATGCTTAATGCTCAGGGTATCCGATCCAAATTTGATGAGTTCAAGTGTTATGTTGCTGAGGGGGAATCATATTTTGTTTGCATTACGGAGGCATGGGTCAGTAAGGGATATTATGGAGATAACTTGCAGGACTATGAGGTTCAGGGACACAATATGTGTTCGTGCAATATGGGTCCAGCAGTGAAAGGGCGTGGTGTAAAGCCCTAGGTGAATAGCTTATTCAGTTATCAAAAAGTAGCGGGTGGAGATAAAAATGTGTATATGTAGTGCATTTGGCTTGATGTCGCTGTGGGGAAAGGCAACAGCAATACACCGAGGATAGGGGCTTTCTACCGATCAGGAACCCTGCCACATTCTCAGGAACTGGAAATTGATAATGTGATTTGTGAGGAAATCAGTAGAAACTTTCAGAGGAAGTGAAGTGAATTCTTGGTGACTTTAATCCAAAAGGATATGAAAATGTTGGTGTGGGCTCCCCATCATGCAAAATGTTTAGGAACTGCCTTGGAGAGGACTTGTTCTTCCACCAGTTTGTATCGGAACCTACCAGGCATGGCTCATTCTTGGACCCTGATTGAAGGTCTCCCTTTTCTCCTGGACTCCTTGTCCCGGGGATACCTTTTTGTCCTGGGGGCCTCATTTTCGTCCTGGGGGCCGTTTTGTCGTCCTGTGGACCTCATTTTCGTCCTGGGTGGCTCCTTTTCATCCTGAGGCCTACTCTTCGTCTTGAGGCCTCCTTTTCGTCCTGAGGCCTCATTTTCGTCCCGGGGCCTCCTTTTCGTCCTGAGGACCTCTTTTTCATTCTGGGGACTTCCTTTTCGTCCTAGAGGTCTCCTTTTCGTCTCGGGGGGTCCTTTTCGTCCTGGGAGCCTCCCTTTCGTCCTGGGGCCCTCCGCACCAATATTTGTCCCTTTATTGCTTTTTGGGACTTCATACCCTCTCCCACGTGACTACTTTTTAAAATTATGGGCCTCCTCTTGGAGGCCCCTAATTTGAAGAATCTCCTTTTCGTTCTGGGTACCTCCTTTTCCTCCTGGGATCCTCCTTTTCATCCTAGGGGACTCCTTTTCGTCCTGGGGGCCCCATTTTCGTCCTGGGGCCTTCTCTTCGTCCTGAGGGCCTAATTTTCATTCTGTGGTCCACATTTTCGTCCTGGGGTTCTTCTTTTCGTCCTCGGAGCCCCCTTTTCGACCTGGGGGCGTCCGTGCCAATCGTTGGTCCTATCGTTGGTCTCGGTGGGTCCTTTTCGTCCTGGGAGCCTCCCTTTCGTCCTGGGGCCCTCCGCACCAATATTTGTCCCTCTATTGCTTTTTGGGACTTCATACCCTCTCCCACGTGACTACTTTTTAAAATTATGGGCCTCCTCTTGGAGGCCCCTAATTTGAAGAATCTCCTTTTCGTTCTGGGTACCTCCTTTTCCTCCTGGGATCCTCCTTTTCATCCTAGGGGACTCCTTTTCGTCCTGGGGGCCCCATTTTCGTCCTGGGGCCTTCTCTTCGTCCTGAGGGCCTAATTTTAATTCTGTGGTCCACATTTTCGTCCTGGGGTTCTTCTTTTCGTCCTCGGAGCCCCCTTTTCGACCTGGGGGCGTCCGTGCCAATCGTTGGTCCTATCTTGATTTATTGGGCCTCCTGCTCTCTCCTACGTGACTCCTTGTTGAAATCATATGCCTCCTGTTGGAGGCCCCTAATTTGAAGAATCTCATTTTCGTCCTGTGGACCTCCTCCCGACCTCTGCTCTACGTCTCTCACATGGACCTGATGATATTTCCTGAGGGCCTAGTCCTGGGGTATCCTTGACAGCATGATTTTCTGTCCCGTTGGCCTCATCAAAGTTCAGGGGAGGCGCCTCCAGTCTCACAGCAGGGTGGCGGTGGGGGGTGGGTGGGGGCGATTGCCCCCGCTGCTCCCCGGTAGCGACGCCTCTTCCAGGGGTGCCAAATATCACAAGATGCATGCTAACCAGAGTGCCATATGCCACATGGTATATATGTTATATATGATATATATATATATATATATATATATATATATATATATATATATATATATATATATATATATATATATATATATATATGTTATATAGCTCTGCCATGAGCTAGGTTTTACATTTGTAGACGAGTGGAGCAGGTTTTATGCCTCGTGGAACCTCTATCAGAGGGATGGCCTGCACTTTTCTGAGAAGGGGGCCCATGTGTTAGGCAAAGTATACGAGCATGTCCTTCAGGGAAACTAGGAAATGGGGTGGGGAGGGATGAAATTGCATTACCAACTCAGGAATATTCCAATAGTGTCAGCCAAGGCAATATAACCTCAAAGTCTGCAAATAGGGGCAGCAGCAACTCAAGGGGACAGAGTTATAATTCATCTAGTGATAAAAGAACTCCTCAATATGAAAAAGCCAAAGGTGGTTATGGAGCATTTGTTAAGTGTATGATGTTTAATGCTCAGAGTATCCGTTCCAAATTTGATGAGTTCAAGTGTTATGTTGCTGAGGAGGAACCGGATTTTGTTTGCATTACGGCGGCATGGGTCAGTGAAGGGTATTTTGGAGATAACTTACAGGACTATGAGATCCAGGGATACAATATGTTTTCGTGCAATAGGGGTCCAGCAATGAAAGGGGATGGTGTAATGCTCTATATGAATAGCTTATTCAGTTCTCAAAAAGTAGCAGGTGGGGATAAAAATGTGCCTGTGGAGTCCATTTGGCTTGATGTCACTGTGGGAAAAGGCAACAGCAATACTCTTAGGATAGGAGCTTTCTACCGATCAGGAACACTGCCACATTCTCAGCAACTGGAGCTTGACAAGGTGATTCGTGAGGAAATCAGTAGAAACTTTAAGAGGAGGTGCCTTATTCTCGGTGACTTTAATCTAAAAGGTTATGAAAATGCTGGTGTTGGCTCCCATCATGCAAAATGTTTAGGAAATGCCTTGAAGAGGACCTGTTCTTACACCAGTTTGTATCGGAACCTACCAGGCATGGTTCATTCTTGGACCTTGTATTCTCGGATTTAAGTGACTTGGTTCAAGACTTGACTGTAGGCGAAACTCTGGGAGAAAGTGACCATGACATAGTTAGATTCAAGGCACATGTAGGGGAAATTATCAAGGATAATTTGGTAAAGGTTCCAAATTTCAACAGAGCAGACTTCAACGGCATGAGAGCGGCTTTAAGTGCCATCAGATGGGAGGAAGAATTCTCCAATTTAAATGCCTGTGAAATGTGGGAAAAGTTCAAATCTTACTTGAAGGAAACTCAGATTAGACATGTCCCCCAAAAGCAAAAACGCAAAAGAAGGGTAGGAAAGCTAGCATGGCTTACACCAGACGTGATAAAAGCAATTAAGGCTAAGAAAACTGCATTTAGAGTTTTTAAAGAAGCCTCAAATGTCGTTAATCTAAAGGCGTATCGAAAAGCTAGAGACACTGTGAAGCAAAAAACCAGAGCAGCAAAGCGAGCGAAAGAACTGGATTTAGCTAGAAACTGTAATGGGGACAGTAAAAAGTTCTTTAGTTTCTACAAGCTGAGTAAAGTTTCTAGCACAATTGGACCACTGGAAGTAAACGGGACTACATTGGGTGAGGATAGTGAGATGGTTGAGGAGCTGAGCAAGCAGTTCAAATCAGTGTTTACATTGGAAGATATGACCAATCTGCCGACCGTACACCATAGTTCAGTGACATGGGATCTAACAAATGTTGTTGATTTCATTGATAGTGATGTTGTTTACAATCACATCAGGAAAATAAAGCCAAATAAGGCAGCAAGACCTGATGAAATTTATACTAGGGTGTTGCCGGAAACTGAAAAGGAACTGGCATTTCCACTTAGTATAATATTTTGTAGATCAGTTTCACATAATGAAATTCCAACCGATTGGAAAAGGGCAAATGTAGTTCCTATTTTCAAGAAAGGAAAAAGAGGGAAAGTTGAAAACTATAGGCCAATAAGTCTCACATCCCTAGTCTGCAAGGTACTCGAATCAATTATCAAGGCTAGAATAGTTAGTTATCTGGAAGGTAGCAGATTGATTCAAGATACTCAACATGGGTTTAGAAAAGGACGATCGTGTCTCACAAACCTCTTGGACTTTTTGAACTTCGCCACAGAATAATTTGATCAGGGAAATCAGGTTGATGTAGCATATCTTGACTTTAGTAAGGCCTTTGACAAGGTACCCCATAAACGGTTAATGATAGTTTCAGTCCCATGGTATTGCAGGTAGCATCTTAAAATGGATAGAGTTGTGGCTTTCAGATAGACAGCAAAGAGTGATGCTAAATCGTACAAAGTCATCATGGCAAAATGTTCTTAGTGGAGTCCCCCAGGGGTCAGTACTAGGGCCATTACTGTTCATTATATTTGTAAATAACATTGAAAGTGGCCTAAGCAGTAAGGTTTTGAAATTTGCGGATGATTTGAAGGTCTTTAGGGCAATAACAGGTCAGGATGAGCATATCTCGCTGCAAAAAGACTTAGACGAACTTGTGAAGTGGTCCGAAGAATGGCAAATGAAATTTAACTTTGATAAGTGCAAAATCATGCATGTAGGTAAGCAGCATATGAAGGCTCCATACTTGATGGGTGGCCAAGTGCTATCAGTGACTCAACAGGAGAAGGATTTAGGTGTTATTCTAAATACAAAACTGGGGGCATCAGAACAGACCAAGGAAGCCAGGAAGAAGGCACTGAGAATGCTCGGGGCAATAAATAGGAATGTATCATACAGAAGTGAGGAAGTGATCAGGAAGCTTTACTGTGCCTACGTCAGGCCACATTTGAAATACTGCATCCAAGCTTGGTCCCCTAGCTATGAAAACGATTGTTGGCTTTTAGAGAGAGTACAAAAGAGGGCTACAAAAATGGTTAATGGCATAAGCAACCTGGCATATGAGGAAAGATTGAAGAAATTGAATATGTTTTCACTTAGATATAGAAGGCTGAGAGGAGATCTCATCGAGGTCTTTAAATTTGTCAATGGTCTGGAGAGGGGATACCATGGGGAAATGTTTGAATTTAACCGAAATGATGCAATTAGAGGTCATAAATTCCAAATTAAAGTTAACCACAGCAGAACAAGGTTAAGGCAAACTTTCTTCACCAACAGGGTAGTGGAACACTGGAACCAGCTGCCAGAAAACATCGTCAGTAGCAGCACATTGAACATCTTTAAAAACAGCATAGACAATCATTATCAGAATAGAGGGCTTTTCAGTATTACAGGGAGGGCTGATTGACAGATTTGGTGGGCAACTGGTTCAGTGTACAGAGTGCAGCCAAGAAGGGCCCTTGTGGCTCATAGTTGCACTAATCTTTTATGTCTTTATGTCTTTATGTCTTTATATATATATATATATAATGCCTTCGCACAATGAGAACTCTTTTATTAGTAATAATACTTCTGATGTCTATTTCCTTCACCTGCGCGAATATTTTTTTGTCGAAATATTCCAGCGAAGATATCGTATGTGTGAATGGCCATGCTGAGCACGGCTCCAACAGGTGGAGAATGCTAGAGTACAACCAATGTTAACTGGATGCTTGATTAGTTTATTTGAAATATGCACATTTCCCAGTTCGACACTGAAATGTTCTCCACCATGCTTTCGAAGAATTTTTCCAAGTGGTTCATTATCTATTTGACTTATGTTGCAAGTAATGGGTTAAACTTAAGCTGTGCTACGTAAAGCTATCGCGTTGTCACAATTCCTGTAATATCTACACCAACCGTTGCCCCATATTCCAAGACCAATGAAGCAATCTCCCACTGCTCATTCACATTCAGCAAACGCTTTTTGAAAGACGGAACAGGATTCTGTAGTTGACGCGCCCTAAAGCGCTAATTAGCATTCAACTAAACTCTTGTTGGTTTGGCTGGTAGGTCGTGGTGATGGTGGGTAGCGTCGGCTGGGTTGCAGGTGCTGGTGAGTGGCCAGTGGCCTACTGCAGTGACCTGTCAGGTGACCTCGGTCATCAGCACCGTCGGCTGAGTTGCAGGTGCTGGTGAGTGGCCAGTGGCCTACTGCAGTGACCTGTCAGGTGACCTCGGTCATCAGCGCCGGCTCTACGATGGACGTGGACGGGCTGCTGTCGCGGTACTCGGCCCGTCTGCGACTCACGCTGTTCGTAAACTACCAGGGACTGGCTGGAGCGGCCCTTCTCTGCAGTAGCCTGCTGATCAGCGCGCAGGTATGAGTGTACTTAGCTCTCAGCTCTGTCTTGGCCTGTCGGTCGCCATCACAGTTCCCGAATCACAGTTCTCAACTTCTGTGTATCACCCGACCTTTCGTATTCATCTGGTGCTCTGTGCATTCCTGTTTACTAGGCTTTGCTTGTTTGTTGCTAGCCATTATGGAGGGCTGTGATTCAGCTCATTGAGGCTGCTTATTGAGTATGTTTAACTTATTGATTTAGCTCGTCTTTTGTCCAACATTAAGAAGAGATGTGATTTGGTTTAATGAGGTTTGCTTGCCTGTTGTAAGATATTGAGGAGAGCTGTGACTTGGTTTACTGAAATTTGTGTGTTGTCAAGTGTTGCGTGGAGAGCTCTGATCTAATTCAGGACACACGTGGGAAGGTGGTGCTCCATCGTAGGATGGATCTAATTAACAGTGCCTGCAATAATTAGTGTGACCGGGCGCCGTAATAATACATGTTTTCTCATACCGTTAAAACGTCATTGCGCCCTAAATGGCCTATTATGTTAAATGGCGTACTATATGTGACATGCTGTGCTTCTAAAGCGTATACAAGATTTGTCATGGCGTAGCGATGTATGGCACACCATACGTGCTTTTACGTTTGTAAACCATTGTTCATAGATTGGAACGACGCTACAAAAACGTATATGTTGTGACTTACGTGGGATTCGCACGTAAGTCACAACAATTCGAAGTCGACCTTCGCAATTCGAGCGCAGTTAGCTTTACAGAGATGGAAAAAACGCGTATGTTATGACGTAAACGATTTTACCTTTGTATTTACAGCACAATTAACTTCAGGAACATGGCACAAACGCGTATGTTATGACATTGTTTATCTTTGCAATTGATGATTCTGTTCATCCTGGACAATGGCTGTAATATGCTGGTATGCGCGTTGTCCAATTATTTAGTGAATATTGGACCATGATGTCAAAACCCTGTGTGACGTAGTCACACACGTTTTTACCGTACACACATTGCATACGAATGACATACAAGCAGCACTACATATTCTGAAATACGGTCGGGAAATGGTTCTGAAGCTATCAGTGGTAACAGTCTTGAGGTACATGGGGCCCCTCCGCGCCCAACAGATGCGGGTGGGGTGAAAATCATTTGAAATCTCAATTCAATAATACAATATTTACGCTCTGGTTATCACCTATTTTCCTTCACCAGTCGCAAAATACCCGCCTTTCTTGGGGACGCAATTCGTACTGCCACAATTTGATACAACAATTACATTCATGTGCTTTGCTTGAAAGAAGCTACATGTGCTTCGTACAAATAACCACATATGCATGCCGGACGGAGTACAGGGACGACGTTGGTACACCCAAATTTCACAGACTTAAACGGACGCTCCGCTCTCCACCGCACGGAGAATAAATGATGCAGAGTAGCAAGTGCGCTATAACTATACTTTTTTGACAACTGGTGCGTTCCACGATATGTCGACCAAACATTTTCAAATTTCATACCTTTGCAATTTGTCAAATTTGCATTTGGACCACAATTTGTGTGCAGGGTAGTCTTGTTCAACTCCTCTTCAGGTCTTTTGACGTTGCAGCTTCCCTAGTTCCATGAATATTGATGCCGCAGCTTCCGTAGTCCCACATCTATCGGCGCCGCGACTCCCTAGTCCCACACCTCTTCCACCCGGCCAAGTGGTTTCCACACTGACGCCCTGTACAATAAAGCCACACACTACGTGGAATATTTTCCAACAAATACGAAGGGAATGAAGCCTAAGTTTTTTTTTCAGTCCAGGGCTACTGCAGTGATGCACGCAATACATCCCAGTCAAAGTTAGTTCTTGCCCGATAACCTCATTTCGCCTCCTTCGTCGCTTGTAAGAATAGCCATTTTAATGTCGTAATGCAAAAAGGCTCCAAATATAACTCATAAGTTTAATTGATGTATTGAAAGTACCAAGCAGTGAATTAGCTTGCAACGTAACTAAAGGCAGTCCTGAAAAGCCTCCTTAGAACGTACTTCAGAAATAGTTCATATCCGAATATAGCCTTCATGATTTAGTGCGGTTGGCGCAATGACCTCTCATGCACTAACGTCATTGACGAGATGCTACAAGAAATTCATATCTCAAAAAATCTGTTTCGTTATAATTTCGTGTGTGACATGCTTTTGCCAGGTTGAAGCTTGGTCCGGAATGGCAAGTGTTCATGGGTCTGTCGCGGCTGCACGATGATACTCCACTCCACGGAACGATGCTGACGTGACATCACCGAGTGTACTGGGCAACCAAGTTGCTGGTTATGCATGATCCTCATTCCACCGGACGGGTAGAAAGAGTGAGAGAGAGAGAGAGAGTGTGTGTGTGTGTGTGAGAGAGAGAGTGAGAGAATGAGATAAGGAGATAATGAGATAATGAGAGAGAGAGAGAAAGAGAAAGGAGAGAGAGAGAGAGAGAGAGAGAGAGAGAGAGAGAGAGAGAGAGAGAGAGAGAGAGAGAGAGAGAGAGAGAGAGAGAGAGAGAGAGAGAGAGAGAGAGAGAGAGAGAGAGAGAGAGAGAGAGAGAGAGAGAGAGAGAGAGAGAGAGAGAGAGAGAGAGAGAGAGAGAGAGAGAGAGAGAGAGAGAGAGAGAGAGAGAGAGAGAGAGAGAGAGAGAGAGAGAGAGAGAGAGAGAGAGAGAGAGAGAGAGAGAGAGAGAGAGAGAGAGAGAGAGAGAGAGAGAGAGAGAGAGAGAGAGAGAGAGAGAGAGAGAGAGAGAGAGAGAGAGAGAGAGAGACGGGGAGAGACAGGGAGAGACAGGGAGAGAGGGAGAGAGAGAGGGGGAGAGAGACAGGGAGAGAGAGAGAGAGAGGGAGAAAGGGACAGGGAGAGAGACAGGGAGAGAGAGACAGGAAGAGATAAATAGAGAGAGATAGAGCTAGAGAGATAGAGATAGAGATAGAGATAGAGATGGAGATGGAGATGGAGATAGAGATAGAGATAGAGATAGAGACAGAGATAGAAATAGAGATAGAAATAAAGATCGAGCTAGAGATAGAGATAGAGATAGAGATAGAGATAGGGATAGACATAAAGACATAAAAGATTAGTACAACTATGAGCCACAAGGGCCCTTCTTGGTTGCACTCTGTACACTGAACCAGTTGCCCACCAAATCTGTCAATCAGCCCTCCCTGTAATACTGAAAAGCAAGCCCTCTATTCTTATAATGATTGTCTATGCTGTTTTTAAAAATGTTCAATGTGCTGTTACTTACAATGTTTTCTGGCAGCTGGTTCCAGTGTTCCACTACCCTGTTGGTGAAGAAAGTTTGCCTTAACCTTGTTCTGCTGTGGTCAACTTTAATTTTGAATTTATGACCTCTAATTCCATCATTTCTGTTCAATTCAAACATTTCCCCAAGGTATCCCCTCTCCAAACCATGGACAAATTTAAAGACCTCGATGAGATCTCCTCTCAGCCTTCTATATCTAAGTGAAAACATATTCGATTTCTTCAATCTTTCCTCATATGCCAGGTTGCTTATGCCGTTAACCATTTTTGTAGCCCTCTTTTGTACTCTCTCTCTAAAAGCCAACAATAGTTTTCATAGCTAGAAGACCAAGCTTGGATGCAGTATTCCAAATGTGGCCTGACGTATGCACAGTAAAGCTTCCTGATCACTTCCTCACTTCTGTATGATACATTCCTATTTATTGCCCCGAGCATTCTCAGTGCCTTCTTCCTGGCTTCCTTGGTCTGTTCGGATGTCCCCAGTTTTGTGTTTAGAATAACACCTAAATCCTTCTCCTGTTGAGTCACTGATAGCACTTGGCCACCCATCAAGTATGGAGCCTTCATATGCTGCTTACCTACATGCATGATTTTGCACTTATCAAAATTAAATTTCATTTGCCATTCTTCGGACCACTTCACAAGTTCGTCTAAGTCTTTTTGCAGCGAGATATGCTCATCCTGACCTGTTATTGCCCCAAAGACCTTTAAAGCATCCGCAATTTTCAAAACTACTGCTTAGGCCACTTCCAATGTTATCTACAAATATAATGAACAGTAGTGGGCCCAGTACTGACCCCAGGGGGACTCCACTAAGAACATTTTGCCATGATGACTTTGTACCATTTAGCATCACTCTTTGCTGTCTATCTGAAAGCCACAACTCTATCCATTTTAAGATGCTACCTGCAATACCATGGGACTGAAGCTGTATCCTTAACCGTTTATCTTGTCAAAGGCCTGTCAAGATATGCTACATCAACCTGATTTCCCTGATTAAATTGTTCTGTGCCGAAGTTCAAAAAGTCCAAGAGGTTTGTGAGATACGATCGTCCTTTTCTAAACCCACGTTGAGTATCTTGAATCAATCTGTTACCTTCCAGATAACTAACTATTCAATCCTTGATAATTTATTCGAGTGCCTTGCAGACTAGGGATGTGAGACTTACTGGCCTATAGTTTTCAACTTTCCCTCTTTCTCCTTTCTTGAAAATAGGAACTACATTTGCCCTTTTCCAATCGGTTGGAATTTCATTTTGTGAAACTGATCTACAAAATATTGTACTAAGTGGAAATGCCAGTTCCTTTTCAGTTTCCCGCAACACCCTAGCATAAATATCATCAGGTCCTGCTGCCTTGTTTGGCTTTATTTTCCTGATATGATTGTAAACAACATCACTATCAATGAAATCAACATCATTTGTCAGATCCCATGTCACTGAACTATGGTGTACGGTCGGCAGATTGGTCATATCTTCCAATGTAAACACTGATTTAAACTGCTTGCTCAGCTCCTCAACCATCTCACTCTCCTCACCAAATGTAGTCTCGTTTACTTCCAGTGGACCAATTGTGCTAGAAACACTACTTAGCTTGTAGAAACTAAAGAACTTTTTACTGTCCCCATTACAGTTTCTAGCTAAATCCAGTTATTTTGCTCGCTTTGCTGCTCTGGTTTTTTGCTTCACAGTGTCTCTAGCTTTTCGATACGCCTTTAGATTAACGACATTTGAGGCTTCTTTAAAGACTCTAAATGCAGTTTTCTTAGCCTTAATTGCTTTCATCAAATCTGGTGTAAGCCATGCTGGCTTTCCTACCCTTCTTTTGCGTCTTTGCTTTTGGGGGACATGTCTAATCTGAATATCCTTCAAGTAAGATTTGAACTTTTCCCTCATTTCACAAGCATTTAAATTGAGAATTCTTCTTCCCATATGATGTCACTTAAAGCCGCTCTCATGCAGTCAGTCTGCTCTGTTGAAATTTGGAATCTTTACCAAATTATCCTTGATAATTTCCCCTACATGTGCCTTGAATCTAACTATGTTATGGTCACTTCTTCCCAGAGTTTCGCCTACAGTCAAGTCTTGAACCAAGTCAAGTCACCAAGAATAAGGCACTTCCTCTTAAAGTTTCTATTGATTTCCTGACAAATCACCTTGTCAAGCTCCAGTTGCTGAGAATATGGCAGGGTTCCTGATTGGTAGAAAGCTCCTATCCTAAGAGTATTGCTGTTGCCTTTTCCCACAGTGACATCAAGCCAAATGGACTCCACAGACACATTTTTATCCCCACCTGCTACTTTTTGAGAACTGAATAAGCTATTCATATAGAGCATTACACCACCCCCTTTCATTGCTGGACCCCTATTGCATGAAAACATATTGTATCCCTGGATCTCATAGTCCTGTAAGTTATCTCCAAAATACCCTTCACTGACCCATGCCTCCGTAATGCAAACAAAATATGGTTCCTCCTCAGCAACATAACACTTCAACTAATCAAATTTGGAACGGATACTCTGAGCATTAAACATCATACACTTAATAAATGCTCCATAACCACCTTTGGTTATGGAGCCAATACCTAACCAATACTGAGGAGTTCTTTTATCACTAGATGAACTATCACTCTGTCCCTACCCGACCCGACTGTCCCTACCCGACCCGACCCGCCTGACCCGACACCCCTGTCGCCCAGGACCCGCCTGACCCGGTACTCCTGTCGCCCAGGAGCCGCCTGACCCGACACCCCTGTCGCTCAGGAGCCGCCTGACCCGTACCCCTGTGCTCAGGAGCCGCCTGACCCGGCACCCTGTCGCCCAGGAGCCGCCTGACCCGACACCCTGTCGCCCAGGAGCCGCCTGACCCGGTACTCCTGTCGCTCAGGAGCCGCCTGACCCGACACCCCTGTCGCTCAGGAGCCGCCTGACCCGACACCCCTGTCGCCCAGGAGCCGCCTGACCCGGTACTCCTGTCGCCCAGGAGCCGCCTGACCCGACACCCCTGTCGCCCAGGAGCCGCCTGACCCGGTACTCCTGTCGCCCAGGAGCCGCCTGACCCGACACCCCTGTCGCTCAGGAGCCGCCTGACCCGGTACTCCTGTCGCTCAGGAGCCGCCCAGGCGCTGACCCGGTACTCCTGTCGCCCAGGAGCCGCCTGACCCGACACCCCTGTCGCCCAGGAGCCGCCTGACCCGGTACTCCTGTCGCCCAGGAGCCGCCTGACACCTCCCAGGACCCTGACCGTACTCTATCGCCCAGGAGCCGCCTGACCCGACACCCCTGTCGCTCAGGAGCCGCCTGACCCGGTACTCCTGTCGCCCAGGAGCCGCCTGACCCGACACCCTTATCGCCCAGGAGCCGCCTGACCCGACACCCCTGTCGCTCAGGAGCCGCCTGACCCGGTACTCCTGTCGCCCAGGAGCCGCCTGACCCGACACCCTTATCGCCCAGGAGCCGCCTGACCCGACACCCCTGTCGCTCAGGAGCCGCCTGACCCGGTACTCCTGTCGCCCAGGAGCCGGCCGGCGACACCGGCGTGCTGCTGGCGGCGTTGCTGAGTGTGGGCGGCCTACTGCTGGCCCTGTCCGGCTTCGGCTGCCTGCTGCGCCAGCCGTCAGCCACTGCCGTGCTGCTCTACAGCGTGACGTCGCACGCGGCCGTGCTGGCCGGGCTGGCAGTCGTGCTGGGCGCGCGCGCCGTGCCAGCGCAGCAGGTGCTGCCGGCCGTCTGCCTGCTGGTGGTGGCGCAGCTCACCATGACGCCCGGCTCCGACCGGCTTGTCAGCGGCCAGGCGGTGCTCACGTCGGCCGTCTACACGGCCGGCAGGATCTCGCAGTACAGCGCGCTGGCACACCAGCAGGTCAGCGCCGCCAGTCGGCCGCCAGCCCCCCCCCCCACACCAACAGAACAGTGCAGCTGTACCGCTCCTGCAGTCATAGTGGCTGTGTCACTCTGTCCTGAGTGGTGGCACGTGGCGGGCTCTCAGTGGACTGGGGTGCATTATTGCCGTGTGGCGTTGGTTTTGATGTTTTCTTGTGTCGGGATTTGGAAGAAGGTGGTGCCGACCCTGCTGTTTTCCTGTCTTTTGGCTGAGCCGGGGGTGGTGTCGACCCTAGTATATTATTGTCTTGCAACCAGCTTGATGATGTTGCTGACTCTTGTGTTTTGTTGTCTCGGGGTTGCGCTGACCATGGCGTGTTTCTGTCTCTTGATCCGACAGCTGTATGGTGTAGTCGGTGTATGGGTCTCCGCCAACTATATGGTGGAGACGGTGGCTGGGTGTCCGCCAGCTGCATGGTGCATACAGTAGCTGTATGGTGCAGGCTGTATGGTATAGACGGTGGCTGTACGGTATGGACGGTGGCTGTGTGGTGTAGGCGGTGGCTGTACGGTATGGACGGTGGTAGGGTGGCTGTAGGCGGTGGCTGTATGGACGGTGGCTGTGTGGTGTAGGCGGTGGCTGTACGGTATGGACGGTGGCTGGTGTGGCTGTATGTAGTTTGAGTTTTAGGCGGTGGCTGTACGGTATGGACGGTGGCTGTGTGGTGTAGGCGGTGGCTGTACGGTATGGACGGTGGCTGTGTGGTGTAGGCGGTGGCTGTACGGTATTGACGGTGGCTGTGTGGTGTAGGCGGTGGCTGTACGGTATGGACGGTGGCTGTGTGGTGTAGGCGGTGGCTGTAGGGGGTATAGCGGTGGCTGTACGGTATAGACGGTGGCTGTACGGTATGGACGGTGGCTGTACGGTATGGACGGTGGCTGTGTGGTGTAGGCGGTGGCTGTACGGTATTGACGGTGGCTGTGTGGTGTAGGCGGTGGCTGTACGGTATGGACGGTGGCTGTATTGTGTAGGCGGTGGCTGTACGGTATGGACGGTGGCTGTGTGGTGTAGGCGGTGGCTGTACGGTATGGACGGTGGCTGTACGGTATTGACGGTGGCTGTGTGGTGTAGGCGGTGGCTGTACGGTATGGACGGTGGCTGTGTGGTGTAGGCGGTGGCTGTACGGTATGGACGGTGGCTGTGTGGTGTAGGCGGTGGCTGTACGGTATGGACGGTGGCTGTGTGGTGTAGGCGGTGGCTGTACGGTATGGACGGTGGCTGTGGTGTAGGCGGTGGCTGTACGGTATTGACGGTGGCTGTGTGGTGTAGGCGGTGGCTGTACGGTATGGACGGTGGCTGTATTGTGTAGGCGGTGGCTGTACGGTATGGACGGTGGCTGTGTGGTGTAGGCGGTGGCTGTACGGTATTGACGGTGGCTGTGTGGTGTAGGCGGTGGCTGTACGGTATGGACGGTGGCTGTGTGGTGTAGGCGGTGGCTGTACGGTATTGACGGTGGCTGTGTGGTGTAAGCGGTGGCTGTACGGTATGGACGGTGGCTGTATTGTGTAGGCGGTGGCTGTACGGTATGGACGGTGGCTGTGTGGTGTAGGCGGTGGCTGTACGGTATTGACGGTGGCTGTATGGTGTAGGCGGTGGCTGTACGGTATGGACGGTGGCTGTGTGGTGTAGGCCGTGGCTGTACGGTATTGACGGTGGCTGTGTGGTGTAGGCGGTGGCTGTACGGTATTGACGGTGGCTGTGTGGTGTAAGCGGTGGCTGTACGGTATGGACGGTGGCTGTATTGTGTAGGCGGTGGCTGTACGGTATGGACGGTGGCTGTGTGGTGTAGGCGGTGGCTGTACGGTATTGACGGTGGCTGTACGGTATAAACGTTTGCTGGGTGTCCGCCAGCTGAATGGCGTAGGCGGTGGCTGTACGGTGTAGACGTTGGCTGGGTGTCCGCCAGGTCCTGGCAGATGCTGTTCTGCTCGCCTGCGCTCACGGGGTCGGCCACTACTACCGCCGCATGACTCGCTCTGGCCACCTGGCCGCTCTGGCCGGCACACAGCGCTGCATCGACTCACGGGTCAAACTCGAGTGTGAGCGGGAACACCAGGTCAGTCCACACTACACTCACAACTCGCAACAACACGTGGAGTTACCATGCGCTTCATGGGGCTCGAGTGAGATCATAGTTCGTCTTCGCCCTCGTGATGATTTCATTTTTTAATCGTACCCTTCGGCTCAGAGCTTCTGTGGAGAAATATGGTCCTGCTCCAGTGTTCGGAATTTCTGAAATTTGTGTGGAAACCAACACTTCATGTCAATTGCTTTGTCATCACATTTCATTTTTCACCTCATTAAGTACACCTTAGCTATTTCTCGATCAGGCTATGAGTGAGCCTGGTGTCTTTAAAAACGTTCATGGCATCTGGCAGCACAACCGCCCACCAGTCAATCCAGGAGGTACGCTACTAATATCGGCACCATCAGCTAACAGCTAAGAGTCAACAAAAGTGAGAAAATCACTTGTTATTACACACTATCCATATTTGCTTGCGGATTTTGCTTTACATCGGGTAACTTTTTCATATCACCCTCCACTGTACAGAAATCAACTTCAGGTGACTGTCCTGCGCATTTCTACCACCAGTTCCCCCCCTCCGAGTAGGTATTGTGTGCCCTCTTTAAAATCCAGTAACCCCCTTTAAAATTCAAACTATGCATCGCACGATAACAAAAGAGGTGTCATCGGAAAACGCTCGACGAGTAGGGTTCGGATCCACCCCCAAAAATAATTTTCCTCCAAAAGTGTCGTCAATAGGGTGCTAGATTGTCACGATTTTTCATGACATACATTATGTTTTTGGCTCTGGGGAGTTCATTTTGGGGGATATTTGAGAAAAATACAATTATTTGGGATCAGAAAAGGACAGCGAAATCGACCAGGTCCATAAAATGTTTTGGTCCCCCAAAATAAAAATAAATGTTGTGAAATTCCAAAATTTTGAAGTTTAAACTTTTCTTTAATTTTCCTTTTCTAATGGGTAGAGCAAACCGAGAAACATTGTTGGAAGTCAACTTTCCAGTGGAGTCCGTGGTGTAGGCGGTGTCAGTGGTGTCTGTGGTGTCGGCGGTGTAAGTGGTGTCGGCTGTGTTAGTGGTGTTGGCGGTGTCAATGGTGTCGGCAGTGTCAGTGATGTCGGCGGTGACAGTGGTGTCGGCTGTGTCAATGGTGTCAGTGTGTCGGTGGTGTCGGCGGTGTCAGTGGTGTCAGTGGTGTCGGTGGTGTCAGTGGTGTCGGTGGTGTCGGCGTCGTCGCCAGTGTCGGCGGTGTCGGCGGTGTTGCGAAGCTGGTGCTAGCCTGACGAATGTCAAAGTCGGCGAAAAGCATGCCCTACCGACTGGAAACTTTGCCGACACTGTGAAAGAATGTACGCCTGCACACACCAGTGTTATTATGCTGCCCGTTAGCATGAGATACGGAGTGAAGGAAAGAAAGAGCGGGCGTGCGGGTGAGAGTGAGGATGAGAGATATAGCCGGTATTATATGAAGGGGGACAGGTCGAATGTAAAATGATGAAAGGGGAGGAGAGGAGGTGGAGAAGAGAGCATACGAGCAGCGGATGAAGGCATACAAGTAGAGGAAGAGAGAGAGAGAGAGAGAGAGAGAGAGAGAGAGAGAGAGAGAGGAGGAGGAGGAGGAGGAGGAGGAGGAGGAGGAGGAGGAGGAGGAGGAGGAGGAGGAGCAGCAGCAGCAGCAGCAGCAGCAGCAGCAGCAGCAGCAGCAGCAGCAGCAGCAGCAGCAGCAGCAGCAGCAGCAGCAGCAGCAGCAGCAGCAGCAGCAGCAGCAGCAGCAGCAGCAGCAGCAGCAGCAGGAGGAGGAGGAGGAGGAGGAGGAGGAGGAGGAGGAGGAGGAGGAGGAGGAGGAGGAGGAGGAGGAGGAGGAGGAGGAGGAGGAGGAGGAGGAGGAGGAGGAGGAGGAGGAGGAGGAGGAGGAAGAGGGGGAGGGGGAAGAGGAGTGACGGAACGGAACACGAAAGAGAGGAGAGGAAGAAGAGGAAGGAAAGGAAGGAAAAGGAGGAAGAAAGCAATGGACGGAAGACGGAAAGAAGGGGAGAGTAGCAGGTGGAGAGATCATTGGCGTCATTGGTAAAGCATCAGTATGTGAAAACTATCAGTACGTGATAACTATCAAACAACGAAACTATCGGTACGTAACAACGAGATACATCATTTTGTCTTGGTAAATATCTTGGAAAACAAATCATATCTATGAACTGGTCCACCAAGAATCAACATAGTCATAATTTGTTCCGTGACCGATGTCATGGGAGGGACTCGTTCAACCAATGATGACCAATATGCAGACACTTAAGATTCCCCGAAGCTGTTATTCCATACATGGCCGGGTTCAATCGTTCTGTGCTGCTTTTACGCACGACAGTAGTGAAGAGTGACACAAGTTCATGACTTTTGCTCGCTTTGTTAATGTATCTGTAACGAGACGGCAGTCTTTTCTTCTCATAATTATTTATTTGCGCCGGCGGATCACCCGTCACGCTATCTGTACGGCTGCGTGAGCCCCAGTTTATATCCCTTTGTGTGTCGCTGGCGACGGTCTCCTTGGCAGGGAGAGTGGCCAAGCATGCAACAATTAAACAAAATTGAATGCTGGCAGTAGAGCTGCAGACCCAGCGGATTTGGCTCGTGCCATGGTCCTACATGGACAG
The DNA here is from genome assembly GCA_034440575.1 of Imbricaverruca yamaguchii. Classification (NCBI taxonomy): domain Eukaryota; kingdom Metazoa; phylum Arthropoda; class Thecostraca; family Neoverrucidae; genus Imbricaverruca; species Imbricaverruca yamaguchii. The sequence continues at coordinate 303,004 of JAOTOL010001226.1, forward strand.
CTTTGCGGATCCTCGAGAGGCTGAGTGGAGCTGAAATATTCACTCCTTGTGAGGAGTTGTTTTCGTACTTTAAGGAAGGGGCAGCAACACGCAACTTCCTCCCACATTTCAGCAGTCTTGTTTCGTTTGTGACAGAGCCACAGAAGCATTGAGTAAGTTGCTTGAATGAATCGGAGTATTTTAGAGCTAATGGTGCTGCTTGTCCGTTTGGTAGCACCAGCCTTCACTCATCCACAGAGGTGCAACCCTAAGGCGGCAAAGTGTGGTTGGGGGTTGCCAACATTATTATCTCTGATGTAGAAAAATGGAACACAAAATATATTTTGAGCCACTAAGAGCTGCGCTGAGGGATGCGTATCAACTCCAGTCTAGGTTTCCTTGATATACAAGCGCATGACGCTGAATTAGCACAAAATGGCTGTTGATGGCAAAACATTCAATTGATTTTTTGCCGCTGGTAGGATCACTGCGGTCCCACCAGCGTCCAACAGTCAAAACTGGTCCGCCGCTGTTGTCGCCTCTGCTGCCATTGGGCTTCAGCTTGCTGTCAGCCACCGTCGAAAAGTTTCAAACTCAGGACCTTAAAAATGTGCCTGAGGCCATCACGGGCAAAGTCAGGTAAAAATCTGAAGAATTGCTGATATTGGCAGCATGATATCCGGTTCATTAAAAATTACCTCAACAGCGGAAGTTTCAGCTTCGTGCGAGAATTCCGAGGTAAAAGCCACACTGATTGTGCGTGGCAATGCACCCTTTTGTGAGCGTGATCTGATTTAGCTACCTCAAAGCTTGCCAGAAGGCGAATTATAGCGCCATACATCGCAAGATAGTCGCTGTGATTGCGCCAGACTTTTGAGAAGTCGTCTGCAAGTATTTGATAAGCGATCTAGTCATTGTCGCCACATATGTGAACATTGCAGCACCAGAGATTCAACTGAGTCGCTGTGACCTTACATGGAGTCAGCCCCATTCCCCGCCGAAATATATCCGCTGTATCTAAACATTATTTGGATTAGTGAAAATATTCGTATAGTATCGTTCATCGACTCGCCTGGAGGTGCGCTTAGTGTCACGTTTTCTAATGCTGGATGTCAAGTACATTGTGAATTCGTGATTTTCTAAACTTGTATTATGTCACCCTGAATGGGGTATACGGCCGAAACGTTGCTGAATGTTTCTGAGAAAGCATAGTTCTACTTTCGTCGCCAATCCTACATAACTTGTCCAAGCATAACTCCCATCTCTCTCTCTCTCACACACACACGTTTTTTTTTTTTTATATATATATATATGTACACATTACTGAGTAAAGGCCAGGCATGGTTGCACTTAGTTAGCTCCACTTGTGTTCGTTTTGTTGGTCGTATTGTTTGAATTGCCTCATTGGCTAAGTTGTGCATCAGCGCACCCGGTAAGGGCGTTAAAATTCGTCGAAACCAAGTGTATTTTACATTAACTGGAAGCAATGCTATCGAATTAATTAAATAATGGATTGAAGAATCCATTCTCAAAGGTCAAAAGCATAGTAAATAGCGGGAAAACACAATCGACACACTTATAAAATGGACTTACCTCAAAAACGTTGCACATGGCAGAGGCACTTTTGTATTTCATGACCCGTGTTTGGTGAATGTTGTATTGGGGTGGGTTTGTATTTCCAAACAACTGAATAATGCCGACTGAGTTCATTTGCCTATCGATAGGTGGATTTGGATCCTGTATGAACAGAATTTCGATGCTGTGTAGTTTTCTTCTCTCTTGATTTCTTCTGTTGATGACAGTGTTGCTGATGAGGTCTTGTCTTGCTATTGCTTGGATGTGCTCTTGGAGTATTTGTTGTTTTGGAGCGCTATCTAACAGGTGTACAGTAAGACGTCGAGAAAGTCCGGTGGTAGCGGCGCCAATGTTGTCGGAGTTTCTGTACAGCCTGAAATGTTCGTCGATACATTTGCATCTGTGACCATACTGACTTGTTTGAAAGAGGGAGTATTCTCTGTAGCCCTGTTGCTGCGATAGAAATAGCGAGCTTGAGTTTTTTTTTCGGAGGATCCGACACATTTTGTCTTCGTGAGCATGGCTTGTTTTCGTATGCTCTCGTCAGTTTTGTGCGATGGATTCATCTGGTTGCAGTAAAATAGAGTGATGCTATTTCGTCCTGGTTGGTGGTATTGGTGTAAATTCCAGGTAGGTACCGTTCTGATGTGTGATCGCATTGCACTCAGTTTATAGCGGGCGGACACTCGTTGCCAGCATCCACGGGCCGCCGAGATCAGTAAGTCTGTGGTACGCTGAGGCGTGAAAAGCACCATTACTGCTGTCGATATCCACGCCCAAAAATGGTGTTCTATTTTCAACGTTCTGTTCAAGTGGCGAAGGTCAGAACTGGGCTCTCGTCGAGGGCTGACTGATTTCAGCAGCTGCAAATGGCTGGTGCTGGCCATACACATAAACATGTCGTCTAGACATTGGCAATACATATTTGGATTACGAGCGCCGTCTTCGAAAGCCCCATTTCCTTCGTCGCACGTATACTCTTGCGACGGATGATGTAAATTTGGCATGCATAACTGATGAGTGGCTAATAAAGGCATGAGGAAAATTATCAAGGCAGATATATTAATACATTTGTGCAAGCTTACTGCCAGTAATAGTTATAGCGTTTGTGCAATTACCTGCTCTCCTCTCCTCATTTCGATCGTAGGAACGCTTGCTCTCCTTCCCTCATCTCGATCACAGGACCCCTCGCTCTCCTCATCCTCATCCCAATCACAGGTCCCGTTGTTCGCCTCTTCCATTTCGATCACAGGACCCCTTATTCTCCTCCCCTCATCTCAATAGCAGTACCTTTTGCCCTCCTGCCCCTCATCTCGAGAACAGGAACGCTTGTTCTCCTCCCCTGATCCCGATTACAGGACCTGTTGTTCTCCTCTCCCATCTCGATCGCATGACTCCTGGCTCTCCTGTCCCTCATCTTGAAAACAGGAACGCTTGCTCTCCTCTCCCGTTTCGATCACTTGATCACGATTTGCCCCTTGCTCTCCTCGCCCTCATCTCGATAGCATTGCCCCTTCCTCCCCTCCCCTCAGCTCGATGATAGGATCGCTTGTTCTCCTCCCTTCGTTTCGATTACAGGACCAGTTGTTATCCTCCACCATCTCGATGATAGGACCGCTTGCCTTCCTGCCCCCCATCTCAATAACAGAAACGCTTGGTCTCCTACCCTCACCTCTATCCACCATTTTGGCATCAAGTATCAGTGGATCGCGCACTAGCTTTCGATATTTTAGAGTAGGATATTTTTCGCACACAAATATTCCTAATCTTTTCCTTGCTGAGATCCCCTCAAGGCACATCCAGCACTTCGGAAATATTTGCAATATTCAACCCGGATAAGACTACGGCTTTGTTCACTGATGAGGATGTAATGTGCAGTTAATAAATGCGCATTAACCCGTCCCGTCTCGGGGGTCTTCAAGCGCCTCCCTCAGGTTTTTCGCGGATAGCGGACGAACGGCGCGGGCAGCGCGCCCAAATTTGGCATACCTTTTCCCACATCAATTTGACATGCTGATTAAAAAAAAATTATGTCAGGTCATCTAGGGTCAACGAGTTAGTCAAGGTCAAGTGAGGTCACCTCCAAAATGTTCAACCAGTCGTCACGCCTTAACGGATACAAATATTATAATGAAACTTTCAGCGTTTGCTTATCTTTACGGATGCAACAAAACGTACGAGTTGAATTTTTCTCTTTTTTCGTTTTTGACTGCATATAAATGTTGCGTATTTGCCATATTGCTGTTCCAACACAGGATTCTGGCTAAAGTAAGCATTTATTATTAGAGTAAGTTGACTTCCAACAACTTTTCTCGGTCTGCTTTACCTAGAATTTACCTGGAGAAGGAAAATTAAAGAAAACTTGAAAACTCAAAATTTTGAAATTAAAAAAAAAATGTTTTTAATTTGTTGGGGCCAAAAACATTATAGCCCTGGTCGATTTCGCTGTCCTTTTCTAATTCCAATTTTTTTTTCTCTCATATATCCCCCAAAATGAACTTCCCAGAGTAAAAAAAAAAACATAATGCAAGTCGGGAAAATCTAGCCCCCTGGTGACGTCACTTTTGGGTTTTGTTCCGGGGGGGAAGGGGGTGGACCCGGAACCTACTCGTCGAGCGCTTTCCAATGACACCTGTTTCGTTTTCGTGCGATGCTTAGTTTGGATTTTAGAGAGGGTCTTCAACCGCCCCCTCCCCCGAGACGGGGTGGGAGGATTTGGCAGGAAAGGCGGCGCGGGTTAATGTCGATGCGAATGCTGAAAGCATATACGTTTTTCATAAATGCATTCACTGTAATCTTGGTTGTGCGTGCAAAATGTTGCATGAGCCTGAAACGAGGTTTCATTGTTCGATATCAGGTCTTTTCTCATTGTGTGTCCCATTTATATGTTTCAGTACGAACCTTGTAGTCCCAGACTTCACCGACGGAGACGCATTGAGTGGCATGATCGTCTCTGTTTCCTGTCGCCTGCTTGCCATTGAGAAGCAAGCAAATACAGTACTCGAAGAAAAGAGAACATTGTGCTCAACATTACAAACACTACGCTGCAAAAACAAAGTGATGCTCGAGTCTTGTTCTGTCAGAAGCTGTAGGGATCCCGGTTCAGTCTATGATGTATGAATCCAGTTATTTTGCAGCAATCACGAATCACTTAGTAAGATTTTAGAATGAGAGGCTTTGTAGCTGATGAACTTGATGTGTGAGATGTTCGACCGGGCTGATGCAAGCTACCCCACCCCAGAGTAATAGTGAAGCTGGACTCGCGTGCTCACCAATATTACGGAGAGGCATGAAAAGACAGAACTGTGGCATCTACTAGCGAGCCTGTCGAGCCGGATCAACCTTCTTATCGAATCGAACGAGACACACAGCAGATGTATAGCTAAATTGATTATTTTTATCGCCATATTAAAGAAATAAGTAACCAATTAAGGCAAATTACAATATGCCGAACGTTTCATGGCTTCATTTTCAGCGTGGCCTGGAGTCCTATCTGCGACCAGGCGACTGAAAACCTTTCAGTGGTCGCCGCCCAACTGAACTGCATCGAAGTGATCAAAATCAGGCAACAGACATGGCGTCTTTGCAATCGTTTACCGAAGGTTCGTTGCAGTACTCGCATATTGTGCTGGTTTACAGAAGAATGTGTTAGGCTGAAAGTACCAGTGCAGGGTGGTGGCTTGCCAGACTGAGAAAACCAGTGCAGGTTGGTCAGGGTGAGATCAGTGCAGTCAGTGCAGGTTGGTCAGGCTGAGAAGACCAGTGCAGATTAGCGATGGGACGCTCGTCGGCGCTTTTAACAACCACGGTCTTCCATTGCCTAACCATTAGGCGCTAAAAACGCCCAACCCGACGGCGCTTGTAGCTTGGTCGCCGGCGACAAGCACATTTCTCGCCCTTAGCATTTGAAGAAACAAGCAAAGGGTAATGCAAATATTATCATAACATCCTTGATACTTGTGATGAAAATTGATAATTTAATAGGGTAATATATTATATGTTGGAAACCGATATTTGCTTGCGATCATATTAACCGAGTTTTTTTTCTGGTCCCCGGTGGGAACGGCGGGATGAAGCTATTTGTGACTCCTGCCTTCGGCTGTCCCAAGTTCACATGATATTCACTTTTTTGGGGGGGCGATGTTGGGATAGGAATATCACAAACAAGATATTGCTGAATACTGTTTTCGATGCCATTTGCGCACATGGGCACTACCAGTTAGTGAATATGTAGAAGGTAGATCTATTTTATTTATTGTTTAGTCATATAAACGCTAACGGAAGGAGTCCATGCAGAGGCGAAGTAGTCTCGCCGAACTTCTAAATACAAGTGTACACTTAAGTTAATGATCGCAAGCAATGCAGCCTGGTAGTCAAACAAGTAGGGAAAAAGTAACCAAAACGAAGACATAATAACGGGACCTAGAAAAACCTGAGAACAAATGAAAACGGGTAATATCATGAAATCCTCAACTCACTGACATGGCTAAAATTATACTAAAATGAGCTACCATAATGTAATGAAGTCAACCTCGGATCCCCTTCTTTCTGGACGTGTTTGGCTCATCGAGTATTACCATCAACGATCGGACTCGTCTCGAGTGCAGTCATGAGGGCTCCGGGCGGAAGCTGTCGCCCCTGTCAGCGAGCGTTGACATCGGCGGCAGCGAGGCCTCGATTCTCGGCCATCCACTGTGGGCCAGGACGGCCCGAACAATGAACATCACTTAATTTTCAAAGTGCATACGTAAAAAGTCGGTTTCGGGGGTGGTTTTCAAAGTAGAAACTGATTCTGATACCCGTTTTTGTGCCTGATAATAATTTGGATAAATATTGCTATTGTTGAACTGTCATGTAAAAGCGTGCGGTGCGATTCAGTTGACAACTGTGCAGCATATCTTCTCGTACATTTGTAAATACGATGAACTCGGAAATATAATTGCAGAGTTTGTAATCACGTTAAGCACTCAGTAACATGAGCCATAATTTCGGCAACAGAAGCCCGCAAAAGTCCACAAAGGCCCACACAAGCCAACAGAACCCCACAAAAAAAAACACAGAAGCCTACAGAAGCCAACAGAAGCCCGGTCGGGACCCGGTCCTAGCTGTCCAGCTGGTGGGAAAGGGGCGACAGGCGCTTAGCGAGCATCGTGAGAATGCGGAGACCTTCGCGGTCCTGGTCGCGCAGGTGCAGGACCTCCCGTCGCACAACACAAAATCGGGCAGCGTCATGTGATATAACAAGTGTGGAAACCGCAGCTACACTCTCCTGCCAGTTTGTGCACTCATCATCGTGTGCGTCTTCGCGGAAGCGCAGAAATTTCATAAGCAAGCAAGCACTCACAATTGCGCAAACAGTGCCATTAATTTCGGAACGTGCACATTGAACAAGAAAACGGTTGTTTCCAGACGTATTTGGTCGAATCGAGCCGAAATATTCCCGCAATCGGTGTCATCTGTTGAATGCTGTGCGCGCACCTTAATTAAAATGCTTACATGCACTATGCCGATTCGTAGAATTAGCATAGACACCGCGCTGTGTTGTAGTCCATTTGATCTCGCGCAGCAGTCTTCCTGCTTAATGTATGCTTCAGACAACAGCTGAACGTGGCACCCTCCACCGTACTGACACCAGCCACACAATTTCCCGGCCGCATGGAACGCAAATCACGTGACACAGCCACGTGATTTGCGTGATTCCGACCTCCACGTGGCACGTCTGGAGGTCGGAAGCGGGGGTAGGGTTCGAACTCCCTAGTTTGGTGTCCTGGTAATGCTAATTTGTCCTTTTCCATATTCAACAGTTCCCTATTCAATCGCTCCCTGTTAAACCTGTCAGGTAGTTGTTACCCTGGCCGTGGGTAGTCTAGGAATGGACTTGCGCGTCTTTGATATACCCCGTTTTTTGGCGTAAGGACAACTCTCTTTTGAGCCACGTCGGCACTGAAACTCCGGGGACCAAATATCTATGAGACATGTCTATGAGTCTATATTTCCATATTACATATTTCCATAATCAATCTTTCCCTCTTCACTATTTCCTTATTCAGTCTTTCCCTGTTCAATATTTCCCTATTCAATCTATCCCTATTCAATCTTTCGCTATTCAATCTTTCGCTATTCAATCTTTTCATATTCACTATTTCCCTATTCAATCTTTCATTATTCATTCTTTCTCTATTCAATCCTTGTCTTTTCAATCAATCTGGGCGTTTTTGGATCCGTGTGCCATTTATTTGATGAGCGATCTCCAGGATTGTTTGGCGACATCACCCCGGGACCCATCAGTGTGCAATAACGGCCGGCGGTTGCTGAGCCACTATGCATAGGAATAATATGAACACTAAACAGATTAAATGAAGTAATGAAGCAGAGCCACCGTGAATATACCATGAACCCAATCACTTATTACCGTAAATGTTCGGATTTAAGCCTGTCGAGGAGTCCATCGGAAGATCATATCCGGAGGGCATCAGCACCATCAGTTGAGGGAATGGGGATAGGGGAGCGCAACATTTGAACCGTCGCAGGCCGGGGGTGCAATGCCTAGTCAATTTCCGTTCTCATAGGCCGCCAAAGCCGGACGGCGGATGTTGTGCCAACGCTCGTAATTTGTGCTCCGGCAGTAAAGAGTTGCATGATGGAAATAATGTTTTTGTTCTTTAGCTTTCTTTAACTTGTCGTTGGCACAACCGTCGGTGAACTAGCTTGCATTTTCATATCGTTCAAGTGGCGTGCTAATTTTTGGGACGTAGAATAGCGAATGTTTCGTTTATTTACCGCTGTTATTTTAGGAGGCCAGGCGATATTCCGCCTGTATCTATGAGCGAAGTAGCGTAGGCTGGACGATCTATTGCTGGAGGCTCTACTATGGCGAAGCAGCATATTCTAGTGGGTTTATTGCTGGTTCAACTACTTGCACAAGTTGAAGTTCCACAGCCAGAACAATAAGCCACAGCACAAGTCGGTACACAGCGAGGAAAGCTCACTTTAATTAATTCCTCTAATTTAGAAGCCGATAGTGCCAGCAGTCCGAATGTTCAGTCAGAGACGCTCGGTGTGAGGATTTACAAAATTGAGTCAGAATTTGGCTTTATTTCCGCTGGGATGGCTTTATGAACCAGGGTCGCGTTGCTAAATAGAGGTTGTCACGTGCACCATGGTCATACCACCAAATCCAGGGATCATTCAACAGCGAAATTTTGACCCAGCGTTTAACCCGTCCCGTCTCGAGAGGGGGGGGGGGGGCCTTCAACCGCTTTCTCCTCAGGTTTTTCGCGTATGGTGAACGAACATCAATTTGGCATGCTGTTTCAAAATTTGGAGTCAGGTCATCTAGGGTCAACGAGTTAGTCAAGGTCAAGTGAGGTCACCTCCAAAAACGTTCAACCAGTCGTCACGCTTTAATGGATGCAGATATTTTCATGGAACTTTCAGCGTTTCCTCATCTTTAGGGATGCAATAAAACGTATCAGAGGAATTTTTCATTTTCTCCGTTTTTGACTACATAATTTGTTTTGTATATTTGCCTATTAGAGTTCGAATTGAAGATTCTGGCTAAAGTAAGCATTTTTATTAGAGCAAGTTGACTTCCGACAACATTTATCGGTCTCATCTACCCAATAAGAAGATAAAATTAAAGAAAAGTTGAAAGCTCAAAATTTCCAAATGAAACAAATTGTCGGGGTAAAACAATATTATGGCCCTGGTCGATTTCGCTGTACTTTTCTGATTTCACATATTTCTTTCTTTCTTTCAAATATCCCCCAAAATGAACTCCCCAGAGCCAAAAACATAATGCAAGTCATGAAAAGTCGTGAAAATCTAACCCCACTAGTGACGTCACTTTCGGGAACGTTTTTTTGGGGGGATGGATCCTCACCCTACTCGTCGAACGCTTTCCGATGACACCTCTTTTGTTTTCGTGCGACTCTTACTTTAGATTTTAGAGGGGAGGGGGGTTACTATCCGCCCCTGAGACGGGGTGAGGATCTGACCGGAGAGACGGCGCGGGTTACCATGCCGTCAATGCACTGACACGACCTCCTCGGTAGCTCGTCCCTGGCCTTATAGGACCAGTTGTCAACTGACCCTCCCAGCCGGGGGCAAGCCCGTGAAGTGACTCGTATCCTGTCTTGCCAGGACAGGGGAGACCGGTACAGGGCTCTAACTACCCGGCTTATCTGCGTACAAAAGTAATTGTCTTACCGAAATAGACCCTTACATTGCAAGATGAATGCATATACCTCATATTTCCTAGTTGGCATTACACAACGACTGTGCATCCCATGTCAACAATAGTTTCGAACCGTAGTCTCCTGGAGAGGAAACTACTGAGATGCCACAATCATCATCTTCGTGCAACGCTAATAGGTGTGCCATTGGATGTAAAAACCAATTGCGAAACAAACAAAATGTGTAAGCATATAATAGTTCCCGAACATCGGCATTCGTGGTATCCATAAGTCTCCATACTCAAAGCTTGACCCTCATATCTTACTTAGCTGTTTCTGCATGTGCTTCATCGACCGACGCGTGCTCTTCGTTTGCTTGCCAAGAGACGCCTCGCAATTCCCTACGGTCAGGCCCGGGCTTACATGCTAACAGCCTTAGGAGCTGAACGTGGATTTGTCAAGTCGGCTTGCATGCGTGGATTTCTTTAGGGATACAAGCGGCGCTATTAGAAGCTCTGTGACAAGCTATTGTAGGCAAGTTGATTTCGCCAGCAGTGACGTCTGTTTTTATTTACTGTGCGATAGCTGGTTCTCAATTCCAACTTCTTCTATCATACGAATTCATATGAAGTCCCCGAATTCAAGAGCCGCTGATGCCCTGGTATTGACCGGCTGATAATTAAACAATTCGGCGAACATTTGAGCGACAATTTCAACAGTTTCCACAACTCGTGGAACAATCCAATTATATACAGGCACCAGTTACGTACAGCCGACCAGCTGGGCAGTTCGCTCACCTCTGCTGCCCAGCCGCGTCTGACCTGCTCCGCTACCTTGCGGCGACTCCCTGACCAGGGCCAGTCTCGCATACCGCTCGGCCACACTGACATGGGTGTCACAATGGTGATACGGCGCAATGCTATTAGCCTATGCTGCTTCGTACATAGATCTTCCAACACTGGATCGGAGCCCGCTCTGCATCGCCCAAGCAAACATGCGGAATATCGTCCCACTCCCACAAAAAACAATGGGAAATGAACGAAACATTCTCCATTTTGAGTTGCAATGAGTCAACATTCCCACTTCAACAACATGGAAGTGCATACCCGTTCACTGACGGTCGTACCGATGACAAGTTGAACAAAGCAGAGAAGAAAAACGTGATTTCAACCACTCAACATCTTACTGCTGAAGCACAAATTACGGGCGCTGAAGAAACCATAACTAGATATGAAGTTTGCTGCATTATTCAGTGGGGCTATCCATGCGGGCAGGAAGCAACAAATATTGTCAGTCGTCTCAAGTCTGTAAGCAAATCAAGCACACCAACCCACGGTGGAACAGCAGCACGTTAGAAAAGTAATATCCATGGCCGACATCGCTCATTGCATTTAATTTTCTCATTGCATTGCAAAATTACCATTGCTATTACCACGGATTGAACTGAACAATCGAGTATGACTAAGTATATTTTTTTGCGCGCAGAAGGGCAATGGTCCACGTGAGATTAGGTCACACATGCCACGATGTATCCATGGCAACCAATCGCCGTAGCTCATTATTGTGAAGACGTATGCTACACAATTTCAGGCGAAATGACTGGGAACAATGTTGATGGTGTCACGACCATTTCTCAACTGAGCTACTAATGATCATGGAAGTGATACCTTCACTCTGAAGTGCTACATGGTACTATGGATTTAAAGTGATACCTTCACTCTGAAGTGCTACATGGTACTATGGATTTAAAGTGATACCTTCACTCTGAAGTGCTACATGGTACTATGGATTTAAAGTGATACCTTCACTCTGAAGTGCTACATGGTACTATGGATTTAAAGTGATACCTTCACTCTGAAGTGCTACATGGTACTATGGATTTAAAGTGATGCCTTCACTCTGAAGTGCTACGTGGTACTATGGATTTAAAGTGATACCTTCACTCTGAAGTGCTACATGGTACTATGGATTTAAAGTGATACCTTCACTCTGAAGTGCTACATGGTACTATGGATTTAAAGTGATACCTTCACTCTGAAGTGCTACATGGTACTATGGATTTAAAGTGATACCTTCACTCTGAAGTGCTACATGGTACTATGGATTTAAAGTGATACCTTCACTCTGAAGTGCTACATGGTACTATGGATTTAAAGTGATACCTTCACTCTGAAGTGCTACATGGTACTATGGATTTAAAATCACAGATCTTTGTTTCAACAACGTAGCCTGCAATAGTTTGCATGAACAAAGCTATTTCTACACCAGGAAACTTCGAACATCAGCCAGATAAGGGGCCGTTTTTCGCAACGAGAGCGTTTGGAATTGTAGTATTTTTTCTCCAACCCTACAAGTATCATCATGCCTTCTGCTTTCGTTTGTGCTATCCGTTATCTTTGTCTTTGTCTTACCTTATCTTTGTCTCAACGTTTCCATGTCTACAACTATAATTTTCGAACTCTTCTCAGCATCATTCAAGTGGAAGTCCGCTTCCTGTCGATACCTAGTCGCTACGGTATCACAGGCAAAGGAGAATTGGATCGATTCGCGAAGGCGGCCCTGAATTAGCACAGCAAGGCGGCCCTGAATTAGCACAGCACTAGCGAACTCCCCAGTCATTGGATTCAGCCAAGTGCAATATGCACAGGCGACGACAGTGACAGCGACATTGTCCAGGTAATGCCAGCTGAACCCTGCCACTCCAAACCAAGCCCATTGTCCGTGCCTAGCATTGAGCATCACGAGCATGATGCAGAGGTTTCAGAAGTCATCAGGAAGCTTCAGTTAGTCTCACGCTAGACCATGCATTACTCACCCATAGTGTTATTTGGTCGGAAGCAATTTCCTCAGTGAGCAGGATGCGATATAATGTTGTATAGTCGGAAACATTCGATCCTCACTGTGCAGCCAGTAACATGGTGTTCGCTTTGTCGGAAACACTTGGTCTGTGTTGCTTGCAACACAGTTCTGCTAAATCGAAAGTCTTTGACTACATTGCTTGATGATGAACATCCCAGGTCATTCAAGCTCGTAAATTTCCTTTAAAAAGTTTGTTCGTTTAACTTACTGTAACTGCACGTGCCCTCCATATCGCCAGCATCGCACAATTAATTATGCGGTGGGAATCTCTTCCTTATTGTTTGCCTTGGGGCATTGGAATCAACATACTCCATTGCCGCAAAATGGCCTGAGCAGGCTAAGGCGCCCGCCACAATGAAGCTGAAATTAAAGCTGGGCTGTGATCCTATAAGGCTCACTGACGGATCTACGTGGGTAAAAGTAAATTGCTCTACAACCAAACCATCAATTTGTTAGGGTAATTCACACAACATAATAATTGTCTTGACATTGATGGACTTCAAATGCACTCAATTTTGCTTTAAAAAACGCCGCATTAACTTGATCCATCCAAATCTGGGCTGCTTCCGAAAATTAGAAAATCATTTTTAAACTGTTGACCCTCCCAAAGCGCTTGTGCCCTGCCAACTGAGATTTCTAAAGATCTGGCCAGACGGTCAATCATTCAGTTTAGCTCGATTTGACCAATTTGTGATGCACACCGTGATGTGCAGTAGAATTTCGGGGTGAACAGTTTGGTCCAGGGATTCTAAGCTACGCTTTCATGTATGTTAACACGCGCCATGGAGGGCCTCAGAAAATTACGCGCACTGGAGGAGGGGGTAGGGGGTGCGGATACCGCCCCCTAAGATATCGACTCCTACTGAGGCTAGAGAAACGAAAGTCGCAGGGTGAATGGGCACGATAGTGAAATCTATTGTGTGCAAATTTCATGACCTTAGGTCAATATCTTCAAGGTCAAATGAGGTCAAAATAGCAATATTTTCTGGTTTTGCGTGGATTGGCTTATCATTGTTATGTATCTCTGTGATTGTGTTTCAATGCTCCAAAATTCGCGTTAATGGTGTGTTCGACATCAATAATGGCGCAATGAAGATGTCAGATCCGCCATTTGACCTCAGGTCACCTATATAGGAGAACTTTAGCAGGTTACCTGCTCCAGTTACCGGAACCGGGCTGCCTACCCGACTGCTCCGTTGGGCGGTTCGGCACAATCGGCTTCGCAAAGAAAGGAGTGAAATACATGAATAAAGTATGGAAACGCTTACGCACACAATGACAAACAGCAGATTTCGGGATGTGTAGGGAGTAACATGCAAAGTGACATCAATCGCATGACAGTCATTTGCATTTTCGACAACATTCCGGTTGACCAAGTTTGGTTCCATTAGCCTATCATGAACTTGACCTGACTTGACCTCGGCGACATAACATGACATAAATTATATAGCGTAACAAAATGCATCAAACAAGTCGCTTGTGTTGTAAAGAAGAGTTGCTTTTTGCCAATATACGGGAAGCGCATCCGCGCCGATTTTTGTGGTCTGGCGCTGCGAATTGTTTTTACTTTAACGGCCCTTAACTTGAAAAGTTTTCGGCAGATTTTCATGTTTCATACATTAAGCAATGCGCCGGTCATTTCCAAGTAGGTACGCAAAACATGGCGTAAATCGGTCGGTACAATATGGAGCTATGTAGGAAAAATCGGAGGAATGGGCGGATTTCGCCATCCTCCTCCAGGGTGTGTGTTAACCTGTCATAAACTTGACCTGACTTGACCTCGGTGACCTGACATGACCTCCAAACAATATAGCATACCAATGCACACCAGACAAGTCGCTAGCTTTGCCAAGAACACTTCCTTTTTGCCAATATACGGGAGGCACATCAGCGCCGATGTTTTTGGTCTGGCGCTGATAATTTTGTTTTTACTTTAACGACCCCTAACTCGAAAAATGTTCCGTCGATTTGCATTTGTCTTACTTTAAACAACGCGCCGGTCATTTATAAGCGGGTACACAAACAATGGCGTATATCTGCTGGCAAAATCTGGAGTTATCTACGAAAAACCGGAGGGGTGGGCGGATTTCGCCCTCCCTCGAGGGTGTGTGTTAAGAGACACCCATTCTACGTTCGCATACGAACTGGTACTGAAACATTACTTCCGCGAAATTCTGCGCTGATCCAGATGGCACAGCACGCCCCAGATACATAGTGTATTCAGTGTCACCTGATTGGTGAAATTACCTGTATGCTGCCTTAGATCCGAGTAGAATATCGTCTATCGAAAATAAGCTATACATGCAACAGGGTCAAGCCTGTCGTTAACTGACCTCCATCAACCTAGACTGTAATTTAGGGCTGATATCATATATTTATGGCCAAATCGTTCACGACTGGTGGTTAATATTTGATTAAATTGTGATGGAAATGCGACCAAGACCTGAGTAAAATGTTCGTGTGGGTGTGAGAACCATGTCGCTAGTGAACATTATACATCATGATACTATGCCGTAGTTACATCATACCATGATGGTCTACCGGAGCTATGTCGCTAACGAACATCATATTTAAGTGGCCACTGCCAATTTTCAGAAAAAAAGTCTGCCATCGAACAGATAGCCAGAACCGTCTTTCCGGTGAGATCCTCACACTCCGCCTCGATGGGGTCATTTTATACCCCATGTAACTTCCAACCTAAGCATTGCACGAACACGAAAATGGTGTATCGAAAAGCGCTCGACGAGCAAGGCCTGAAACCACGGTCCAAATTCCCCCAAACGTGAAGTTAGTATGGGGTCTATATGATCACGACTGACATGTTTATGGCTCTGTGGAGTTCATTTTGTGGGAGATTTTAAAACAAAAAATGTTTGAATGAGAAAAATGAGAGCGAAACCGACCATGGTTTGAAACGTTTTGTAGCTCCTAAATTGGTTTGAATTTTTAAAATTTTGAGTTTTAATTTTTTGCCTTTTCTTTTTCTAATTGGTATGGCGGAGCGAAAAACATTGTTTTAAGTCAACTTGCGCTCATAAAAGTGCATTATATAGCCAAAATCATTGATTTGATAGCTTACCCAGATGAGTACACCTGCAAAACTAGTAAGGCATGACACCGAACAGAGAATAATCTGATGCGTTTTGTTGCTTCCCTAAAGATAAGCAAACGCTAAAAGTTTCATGTAAATATCTTCATCCGTTAAAATTTGACTGGTTGAACTATTTTTTAGGCTACCACAATTGACCTTGACTCCCTCGTTGACCGTATGGAACCTGACCTAAAAAAGTCTACAAAGTATGCATATTGACGTGGGGAAAGGTATGCCAAGTTTCGGCACCCTGCCACGCGCTGTTTTATCACCATCCGTAAAAAAAACTTTACGGGGGTATAAAATGGCCCCCATCAAGCATCTGTATCATCAAGAACCTGCATCGTATAGCAGCAGCCCAATAGCGTATGCTGTATGCCATAGCTCCGTTAGTGGCCAGGCGTGCCTCACTCAATTGGCAAAAATTAACTGTTGAACATCAAACTGAAACATCAAGCTCCAATGCCCTGAGATTATTATTTACTGACTAGAGAACACAAGGTAAATGCATTAAAACCCAATGAAAGGAATCAGCAATATACCAGGCCTAAACTGATACGAAGTGGTGAATTACTGGCAAAACATTGAAGACATGTCCCAGATCTGGAAAATGTTAAAAACGATTAACATCATTTGTCAAAGCTAACCTATGAATGCTAAAAAAAAACACTTGTGAATTCATAAATTCACAAAACTAAGCTCATAAAACATTGTGATTGCTGTGTAAGTGTGAAAAAAAATACATAGAACGAGAATACTGAGCAAGTGTGAATACCACTTTCCATAGTGATAGATGAGGAAATGAATGATTAAGCTGATGATAGAATGAGCACCATTAATGAAGACAATATGTTAAGAATAGAGCAATATGCTAGGTTACAGAATATGGTTGGCATAACATGAAAAGGTTACTTGATTGATTATTGATTATTTTGGCATAGGAGTGCATCAGCTGTTATTGCTTATGTAGCACCAATGTGTGCTTTTTCACATAACAGTTGACTGCATGGCTCTAATTTTGGAATGGTTTGTTTTGTTTATTTATAGGGTGGTTCTGCATGCATTTTATGCATGATCATGGCTATTGGTGCTGCCCACACTATTTTACCTGTGGGACACATGATTGGGAAATGCACTGAGCAGTGCAAGTGTTGAACGTGGAACCTTTGGTACCCAGAGCTCAACATTTTAACCACTTGGCCATCCTGGCTCTAATTTTGGAATGGATGGCACATCAATCTGGGTAGCTGATATATACTCAGTAGCCAATATATAACCCATATATTTGACCAGTGTGGATGATCTCAGTGTTGTTGCCAAAAACACCTCAGTATGACATTTTGTGTGAGTTTGAATAAAAGCAGGATCTTCTTTTTACTGAGAACATGGGGCAACAGCAATGAAATTGATTTTGTGTGGGGGAGGTAGGTTGGGGTAGAAAAAATAAGCTGATTAAAAAATATGCCCAGATTGATGTGTATAATGCCATTGGGTGATTTTTGATGACATTAGTTGCTTATTCAATGATGGTAGTCGGTGGTATATTTGCCACATTTTCATTTGGCAGTGTTGCTTCAATAAGCCACAAATAACTAATCTTCTTAATCCATTAATCATTAACCCAAGACCAAAATGTTACTCATGATGTGCAATAGGAAAGCACAGGTGGCACTTCACATCAAAACATAGTTATATGAAGGTAATTATTTGCCATAAAACTAAAGTTTGAGAATATCCAGACATTGGAAAATTAATGGATGCACCCCTGCTCAGCAGTGCATTTCTTAGCACAATGTGAGCAAAACATAGCTTGTGTACTTATGCCGGGACAATGGATGACATCACTGTAAGCATTTTGGAAAAGGATGGTGCAATGCATTGAGCCATGGATCTGAATGAATGAAACACACCTCAGGTTTAGATCTCAAGACTGCAAAACAAGTGGTCTGACACTTCTGTAAAGCAATCCAATTATCACATGACAAGATGCCAGCACACATCGTAGAAACAGCCACGCTTGCATTTACCTAAAATAGCTTAAATCAATCAATTATATTCTGGAATAATAGCACATTTTTAACACATTAAACAACGTGTATCAATACTATGGAGTATTCAGAAGTACCTGAAGATTGGAGAAATGCAAGTGTAGTACCAATTTTCAAAAGGGAAATAGGAAGAGTGTAGGAAACTACAGGCCAGTCAGTTTGACCTCATTAGTTTGCAAAGTACTAGAAAAGCTGGTTAAACAGAATGTTCAGATTCATCTTGATAGGCACAACCTTTTAAGGGATACTCAACATGGATTTCGATCTCAAAGGTCTTGTTTAACTAACCTATTGGAGTTCATTGAGTATGTTACCAAAGAAGTAGACAATGAAAGCAGGATGGATGTTGTGTACTTGGACTTTAGCAAAGCTTTTGATAAAGTTCCACATGGAAGGTTAATTCATCAATTACAACAACATGGGATTGTAGGAAAAGTTCTACATTGGATTGAAGCATGGTTGCAGGGAAGGAAACAAAGGGTAGTATTGAATGGATGTAAATCTGGTTGGAAAGATGTTCTGAGTGGAGTGCCACAGGGCTCTGTTCTAGGGCCCCTCCTCTTTATCATCTTTGTGAACAACATTGAAGTAGGGCTGAGGAATAGAGTGTTCAAATTTGCTGATGACATCAAGCTGGTAGGAGTGGCTAACAGCAGAGATCAATCTAGTAATATTCAACTAGATTTGGACGACCTAAAAGAGTGGGCTGATCAATGGCAGATGACTTTCAACTATGATAAGTGTAAGGTTATGCATATAGGGTCTGCAGGCGAGACATTCAGTTATAAAATGGGAGGAGGGAACTGGATGTTATTGAAGAGGAAAGGGACTTAGGTGTGTTGGTCTCAAAAGACCTTAAAGCAGAAAAAACAATGTATCTCAGCTAGAAATAGGGCACTCAGAATGCTGGGACTCATTAATAGAAGTGTGAAATATAAGAGCAAGGAAGTCATGAAAAAGCTGTACTCAGCATATGTGCGGCCCCACTTGGAGTACTCTGTACAAGCATGGAGCCCCTACCTAGAAAAGGATATAGATATGTTAGAAAGAGTCCAGCGCAAAGCCACTAGACTCGTCAGTGGATTAAGTAACTTAGAATATGGAGAAAGGCTTAATGCATTAGATATGTACTCACTCAAGTATAGGAGATTAAGGGGAGACATGATTGAAATGTACAAAATTGTTAGAGGGCTAGATCAGGTCAATTTGAATGATGCTCTGCAGTTTAGAGTATCCCATAGGGGTCATCAATTCAGGTTAGACAAAATGAGGTGCAGGACAGTTAAACGACAACAGGTCTTCAGTCAAAGGGTTGTTGACCAATGGAATAGGCTGCCTGCTGATGCAGTGGGGAGTCCCTCATTGAATGTCTTTAAAAGTAGGGTGGATAATTTTTTTAGACAGGAAAATGTTGTTTTTGAATTCTAACTTGTGATGCATGGGATATTGAGTATTTTCACTAGCTAGATAGGGTATAACATTATGCTAGTATTATGTTGTACTATATGGGGTGTACCTAGCAGTGGATTTGGCAACTTCCTTTGCGATGTCATACTGATGAGATTGGCTGTGGTGGCACAGGTGGAGGGATTGCATGGGTTTGGAATTGATAGGTGTGAACATGTACTTTCTAATATCTTCTAGACAGGCTTGACCCAGATGGGCCCTTGTGGCCCTTATTAAGCCTTAACACTTTATGACTTTATGACTTTATGACTTTATGACTTTAATACTGTATTTCACGCGGCGGAAAGAGTGACATGCACACAAACGTACCGTTTTTGACGTCGAAAGCGGCGACTTTACGGAAAACCAGAGCTGAAAAAAAGAGGCAAGAGCAGCAACGACACGTTTATAAAAGATTTTCACCACAAATGGAACAATATATGAATAATAGCCTCCACAAGTTTTTCCCTATGGCGTTTATCATTGTCACGCTCGACGGAGGTCGTCAAGCGCTGATTGGTCGGCCCAAGCGTCTCCCTTTTTGTATTGGACTAAAATGCTGGAGCGCACCCCCCTGCCCCTGGCTCCCGGCAAGGCGATAAATACGAGGTGGCGTCATTCCTACTGGGCAGCTTTCTGCGCAGGTCCTTATATGACGTCATCAGGGGTACCACTTAATACGGGCCAAGCCGCTAACACGCTGTGGAATATACGCAGCGTATGCATAATACGGGGGATAAAATGAGGATTAAATAGGTGCAGGTGCAAAACTTAGAGCGTCATATTCCGGAAGGGATCTCCAATACTTTTTATACACATATTGTGCACGGAAGAACGTACAAAGCGAGGTAGGACAGGTCAAATATGGCAGAGAATTAGCATCTTACCGCGGCGAAATGCAGTAAGGACGTATCTGAAGTGTGATCGTCGCCATGATGGAATAAGGTGGGAAGGGGGGTCGAGTCCCTTAATGTACATCAAATTTAGCATTGGGCTTATGGTGCTGCATGCCAAAATTAATTGACCGAAAGGCCTTTCAACCCCTCTATATGCGGCAGTGTCCCTGATATAGGAGGCAAGGAAGGGGACATCGCTTCTTTTTTAAGATCGACAGGACCATAGGGAGCACGTGAGAGGCAGACATTCATTTTATGGGGGCATCTGTGAACCTCCGTACCAGCTCAGCAACATGGGTGGAACTTCCAGAAAACGTTTCGGGAGAGCGATGCCTGGAGGTAACAGGAAGGCCTATGGATTGGGGGAGGTGGGCTCACGCCAGTCGTAAGCGGGGGTTGACCCATCCCAAAAGTATGTAAAATTTCACTCTAGTTCGGAGGTTACATTCGGCGGATGGACTGGAAAGCGGTCAGACATGGAGTGCTAAAAGCGGTCAAGCATGGGTTGGCGGCATTCCATAACAATGCGTTCAGAACTAGATCTGGATGATTCAAAACACTCCTACACGTCCGCGTAGTCGACCTAATCGGCTTATGTGCTGTTTCCGATTCGGAGCATGAATGAAGGATCACAATCGAAGTTCGTGGAGCAGAGACTTTGCATATCGTTCTTTCAAACCAATGATCATAGGCCTCGTGAGCAACAATGAAATGGGATACGCCACACCTGTTTCATAGCAGTACCAGAGCCGGTAGCAGTGTCAAGTGCCGCGAGGACGGGAGGAGCTTGTCTGCCCCTGGTCACAGCGGCAACAGCAAAACACGCCAACAGGACAGTGGGACCGGGAGATACGACGGCAGTAAAGTGCCGCCAGGACGGGCCGACACAGGGAGCGCCGCCAACCCGTGAGTGGTCACAGTGGCAGCAGCAAAACACGCCAACAAAACGGCGGGATCGGGCGGCATGAAGCCAATGTAAAGTGCCGCCAGAACGGGCAACACAGGAGACGCTGCCAGTCCGCCCCTGGTCACGGTGGCAACAACAAACACGGTTACAAAGGGCAGAACCGAGCGACACGACACGACACACAGCAGAGACGGTGACACATGGCCGGCAGTGTGAGGGTGGACATCCTATCGCTGCCTGGTGACATGATGGCGGACCTGCCTAGATGCCTGCCCCTGCGCTCCGCCGAGCAGAGTTCTTGCACAACCTGCCAATGCGCACATGAAGCCTAACTCGAGTCAGCCTCCGTCTCACACAACTAGCTACACTCCTAGCCTCGGCTGCCGGCTACTAATGACGCCCACCCCGGGTCTCACGATGCTGGTGTCGACTGTGCAGGTTGAGTCCATGATGAAGTAGACATCAGAAATTAACTGGTTTGGCATCGCCCTCTATCACGTATGTGACATGCAGCGCCCGCCGCGACCGATGGCGATTAACAAAGAGCTGAACACAACGGCCAGGAGCGCCTCCGGTTCTTCAGACGTCGGACAGCCAAGCGATGTATTGACGCCTCATTTTGTAGGCGACGAAGCCGGCAACGACGGCAAGGCAGTCCTGCTCCAGTCCCAGTTTGCTGATGATGGTCGTGTTAAAATTCATGTGAATAGAAGTGGCATCAAACTAATTGAACTGGTTCTTTATTTAGCTATACAAAGATAAGATATGAAGATAAGGTAAGCAGCATATGAAGGCTCCATATTTGATGGCGGTGGCCAAGTTCTATCGGTGACTCAGCAGGACTTTGGTGTTATTCTGAACACAAGATTGGGGCATCAGAACATACGAAAGAATCCAGGAAGCACTGAGAATGCTTGGGAAGTCATCAGGAAGCTTTACTGTGCATGTCAGGCCACATTTGGAATACTGTGTCCAAGCTTTGGCTCCTAATTATGAAAAATAATGTTCGCTTTTAGGGAGTACAAAATATGGCTACAAAAATGGTTAATGACAGAAGCAAACACGCATATGAGGAAATATTGAACAAATTGAACATGTTTTCACTTAAATATAGAAAGTTCAGAGGAGCACTCATTGAGGTCTTTAAATTTGTTCATGGTCAGGAGGATGGATATATTAGGCAAATATCTGAATCTAACAGAAATGATGCACTTGAAGGTCATCAATTGAAAATTAAAGTTAACTACAGCAGGACAAGGTTAAGACAGTCTTTCTTCACGAACAGGGTAATAGAACGCTGGAACCAGATGCCAAAAAACATTGTCAGTAGCAGCACACTGAACATCTTTAAAAACACCATAGGTAATTATTAGAAGAATAGAGGGCTTGCTTTTCAGTATTCCAGGGAGAGCTGATTGACAGATGTGGTGGGCAACTGGCTGAGTGTTCAGAGTGCAACCAAGAAGGGCGAGGCGGGGATGGCCGAGTGGTTAAGGTGTCGGACTATGGGTACCAAAGGTCCCGGGTTCGACTCTAGCGCCACTCAGGACATGTCCCAATCCCGCGGCCCACCGCCGAAACAGTGTGGGCGGCGCCATTAGCCGTGAATGTGCATAAAGTGTGTCGTGAACCAACCAATAAACAAAACCAAGAAGGGCTCTTGTGGCTCAATCAGTGTTTACATTGGAAGATATGACCAATCTGCCGACCGTACACCATAGTTCAATGACATGGGATCTGACAAATGATGTTGATTTCATTGATAGTGATGTTGTGTACAACCATATCAGGAAAATAAAGCCAAACAAGGCAGCAGGACCTGATGATATTTATGCTAGGGTGTTGCGGGAAACTGAAAAGGAACTGGCATTTCCACTTAGTATAATATTTTGTAGATCAGTTTCACAACATGAAATTCCAACCGATTGGAAAAGGGCAAATGTAGTTCCTATTTCCTATTTTCAAGAAAGGAGAAAGAGAGGGAAAGTTCAAAACTATAGGCCAGTAAGTCTCACATCCCTAGTCTGCAAGTTCTCGAATAAATTATCAAGGATAGAATAGTTAGTTATCTGGAAGGTAGCAGATTGATTCAAGATACTCAACATGAGTTTAGAAAAGGACGATCGTGTCTCACAAACCTCTTGGACTTTTTGAACTTCGCCACAGAACAATTTGATCAGGGAAATCAGGTTGATGTAGCATATCTTGACTTTAGTAAGGCCTTTGACAAGGTACCCCATAAACAGTTAATGAAACAGCTTCGGTCCCATGGTATTGCAGGTAGCATCTTAAAATGGATAGAGTTGTGGCTTTCAGATAGACAGCAAAGAGTGATGATAAATAGTACAAAGTCATCATGGCAAAATGTGCTTAGTGGAGTCCCCCAGGGGTCAATACTGGGGCCACTACTGTTCATTATATTTGTAAATAACATTGGAAGTGGCCTAAGCAGTAAAGTTTTGAAATTTGCGGATGATTTGAAGGTCTTTAGGGCAAAAACAGGTCAAGATGAGCATATCTCGCTGCAAAAAGACTTAGACGAACTTGTGAAGTGGTCCGAAGAATGGCAAATGAAATTTAATCTTGATAAGTGCAAAATCATGCATGTAGGTAAGCAGCATATGAAGGCTCCATACTTGATGGGTGGCCAAGTGCTATCAGTAATTCAACAGGAGAAGGATTTAGGTGTTATTCTAAACACAAAACTGGGGGCATCAGAATAGACCAAGGAAGCCAGGAAGAAGGCACTGAGAATGCTCGGGGCAATAAATAGCAATGTATCATGCAGAAGTGAGGAAGTGATCAGGAAGCTTTACTGTGCATACGTCATGCCACATTTGGAATACTGCATCCAAGCTTGGTCTCCTAGCTATGAAAAAGATCGTTGGCTTTTTGAGAGAGTACAAAAGAGGGCTACAAAAATGGTTAATGGCATAAGCAGCCTGGCATATGAGGAAAGATTGAATAAATTGAATATGTTTTCACTTAGATATAGAAGGCTGAGAGGAGATCTCATCGAGGTCTTTAAGTTTGTCCATGGTCTGGAGAGGGGAAATCTTGGGGAATTGTTTGAATTGGACAGAAATGATGCAATTAGAGGTCATAAATTAAAAATTAAAGTTAACCACAGCAGAACAAGGTTAAGGCAGACTTTCTTCACCAACAGGGTAGTTGAACGCTGGAACCAGCTGCCAGAAAACATTGTCAGTAGCAGCACATTGAACATCTTTAAAAACAGCATAGACGATCATTATAAGAATAGAGGGCTTGCTTTTCAGTATTACAGGGAGGGCTGATTGACAGATTTGGTGGGCAAATGGTTCAGTGTACAGAGTGCAACCATGAAGTGCCCTTGTGGCTCATAGTTGCACTGTTCTTTTATGTCTTTATGTCTTTATGTCATGGTCACACTGATCTTTTGTGTCTTGATATCTAAGATGCTCCAAAATGTAGCTAGCATTCCAGACAAGCATGATGCAACACTCCATACCATACAGATCTGATAGGCAGGCTAATTGATGGAATGACACCAGAAAAGACAGGTGTTGACACTGACATTATTTTCAGCTGCATCCGTGGCTAGGATCATAATCATCAGATGTAAAGTGGTTGGAACAAATGGATGGGCTGGTTGGATGAACTCCATCAGATCCTTTTCACTGTCAACCAGGTCTAATATGCATTTTCATCTCTTGGAAACATAAGCATGTTGGTTGACAATCCATTCTTTCCATATCTTTCTTCCAGATGATAAAGACACACCACAACAGAACACTATACAATACAACTAAAACTAAAACGCACGTACATCGAACACAAGGTGCGACAGACATAAAACCAAGTACAAAACAACCTACGAGGGAGCTATGTAAACAACTGCGCTAGTTATGTCTCAACTGCGTCATCTAAGAATTTGAGGAAATGAGTGCCCTAAAACGCTGCATTCGTGATGGTCGTCGCCTAATTCGCAGCCTAACTGAGAATGATAAAATAGCAGCTTAATAAGATTCCAAAATCACAGACGTGATGTTATAGGATTTATAAAGTAAGTTGAATTGAAAATATTTCCATTTTATAATGCATGAAACTATCAAAACGGCCCAAACGTGGTACCCCAGATGACGTCATTTGTACCATTCGACGCGACACGCAGGAAGGCATGGGGATGACAGGGGCCTGGCTCCCGGCTCAAAACCATACTTTTTTTTTTACTCTGGCGCAGGCTTTTGATGCAGCGTTTGAAGTCTGAGTGCACTAAACATTGGGCGATTTCTTTTCACATTGATGTTTGCTAGCCTTCTCGTACCCACATGGGCAGCAGCGTGGATCTAGCTGATCGACTCCCACGTGATCCTACGTCATTCCACGTGACTTATGTGTCCTGGGTGACTTGTGTGCCCTGGGTGACATGTGTGACCTGGGTGACTTGTGTGACCGTGTTGTGACCTGGGCGTGATCTGTGTGTCCCGGGTCGTATCAGCTCAATGCTAGTGTAATTGGAGGTGCTACTCTGAACGATTTGGCGGCGCAGGCACAGCCGACAGGTTGCGAGACTGACAGGACACTCGCAGGCACAGCCGACAGGTTACGAGACTGACAGGACCCTCGCAGGCACAGCCGACAGGTTGCGAGACTGACAGGACCCTCGCAGGTACAGCCGACAGGTTGCGAGACTGACAGGACCCTCGCAGGCACAGCCGACAGGTTACGAGACTGACAGGACCCTCGCAGGCACACCCGACAGGTTACGAGACTGACAGGACCCTCGCAGGCACAGCCGACAGGTTACGGACCCTCGCAGGCCGCGCCATCCACGACGTGTGCAGCAATTCGGCATAGTGAAAGATTTGCGTAGTTGTGAGATTACGAGATACTAGATACGTTGTCCTGCGTGAGAGATTACGAGATACGAGATGAATGCACGGTATTTGGCAGGGACGGCAGACAGACATGAGGTTATTTCAGCAAGAGTGCAGCCAGTTTCAGCTGACACAAATTGATTCTCAACGCGCTGATCCGGAAATTGCCGGCACAATTTCTGAAGATTGGCTATTCCTCCGAATGCGGTGCAAGGATCTCAAATCTAATGCAATGCACGGTTCTGTTGATTTCTGAATCGCACTTTTTAAGGGGTTTTCGCGAAAGCATACCGAGATCCATTAGTAACCGATAGACCATGGTGAACCTTCGAGTAGCATATTGAAATCGGGATATGTCAAGGTCAAATCTCAAGGTCAAAGACTAGTTTTAATTTGTCCTAGTCCTCGAAGCGACTCGTCTCTATGGCTCAATTCGTACCAAGTGGTTATCATTCGACGTGGCTTGTGCCATATTATAAGGTCACAAATATAACTAATTTCAAAGGTCAAAGATGAAACCAATTTATTCGCTCGCCTTGCATTTTTCGCCCTTATCTACCCACATCTGGTATCAAGCAAGGCCGTTGTGAACCTCGTGTAACATTTCAAACCGGGACATGTCAATGTCAAACCACAAGAACGAAGTTTAGCTTAAATTGCTCGAAGTCATCGCGCCTCGTCGCTATGTCTTCAATTGTAATCACGTGGGTGTCCTTCAACGTGCAGTCACATACTCTGACAAACCGTTCAGAAATCATATTAACCCGTCCCGTCTTGGGGGGGGAGGGGGGTGTCTTCAACCGCCCCCACTCAGGTTTTTCGCGGATAGCGGACCAACGGCTCGCGGCAGCGCGCCCAAATTTGGCATACCCTTTCCCACATCAATTTGACATGCTGATTCAAAATTTTTAGGTCATGTCATATAGGGTCAATGAGTTAGTCAAGGTCAAGTGAGGTCACCTCCAAACAAGTTCACCCAGTCGTCACGCTTTAACGGATACATATATTTCAAGGAAACTTTCAGCGTTTTCTAATCTTTACGGATGCAACAAAACGTACGAGTTGAATGTTTTTTTTTCGTTTTTAACTACCTATACAATTTGAGTACTTGCCAAAGTGCAGGTAAAATGCAGAATTCTGGCTAGAGTAAGCATTTTTATTGGGGCAAGTTGACTTCCAACAACGTTTCACGGTCTGCTCTACCCACTGAAAAAAAAATTAAAGAAAACTTGAAAATTCAAAATGGTGAGATTTCAAAAAAATAAAAACTTTTTTTTTTTTTTTTGGGGGGGGGGACAAAAAATTGTAGGCGCGGTCGATTTCGCTGTCACTTTCTCATTCCAAATAAATTTTGTTTTTCACATATCCCCTAAATGAACCACCCAGAGTCAAAAGCATAATGTAAGTCATGAAAAGTCGTGAAAATATAGCCCCCTGGTGACGTCACTTTTGGGGGGAACGTGTTTTGGGGTGTTGACTCGGACCATACTCGTCGAGCGCTTTCCGATGACACCTCTTACGTTTTCTTGCGATGCTTAGTTTGGATTTTTTAGGGGCTCTTCAACCGCCCCCCGAGACGGGGTGGGAGGATTTGACAGGAAAGACGGCGCGGGTTAACTTGCAGAGTCAAAGGTCGAACTCATTTCGTCGGTCTCCACGCGCTTCTTCGTTTTCTCACAAAGCTGCCCATGTTTTGTGTCAAGAAATAGCCCGTGGACAACCCTCGAGCAACATTTTAACCCCGTACATGTCAGGTCAAGCCTCAATGTCAATGGTTAGCTTTAATTCTTCAAATTCTTGGCGTTTCTTCGCTGTGGCCTCAATTTGCATTATGTGGGTGTCATTCGACGTGGCTTGCCGTACATATCAGAATGTTGAGATATCGAAATAATTTCGAACGCGTCGAAGGTCTGGTGTGTGCACAATGATTGAGTGTAATAGGAATAGGAGGATCGAATATATTTTATTTGCAGCCGTTGTGATAGTAGGCACTCGTATGCTATACGACCACGAGCTCCCAAGAAATCCGACATAACCTACTCAGACAGATTAGTTTTAACAATGGTGAATCTTAAAACCAGACGTTGAAAATAAAGTGGCTGAAATGAAAGGATTTTTTTCGTGGTAAGGGGTAAGGCCCCTCTATCCTGTCCAAACTTACCACGTCCCTGGTTTGCCCCTCCCAATTTCGAAACCGTGGTTACACCCATGATCTTTATAATACCTTTTCGCTGTGCACGTCGAAATGTGAGACGAGTGGTGCACATGTACATCGATGCATTCATTCCAACATGAATTGTTTAGAGATCCTGCGCCGGCTCTCCTTTTGTTGATATTTAGGCTTGCAATGTTCGTTACAAGCCACTTTGATATTGAGCAGGGCAGAAAGTTTTCCTTAAATACGTCCTAGTAAGTTGGTTAAGCTTAACTAGCCTGATATGCAGTGTAATTTGTCGACATTATTCGACACCCTGAAGAAGGATATACAGAAAAATCTCGTGAAAAACTTGACGGGTTTCAATTGTTTATTGAAATATTAAGCAGATCGAAAATTAAGCCATCGATCAGCTGTAGTGGTTTGTTTCAACTGACATGACTTGAAGCCGACACATCGCGGGGCGATTACCATGCCAACTTTAACCCGCACCCTGGAGGGCCTCTGAAAATCACGTGCACTGGAGGGGGAGTGGATTCCGTCCCCTCCCCACACCTAAGATCTCAGCTCCTATTAAAGCTGGAGCAACAAAATTAGCAGGGTGCATGAGTACGGTAGCAAGCTCCATTGTGTGCAAGTGTCATGACCTTAGGCAGTGGCGTCGCCACGAAATTCTTCGAGGAGGGCAAGGTCGAAAGGGGCCTCCTGCCCCCCGAAAAGGGGCCTCCATTGTGTTACGGCCTCCTATTGTTTTTAAGCCCTCAGTATGGCTCGCGAATGGGAAGCATCATTTCATATTAATGGACTGTTTGTTCTTGGCATGGTGCATTATTTACTCAACACGCAATAGCAATAATTTTTTTTTTTGCGCTGAAAACTGGGCCATACTAAGGCATAAATAAGTAATATGTGGATAAATACCTAGGTTACCACCAGCTTGGTGCCCTAAGCAAAGCTAAAGCTATCATTTCTAAGTCCTAGGGCGATAATTTCGCGAAGGTGACAACAACAAGTGGGTTACATTGGTTTCCTGATCGGAATCTTAGAAATTCGCGAATTTTTCTAACATTTGGTGCTGGCTGCAAGACACCTGTCAAACAAGCTAAAAGAACAAATTCTTCGCGAGTAAATTCACGTGCCTGGGATTTCGATCGCTATTTTGTCAAAGGGAACCTATCGAAATGAAATGATTAGTGATCAACGGAATTCTCCTGTGGAGGAGCCGAATCTATCACCATCTTCCCTGATTTGTTGGATTTCAACCCTAACTCCCCCATCCAATTCTACGGTTATATTTTAGTATCCCGTGATAAATCAACTCACACTGCTGAAATTGCACCCATACCACAACAACCGGATCGGTATCCGAAAATGTCAAGCTGGAGCCCTCAAAGAAAGGATGGATTCCCGAAAAACCATTGTCAGGGTCGGTAAGATGGCTCTGGAGCACAGAACACATTACCAGATGCCTTCACAAATTGTGTACGCCGCCGAAAAACATACCGAATCTCGAAAAATCTAGACTGGATGCAAATACATGGCGCCAGGGTCTCGAAATGTCGGGTCGAAAATCGGACTTTTGAGAGATAAAAAAATGAGAATAGATCCACAAAAATCGCATTGAGCCCAGAAAACTGGCGTTGGGTACTTGGAACCACGCGCCTGGGAGCGATAAGTCAGGCTGGGACACACAAAAATCGCGCCGAAGCCCCAAAGCTGAACTAGGGCCCACAAATGTGCGTTAGAAGCCCCAAATGAACACAGGGGGACCCCAAGAGCATAGCGGGTACCGAAAATACAACTGACGCTCTAAAGCACACAAGCTCCCAAAAGGCGACAGGGCCTTAAAACATGTGTTGCAGCCATAAATAAACATACATGTAGCTCTAAAAGAAATACTCTGGAAGCTGGAAGTTTCCAGTTCATAAAATTGGTTGGAACCATAAAATGCAAAATGGTTCCAAATCGAACAAAAGGACCAGGAGCTAAATAAGCACATCGGGATCTTCGAAAACGCCCTGACACGTAAGAATATCCTCGGTGCATCAAAACCCTAAAAACATCAAAAGCATCAAAACCCTAAAACGAGCAGGAGTTTAGAAAATGTATTAAAACCCTAACTTGAATTTCAAATATATTACCCATCACTTTGAAATATACAATTTCCCCATTTCAGGCATTTTATTCAGGCATTCAGGCATTTTCAGGTTCATATCACCCGGTCGCCAGGACGCCAACGTCCGTGCACGTGCACACTATCCTCATCTTGCACATTCGGGGCATTCGACACACTTCGGGCGATGCTACGGTTTCGGCTAGATCTTCTGCCTTTTGCCAATTACTGCCACATGATAGACTTGCACTATATTTGACGTGCTGGAATGCTTAGCATGGGCGTCCGCTGCGAAAAGTCGAGTAATCAAATCCGATCATTAATTCCCAACCTCCCACATTTTCTGGTAGTTATTAAATGCAGATTCCGCTCAGCTTTGATGCACCTGATGTCTTTGTTGCTATCCTCCCAGAATGGCTATCGAACCGATGGCCTTCCTCAGTGTTCGTTGTTGGATCCTCTGCGTCTTTATGCTCTGCGGCTAATGCATTTTCGAAACCCCTCCTAGTTTTAGTGTGTTGTTGCTTTTTTTGGGCACCGATTATTTGTTACGTGTCAGGGCGTTTTCGAAGATCCCGATGTCTTCATTTAACGCCCGATGCTTTTGTTCGTTGTGGAACCATGTTGTCATTTGCGGCCCCAGCCTTTTTTTCAGGCCCTGGTGCGTCCTTTTGACCTCTGTCTGCCATAAGAGCTTCTTGTGTATATTTTTAGAGGTCCAGGCATGTTTATTGAAGACCGCACGCATGCGTTAAGGCCCTGTCCCTTTTGGGAGACCATGTGCGTTTTGGAGGGCCACTTGTATTGTCGGCCCCCATTGTGCTCTTAGGTTCCTGCTGTGTTTATTTGGGGCTTCTGGCGCACATTTGTGGCGTTCCAGTACGATTTTGTGGCTTCGGTGCGGTAATTCTTAGTCCCAGCGCGATTTATTGCGCCCAGGCGCGTGGTTCCGGGGACCCAACGCCAGTTGTCTGGGCTCAACGCGAATTTTGTGGATTTTTATATCTTTTTTTTGCAAAGTCCGAATCCCAGCCTAATTTTTCGAAACCCTGGCGCTACGTTGTTGCATCTCACCTCGATTTTCTAAAGATACTTTCTAAAGTCTTACAGTGCCAGACGCAATTTATGAAGGCATCTGGTAGCATGTTCGGACATTTATTTTGTTGAATCCATTCTTAATTTGGAAGGCTCCAGCTTGATTTTTTTTCGGATACCGATTCGGTTTTTGTGGTCACACTGTTCTTACGTGTGGGTCTAAACGCCAATTTTGTGGAGCTTCGACGGGACTACCGATGGGAATTGTGGGACCCGAACGCGATATTTTTGGGGGCAGATTCGAGTTTGTGGGAAGCGTTGTACTTAGCTGTTACTCAACGCGATTTTGGCGGTTCATATTCCAAGTTTTCGAGCCTCGGAACGAGTTTTCTGGGGCCCGAAATACTTATTTGGAGACTCCTGCACGAATTCTGATGGACCGACGCGAATTTTGGTGGTCCCAGCGCGAGTTTTGGAGCCCCGGCACGATCCTTGGGAGCGTATGCCTCTCAGGATAGAGGGGGCATTTGCCCCTTTGATATGCCACTGCGGCCACTGAAGGAGTATATTTTTGCCCCAGAGTGACATTCCGGTTAAGAATTGATTTTTGGAGCAACTGCAACTTTTGGGGCCCAGTGCGGCCTTCTGGGCCTCCAGGGTGATTGTCAAGGGTTGCGACGCGATTTTCTTTTTACATAGTCCAATGTGATCCTTTGGGCCCCGACGTCATTTGCTTGGATCCCTAGCGCGAGCTTTAGCTGCCTCGACACTTTTTTGGGTCCAAAACGTCTTAGGCTTTTTGCGTCATTGTTGGGCCCCGGAGTTGGAGTGCTTTTGTGTTTTTATGTGTTTTTGTGAGTGTTTTTCGGAGCTGGACCCGGAATGTTTTTCGTTGCTCCGGCTTCATTTGTTTTGGTCCCAATGAGACTGTTGTGGAATGGAATGTTGTGCAATGACTCGCCGTGCCACTAGATTGATTTTCACGGTCCGGTCGTAAATTTTCGGTACACGCAGACTCAGCGTGATTTTCAGGGGCCCCGGACTGATTTTTTGGGCCCATGTCGTAATATTAAAACACCCCGGCACGACTTCTACCATTTCTGAGGGGTTTCTTACAAATGATAGGCCTCATCTCGCGCCATAAGTATCTCGTCCCATTTCCTGGAGCCTCTATACCGGTTTTCAGCGTCTTATATCCTACCCTCCTCCATATTCAATGTCCTCCTCTCTCATCTTGAAGGGCCCTCTCTTACATCCTGGGGCTCTTTACCATGGCATGGGGCTTCCTCTCATGTCCCAGGGGCATTATCTGCCAAATTAGGGGCCTCCTGTCACTACTCATTGGGCTTCTCCTTTATCCTGGCAAAACATTACCAGTCTTGAGGGAATCTTCAATTTTGGAAACCTGACACCCATTCATACCTGTTACCACTTCCAACTTAAGGGCCTCATCCCATTTTCTTCGAAATATTTCCGGTCTTCGGGTACTCATTCAGTCCTGGAGACCTACTCCTTTTTTGGAGACTCCTCTCGTGTCCGGCAGGCCCTTCATTTCTCTTATACTATGGTGCTTTTTCAAACTAGGGGCCTCGTCTCACGTCTTGAGGACTCTCTCGCTCCGCGTTTTGATTCGAAATTCGCCCATCTTAAGAGTGGTATCTTATCTCCTGATGGACTCCTCTTCTCTCCCAGGTTTCTCCTGTTCCAAATTATACACAACCTTTCCTATTTCATTGATCTTGTTATTTCCCGGGGACCATTTTGGCCATCTGCGAGCCTTCTTTTTCGCTATCTGCGAGCCAGTTCTGGATCCTTCTCTTCGTCCTGGGAGCCTCCTTTTCGTCCTGGGGCCTCCTATTCGTCCTGGGTCCTCCTTTTCGTTCTGGGGCCTCCTTTTCGTTCTGGGGCCTCCTTTTCGTCCTGGAGGCCTCCTTCTCATCCTGGGGGCCTCCTTCTCGTCCTGGGGGCCTCCTCCTCGGGCCTCCTTCTCGTCCCGGAGGCCTCCTTATCGTCCCGGGGGCCTCCGTGCTAATTGCTGGCACTCTCTTGATTTCTGAGGCCTCCTACTATCTCCTAGGTGACTCTTTTTTGTCTCTCAAATTATGGGCCTGCTCTTGGTGGCCCATAATTTTGAGAATCTCCTTTTCGTCCTGGGGTCCCCCTTTTCGTCCTGGGGTCCTGCTTTTCTGCCTTGAGGTCCTCCTTTTCGTCCTGGAACCTCCTTTTGGCATTGTGGCCTCCTCAAATTTCAGGGGGCGGCGCCCCCCAGTCTCACGGCAGGGGGCAATTGCCTCAGATGCCCCCTGGTGGCGACGCCGCTGACCTTAGGTTAATAGCTTCCAGGTCAAATGAGGTAAAAATGTCAAAATGTTCTGGTTTAACGTGGTTTGGCTTGTCATTGCTATGGATCGCCGTGATTGTGTTTAAATGATCCAAAATGGACATCAATGATGTTTTGGACATTACTAATGATGTAATACAGATGCCAGACCTGTAATAATACAGATGCCAGCGCTAGCATGCTGGAGCTAGTGTTCTGATATACCGAGCCAGCTACCGAGGCAGTCGCCGTGCCTCGTAAGCTGTGCTAAGGACCACACCTGCACGCAAATGCGCACACACATGCATACATACGTAACTACATGTGTGCACGAAGATATGTATATATATATATATATATATATATACAGAAATAGACATACACTCCTCCAAGTTCTCACCATATGAGCACATGCACTCCATTCTGTTTGTCTGTTTGCTTTAATAAACGAAATTGACACTAACGAACATCTTGGCGCAATACCTAGAGGTGGCACTTTGTAAGGTCAAATGTGTAAACCGCTACGTGCACGGGTTGTTGCAGGAACAGCTGTTACTGAGTGTCATTCCCGCCTACATCGCCGCCGAGGTCAAGCGGGCCATCATGCTCAAGATGGGTGACGTCCGAGCGGACAAGTCAGCAAAGAAGCAGTTCCATGACCTGCACGTGCAACGCCATAACAACGTCAGGTAGGTCACAGCGATCAAACGTCGTGGTGGGAGCCGTAATAGTGCAGCGACGTCTGAAAGGTCTGAAAGGCATCAATTCGCCTCGACATCAGGTGGGTGGCAGCCGTGACCCTGCATCACCCTCTTACCAGATAAGACAACTGCCTTAGGTAGGTCATAGCAACACTTATATAGCTCAATGGGCTTCGAACACACCCAGGGTTGAGGTAGTATATTCTCAATACTTTTCAGTTGTAATGTGGGTGTTTTGAATATTTGCGAATGCATTTTGAGCGCTTTGTTTTATCTGAGCTAAATAGCGCATAAAGTATATGTTGTTAGCAACTCCGGTGAAGAATGTCAATCTAGATGAACAGAAAAGTGTAATTGGAATACGTTGGCCCTTTCAGCATGTCTGCCATCCAAGTTTGCGCTGCATACGATGTTGACTTGCGCAATTTTCGGGTTCGTGACGGTTCTCACTGTCGTAGCTGACCTTACCCTGCGGAGGCTATAATGTTTTTATTTGCATTACCTAGATGTAGCTTGTCAAAAAATATAGTTGCCAGGGTCACTTGGCAAGATCGTCTCTTTACATTCAGCATGGCCAGCCGAGGCGGATCCCAATGACGAAGGGAAGGTTGACTCTGTTCAACATTTATTGAGCTCAAATTAACTAATGGTCAAATTTAATTGGATCTCGAAATAATTGACTCTTTCTTTACATTTTCACATATTCATAGCCATGAGCCCTATTTGGCAGTGCAGTCGGAGTAGGCGGAAAGGAAGGAGCCAATCAGACGCGTCAGAGTTTCGCCTCAGGCACCTTGCTATGACGTCACACATTTGTAAACGGTGGTGGTGGAAAATCGCGTAATCTCCGACTGTAAGTTAACTTGTGCGTGGCCGACGCAGTTGGGACAAGGTTGGAGTAGTAAGGGTTACTGTCGGGCATAGGTAGATACATACTTCCAGGAAGATTTCACACATGACATGGCCGCCAGTTACATTGTGCACTCTTGAGCCCAAATAATCAATCAATGAGATTGTTTCTTACTTTTTGGTCATTACAGCCTTGTTTTACGAAATGTTGCTGAGAAATTGAATGACTAACTCAAAGTTACTTGTCATTTACCTTGGCCTTTAGTACTTCTGTAGAAGCCCCTGAGCACAAGTTGGAAAAATATGTCGAGTAGTCTTGTTCAATATTACCTGGCAGTTTATTCATCTAACATTTATTTGGTAAATCGCATGTAGGCAAGATATTCCCTACTTCATGTCACACCATGTAACATTGGCATAATGGATGATGCAAAATCCTTTAGTGACAATGATATTACACAATATATCACCAGTAGGCTTTAGGCGAATCAACGTTAATGGGCTTTAGGTGACCTAACATAAGTGTAATTTAGAATACCCAACATCAGTAGGTTATAGCATACAGGCAACCCAACAATGTTAAGTTTTTGGTGATCAATCATTGGAAGACCGGGTTAAATTTTTAACCGACAATTTTGCATTTTTCTTTGTTACATACATCCCCATCAAAGTCATATGTTCAGCCCCACACCTTTCCCATATTTATGTGGAGAAAGAGGGAATAGCATGCATCTTCATTGTTATACATGGGTGCAAAATGACTAAACCTGGTTGATATGTAGATGCCCTAAAACTTAAATAACTAACTAATCATTGGTACACATGTTTTTTTGTGGTTTTGCATAGTACTTCAGAGAATTTAGCATTCTTTTGGTGAAATGACTACTTATTGACATATAGGTAATTTAATTTAAATTGGATATGTCTGGAAAATTTGTTATTTCCCAATAAAATATACAGCAATCTCATTCAAATCCCATCAGAATGCATCATGCATATATTTGTATCGCAAGTTGTTGTATGGCCTTCTATGGATTCGTGTTAGCTTTTGACACCACAGAGGATGTATATCTGGCCTGAAAATTGTTAACTTGGAAATGGTACCATTGGCTCAGGATTTCATTTCTTGGAATATGGCACCTGCAAACTGGTATTGTCCTTTCCGAAGCCAGAAATAGGCTCCCAGCTTGAGGTGCATCAGAGGTCAAGAAAGTCGCCAACTTGCCTACGCTGGTAGGCAGCAATATTGGCCCTCAATGTCTCACTCACGTAGCAATTTATCCATGACGTATCGAAATAAAAAGAAGCGACTAGTCACGAATGCTTTCCACAAAAACTAGTTTTGTAGCGAACAGAAGACATCCAAATTATGAAATATCACTGACTAAAAGGCTGCTACAGTATTGAGCGATTCTGCATCACCCCATGGGTTTGCCCATGACATCGGTGGTTGCTCAATTAATACAGTACTATTTTGGTACTGAGTACCCGTTTACGAACCATATTATTCCAAGACCCATCTCTATGCCATTGTATAGAGAAGGATGAATCGCCAACGCGTACTTCACCAGGTAACAAGTGCTGATGACTTTAATTGTGTTATTAGGCGTGATATGCACATAAAAACATGTATTTCACATGATAATACATTTTGAGCCTTTTAAATAATACATTAAACTATAATTAGTTGATTTATGGTCATATCAATGAAAAACTAGCAGCAGAAACCACAAAAGAACCATAGTGCAGGAACAAATAACGCCAACGCGACCGCCAACGTCTAGGTAACGTTACTTGAGTTATCTCGCGGCGATCACGGCCATTATATCGCCACAAAATCGGCGTATGCGTGAAGCAAGGGCCTTTACGTAACCAGTTGTGGGCAGGGGGCTGTCGCTCCGTCGGGTGCAGGTGGCAATAGCTACTTAGAAGAACAGTGGTGGTAACTGTCGAGACTCAATATATCATACTGTGAAGTGTGAACTCGACGGTGTAGAGGACTGGTAGACTTTCTGTCGGTGTAGTGGAAGAAGAACTTCCTATTTATCTGTTGCGTTCCTACCGTCGGAAGTACTGGTGATGACGGGAGAACGGAAGAAGTTTAAATGCGGCATACCCGGCTACCGCTTTAATGGTGTAAATCTGAACAGACATTATCAACAAGTCCATCCCAATCTCAATCCGGCTACAGACAAGAGGGTTGTTGGTTCTGGATTCGCCCATGTGGAGTTTGGTTCCTGGTGTCAAGGGACGTTGGTAAGTATCCACTTCTACATGAAATAAATATAGGCAAGCGAATGGGTCATGTCTCCATAGGCAAGTGAATAGGCCATGTCTCCAAACATATCTGTATTCCTGAACATTGTCCTATTGTATGTGAGAGATTTAATTAGAAAATTATTCCACCATTATCTTGAAGTATGATAATCAGGCTCGAAGGAGTGGGGTAAATTGTACACATGCCATTTGCATAAAGAAGCAAGTGTTCAGAATTCAGGAATTATTTGGTTGCATTGCCCATTTCCTACCTGTTGGAAGAAGCACATGCAGGTTTTCCATGGGCACATCCCCACATTGTTGCACTGATAACCTCGTTTAGCATCCCCTTGGCTGTTGATATAGCAAGCTGTTTTTTTAACCAATAAGTTTGACAATATGTGGTGGGAGATGGTGATGTGTGGGCAGGTACATGCCCCTTTCAGTACACTACTACTATTATCCAACCTGCAAAGCATGCCAAGGCCTACCAATGAGCTGAACATTGCAATATCACATTCCACTCACAGGTAGGGGAAGGGGCCATGTTTCCAAACTGATCTTGAGCTCCTTACACTTGGTATTTCTGTGTGAGAGATTTTATTTCAAAATGATGTAGCCCTTATCTTGAAAATCAGACCTCCAAGTAAGTGTTAAATTATTTGCAAATGCAACCTCCCTCACATAGAAAATGTATGTGTTTTGTACTCAAGAACTGTAATAGACATAAACACCTTGCCTTCCACTGCCCGAAATAATGAATTCTCTGCAGCCTAATATGTCATTTCATTGAATTAATGTGTTGAAGGACATTTTTATTTTAAAAATTACATTGCATTTAAACTATGCCCAGACTGAGTCTAGCTCCATCACACAAATGCTAAGCAAAATGTTCAGTGTTGCCATCGTTGGAAAGGGTGCAGAATAATCAAATGGCTCTGAGTAAAGGGTAGATGTTGAGCAAATCCCCTGATGATGCCATCGCCATATTGCATGCTGTCTGGCTGCACAAAATGAGATTCTTTACAACATTATGAATCAGATACAGGAAACTTCCAAGTTTCTCGTGGTGACGAAGCTAGACGAGATGACTGACGCTGTGAAGATCGGTGGTCTTGATCCTGACGAGGAGCTCTGGGCGACCCTCCTTCCGCATCAAGGGTGTATCACTGCTGATGAGGTTAGTGTGACAGTCAGTGACATTTATATTCCACTGGCTTCAGCTTTTATTTTAACTTGTACACAATCGTAATACGCTGTTGTTCCATGTTCCGTCCCACAGCTGCCTACTCGCTGTCACACCTACTAATACCTGTTTCAAAATTGGTAAAGAACTAGTCAAAATTGTTAAATTATTCAATTAGTTAGGGACTGGTTAAAATTTGGGTGGGGTGTCCTCTCATAAATTGTTTTGCCTGATTATTTGGCACCTTGGAGCTTTGATTGTCCTATCTCAAAATAGGAAATGTTGTAAATATTTTGAAGTTCTGCAGTCATACATTTCGCCAAAATGCTTTAAAACGTCGGAATCTGCGAGCAGGTTACTGCAGACGCGACTTTGACGGTCCATGCCGGAGTATGCCTCTCCCGCGCTGGGAAATACCGCCTCTTTGGCAAATTCCAAAATATATTCCTTACCTTGTTTGCCCCTTCTCAGGCTGGACATATTGACACCTTTGTGTCTTGCCTCGTCGCCAAGATGTGCGCGAGAAGACGCGGCGTAAATGTCAAAGGGCGAGACCTGGGCTCCACCAACCGGACGCTGAATGGAGCCATGGACGACCTGCAGCGTGTTGGTGACCTCTGCCAGCTCCGCCGGTTGCTACACGATTCTAGTGTCACCTTGATCACGTCAGCGGTGGATCAGCTGGCCTTAAAGAGGTTGATTCCTCCGTCCGCTGTCGTTTCAAAGGAGTGTGTGCTCGCCGCTTGGCGCTACGTGGGGCGCTGCCCTGATGAGGACAATCAGCCCAGCAGAGTCGGTGGTCGAAAGCATGGCGAGTGTGATTGGTGAGGTGTTTGGAGCCCACCGGCAACTTGATCATGTAAACGTCGCGAATGAGCTGATCATTCGTTGGAACGGTCCGGAGCCCGATTGAGCTGGTCCTCTGCTGGACTTGCTGCAGACAAAGCAGTCTTACCGCTTCCAACGCGTAGGGTATACCCTGATAATTCAGGAGGCGTTTCAAGGCACAGTTATGCAGCGGCTTGAAAGCAAGAAGTGCGTAGACATGTGGATTGCGGTCTAGTATGTAATATGATATTGTAACATCTTCCCATTGTCTGGTCACATAGCATGGCGGCTGTAGTGGAAGGATAGTGGCAAAATAGTGTAAGTTAGTTTAAGCCGGGCTCAGGGAGCAAAAACTGCATGTTTTGTTCTCGTAGGTAGCAGTCTAGAAACATTCTTGACCTCTGAGGTGCATCAAGTGCACCAGGTAGCATAAAAGGTGTGCCAACCCATGGAGGCAAAGGGACACCTGGTGCCCCCATACTATGGAAACAACTAAGTGCAATGGAAAGAAACTATTAAGAATTGTAAATTAAGAGTAGTTTTCTTAAAAACAACTAGGGTAATTATCTGCTTTTTTTAGAAGTCCAAGAGCACAAAACAGAAAAGGCATGGAATTGACTTGTTGAAGCTTTCTTAGCATCAGCACCTACGGTTTCTTCAGAAACTAAATATGAGCAAGATATGCACTGCATATGCATTTAAACTTACACCAATGAACAGATGCATCAGCAGCTGTTGACTCATTTTGTGATAATGAAAAGGTATCCCATCAGCCATACAATACAGGCAACAATCATCGCAGCATGCCCATTGTGCTGAAGTGTAAGGGTGATATAGGGTGACACTCCACAGGGAAAAGCTTGTTACTAATTTCAATAGCAACGATCTTAATTCTGCTGGAAAAAACCTGCCGAGCAGAGGGCATGGGGGCACAGGCATCCTGGAATGGAACCTCAATAGTTCAAAGCTAAATTGTTAATCTTTGGTCTCATTTGGAAGGGAGAAATTAAGTATGGGGAGTCAGTTTCCTGCACTTAGTGCATGCAAGGTGACACCCCTAGTTTCTGA
Source organism: Imbricaverruca yamaguchii (assembly GCA_034440575.1). Classification (NCBI taxonomy): domain Eukaryota; kingdom Metazoa; phylum Arthropoda; class Thecostraca; family Neoverrucidae; genus Imbricaverruca; species Imbricaverruca yamaguchii. Next base: position 343,349 of record JAOTOL010001226.1, read on the forward strand.
GTAGATCCTTTCAGTCATTAGTATTATTGTACCGTAAGGTATCCACAAGGCAAGTTTTACACATACCTTACCACCATGAAGCAAGCAACGTGTTACGTTTTGTTAGGTTAGGCTAAGCTTTCTTTTATGGTTGGAAGATTTCCACATTTTTGGTGACATTTCACAATACAAATTATTTAATTTATACCGAATCCAATTAAGCTAGGTTTGGTTAGGCTCCTTAATTTGTATTTTTAGACAAAAGTAGTGCGAAAATTTTCCATTTTTTACAAGATTTTTCCTCTAACATTTTGCGATTTCTAGCAGCTTCCAACTCCTAGGCTAGGTTATGTTACTTTGTTCTTCTTTTCCACAATGTTTTGCTACATCACTGAAACCCAAGCCCCTTCAGTTATAAAGTCATAAAACATTCAGACATTATAAGAACCACCATGACCCATCTAGGTTAAGTCTGTAATAGGATGATACCACAATCCTAAACAAAAAGACACTAATCACCCCAACCAACATTACATCACAAATTCCCAAGAAATCATCCATCAACATCTCACACAGCCATCCATACTTATCTATCCACCAATGTCGCACACGGCCATCCATGCTTACCATACCTATCAAGCCCTATTCACTGGATCATGCATAACGCACACGTGGATCAAGTGCCCTACCAATAATTTTCAAACTCCGTCCTTGCCTGCTTAAAGAGGCCTGGACCGTGCACACCAACTTACCAAAAATATCACGTCATTCACCACTAATTAGAAAAGTAAACAATGTCCAGCCTAAAAATGTTCCCACCATATTTTTGGACACAGTTAATGAAGGACCCCCACATCACCAGCAGGCAGTTTATTCCACTGAGCAACAACCCTTTGCCTGAAGACCTGTTGTAGCTTAACTGTCCCACACCTTGACTTGTCTAACATGGATTGATGACCCCGTGTAGGCTAAATGGAAGAGATCATTCAGATTGACCTGATCTAGCCCTTTAACACGCGCACGTCCGGGGGGCAGATATATGCCCCTCCCCCTCCGGTTTTTACTCATTTCCCGCCAAACTAATCAGGTTAGCAAGGCAAAACCTCGCATAGCTGTTCATTGGCCTTTTCCGCATATCCTACATTTTTAACCCTGGGTCTTCTCAGCTCAGGTGGGGGCATTCATAATGTCCACAGTTCACAGTGTCCACAGCTCACAGTGTCCACGAGTTCATAATGTCCACAGCTCATAGTGTCCCCAGTTCACAATGTCCACATGTTCATAACTTCCACAGCTCACAATGTCCACAGTTCATAATGTCCACAGGGCATACTGTCCACAGCTCGCACTGTCCACAGGTCACAATGTCCACAGTTCACAGTGTCCACAGCTCATAAGTACCACACATTCATAACGTCCACAAGTTCATAATGTCCACAAGTTCATAATATCCACAGGTCATACTATCCACAGTTCATAACATCCACAAGCTCGAGTTCATAGCTTCCACACGTTTATTATCTTCGCAGTTCATAATGTCCACAGCTCATAATGTCCACAGCTCATATTTTCCACAGTCCATAATATCCACAGCTCACAACTTCCACAGTTCATAAAGTCCACAGCTCATAATGTCCACAGTTCACAATACCCACGCGTTCATAATGTCCACAGTTCATATTGTCCACAGGTCACAACGTCCACACTGCCTCCGCGAAAATATTATACGTGAAATCATTTTCGACCTAATCGTATTTGACGGCGCGGCAAACCGGCAGACGTAGAAACATTTGGTTCACCTCTTGTTAACAGATGGCAGGTCGATCAATTTGCGTGAGATGCTGCAGGGCGATGAATTCATTCAAGACACGTTTCTCGGCATCCGAGTTGGACATTGGCCTGCGTTTCTTAGTCAGCATAGATGCATAGTAGGTAAATACACCTACTCTGGTGTCTAAGTTCTTAAACGCAATGGGATATAGTCTTAACCCTCGCATTGGTGACGTTTCAATCCTCATTTGTATTGGTAGCGGTTTCTAGAAGCCAACCGGCTAACTTTGTTTCTGATCCGAATGACATGTAATTTGACGGACGCAATCGATGCATCGGGACTTCCTCACGCTAAAAATTGTAAGTCACTATACCCGATATAATTAAAGTTATTGTTATATTTTCATCGGCTGCCCGGCACAACCGACGACTTGCCACCTCCGGCCATGGGCCCGGCCGCCCGGCAGGGCCTGGGGGTCCGAATCGTAAAATGTTTACCAGCTCGCGCACGTTACATCATCCATCAAATCGCTACGGTTTGGACACCATTAGGCTGATAATTTAACAAAGATCAGTCATATGCGTCATGCGGTTGTGTTTCTCCCCTCCCTTTGTGCTCCTGTAGGCCTCCAGCTCGGTCCGAAGGACCACCTGCCATCGTCCTGTCGCTGCTGCACGGTCGAACATTGGCCTGATTTGCAGCACACATTCCTTCGTTTCGTTCGAGGTCTGCCATCGGCTCTGAATACCAAGGTTGTCGAAGTTTCACAGCCAACATTGGCTCATATCCGGAGCCGCCGACCTCCGTCAGGCGCTACGAGGATATGGTGGTCTGCTTCGCGGCTCATCGGCTCGCTTCCCTGTGGTCTTAAGGATTGTCATCTGCTTGGTAGTCCAAATGTAATTTTCAGTGTTATCAATTGCACGTGTTCGATTGCCTTTGGCCTGGCTGTTCGTACTCGATGCGTTATTGGCATGCTTTTCCAAACATCAGCTACCAAAAAGGAGACAGGTAGCCGCAAGAAGTTTGTACTCGAATGCGACATAAAGCACTGTCTACGTGGTGAGGTGATGTGAGCACGATTGCCAATATAAGCGAAACATTGTCAAACTGGCGCATTTTCCAAAATGCTCGACGATGTACCATTTAAATCGGCGATTGGTAAAGCAATTTATGCAAATTGCTGATTAACCCGCGCCGTACCGGGGGGGGTCGTTGACGATCCCCCTAAGGTTTCCGCGGACTGTGAAAGAACGGCGCTCGGCAGCGCACCAAAATTTAGCATACCTTTTCCCACATCAATTTGGCATGTTGTGTCATAATTTTGAAGTCAGGTCGTCTAGGGTCAACGAGTTAGTTAAGGTCAAGTGAGGTCACCTCCAAAAAAGTTGAACCAATCGTCACGCTTTAACGGGTGAAGATATTTGAATGAAACTTTCGGCGTTTGCTTATCTTTAGGATGCAACAAAACGTCGCACCAGAGGAATTTGCCACTTTTTCTGTTTAAAAAAAACTTATTAGTTTTGTATATTTGCCCTTTAGAGTTAAAATCGGAGATTATGGCGAAAGTGAACATTTTTATTGGGAAACTTGACTTGAACTTCGAGCAAGGACCTAACCGGCCTTCGTCCACCGTGGCATGATCTGTATCATCACAAAGACGTCGGCTAACCGCCGTCTCCGGCCGAGACAACCACCCTGAATTACAACTAGATGCACACCAACCACGCTACCATATTAGTGTGTCCAAAATCTATCCCGGCTATTTCGTTCACCCAAAATTGGCAGGTTTACACTAACATAACACTAGCCTAACCTAAACTAGCCAAACCAAATTTTACCCAATCTAACCAAACCTAACGAAAACTAAACAAACCTAGTCAAACTAAACAAACCTAGTCAAACTGAATCAATCTTAAACGAAATGTAACCAAACTGAACCAAACTTAAGCGAAACCTAACCGAACATAACCCAACCTAACCTAACCTAACATGACCAAGCATAACTTAACCTGACATAGCCTAACCCAACCTAACCTAACCTACCTAACAGGACTTGACCTGACCTAAGCAAACCTCATTTGATCCGACCTTCTCTGTTTTTGGCTACCTTCATTTCTATGCTTCCTATAGCACTGCTGCAATTCCCGGTAGGCAGCGTAAGTTACATTCACCTAGAAAATCATTTTCACGGTAGCTTGGCTGGCGTGGCAGCACGAGCAATTGATCGTTGTTGTTATTGGAGTTTCGGGGCGCATCGACTGCGTCGGTCATATAGCGCCAGAGCGATTGATCGTACGAGTATGCATAGCCTAAGTAAAAATCGTGTAGGATCCCCCCAAGCTGATTTGGATCGAGTTAACACGAAATTAACCAATGTACACTAACCAAACCTAGCCCAGCCCAGCCCAGCCCAGTCCAGCCCAGCACATCCCAATACAACCAAACCTAACCCAATAGCACCAAACCTAACTTAACCTAACAGGACTAGAGCTGACATGACCTGGCGTAAGCAGACCGTATTTGATATGATTTGCCCTGCCATTTTCCAATTTCATCTACATATTCCTTATAAACCTTGTTTCTATACTTCCTATAAAACAGCTACAATTCCAACTATGCAGCGTAGGTTACATTCACCTGGCAAATCATTCCTACGGCAGCTGGCTGGCGTGGCAGCAAGAGCGACTGATCGTAAAAGTATACATAGCTTACATATAGACCGTGTAGAATACTTCCATTCTCCGAGGAGTTGTGAACCGAAGTAGCGCGAAATTAACTACTCTCCATTAACCTAGCCTAACTTAACCAAACCCAGCACAACACAGCAAAACCCAATCGAACCGAATATCACCAAATCGAATTTAACCTAGCAGGACCTGGCCTGACTTAACCTAAGCTGACCTCAGCTAATGTGATCTGTCTTGCCCTTTTCCAACCTCATTTCTATGTTATTTTGTAGCACATTTGTATTTCCCAGCAGACAACATAAGATGCATTCACCTATATCAAATCCTTCACACGGTAGCTTAGCTGGTGTGGTAGCACGTGCGACTTGCATTATTTTCGACCGATGAAGTTGGCTCCAGCAAATCGATTCATCCATGCAATGAGCCGGTTGGGAAGACCGAAAATGATGTTCGGTAATGCTTCAGAACATTCTTGATTGTATGAAAAGCTGTTTCGTTGGTAAAAATCTAAAGGTATCGTGTGAATCACAATCGTTTCGGCTATGCGTATATATCACTTTTTATCCAAAATGTGGCCTCACCGAGAAGTTCATGGAGTGGGGAGAAGAGCCAGTTTTATGGGTCACGACACTTGTCACTCTTGTCGCGTTGGCTGACCCCTGATATGCCGTAGATGCCCATAGTCAATGGGGAAAGTGTAGCCGGTGCATGGATCCAGCTAATGCACGCCACGGCGTGTCGTCACTTTTATCCATTTTCCAGCACCAGACTCAACCGGAAAAAGCGATGAAAACGGCCGGCTATTCTTTGCACCCCTCCTTTGGATGCACGTGCCACGTACGGCGAAAACGTTTGCACTTCCGAGCTTGGAGATTGTCTCGGCTACACCACGGTGTCGGTTTGGTGTCGATCAGTCCATTTGTTTGCGAGCTACGCCGGTTGAAACCGAGCCGATTAAACGCACGAAAGTCGATGATATCCCGACTCTAAAATCCACGTTTCACACGAGCAATTGACGACAGGAACCCGTTCTTAGGCGGAACCCGTTCTCCAACCACATCGGCGTCGCTCACATGCAGCACATTTACTCGACCGCACCGAAATTGTGCCTAAGTGGTGGCCATTGAAGTCCATGCGCGTCATGCGATCCGACCTCATCACCGATTACGTAGCCGTATCGTAGTCATCCGATTACGATACGCCCGGAGGAAGCACGCGGGTGGTGCGAACCATGCACAATGCACATAGAGCGTCCTCACGTTCCGAGAAGAGTCAGTCATGTGAGCCACATTAAACTTGTGCTCTCACGATTAGATCCTGCGGTCAGCACGATCTAGCGCGGTCATGTGTATCAGATCCTGGGCATCGTAGGTGCGGAAACTAGAGGGTAAGAGTGAAAGTGTCAGAACATTTTCTTACAAACAGGGGCGGTCCGAGGCACCGAAACGGGTGAGGAAGTCACCACTGCACCCCCCCACCACCCCCCAAAAAAATCGTTGGATTTCGGCAACTATATTTTTCGGTTTCCAAAATTTGGAAATTGTTTGTCCCACCCACCCACTCACCTCCCCCACAAAAGTCACCGGATTTTAAGGAACACTTCCGATACATTTCGGTTGCGCATCTGACCACTTAGGGGCGATATGAATACCGAAATAGGGTGAGGTAGAGTAACCACTTCACCCCCCCCCCACAAAAAAAACATCGGATTTCGGAACCTCTGTTTTTTTCATTTTCACGGGACTCACCTGGGCTTTCCGAAGCAGTTTTCCGAGTTTTCCGAGTTTTCCAAGTTTTCCGAGTTTGCCGAAGTTTTCCGAACTGTCCCTAGTTGTTTCTTGGTGGCAAATAATATGTTCTGACATGACGGAGAAGAAAATGAAGTTTGAAGGACTTTATCAGTAGAATTTGTCATGGTTGTTGATGGGGGACGATTAGTCTATGGGTAAGTTGCTCGTCTCACAATCGAAAGGTTGGGGGTTCGAGTCTCACCTGTCTCTACTCTTCGCCCGCGACCATTCGGCGTGAGAGATTGGTGACGCTACATGACTCAGCGGTCGATGTGTCGTTAAACCAATAACGAACCAACCAACCATGATTGATGATGGTCTTAATTTCAAGGCTGTTCTATGAAGGCCACCAAATGCATGGTGTAGGGCACCCGAATGGATACACATGGAATTTGAACTTTATTTGATACCATGAATTGACAAGATAGGTGAAGCCACTAACCATTTCTGTAGTTTTCCCCTAGCTATGAAAAAAAAATCTTGACAATTCTTTTCATAGCTAGGGGACCAAACTTTAACTTAGTATTCCAAATGCGGTCTGACATAGACACAGTAAAGCTTCCTGATGATCTCTTCACTTTTGTACGAGTCATTCCTATTTATTTCCCCAACCATTCTCAGTGTCTCAATATTGGTCCCAGTACTGACCCCTGGGGGGACTCCACTTGAACATCTTGCCATGATGACTTTGTACTATTTAGCATCAGGGGAGGTCTGTTACCAGGCGACCAAAATTATGGGGAAATGACCCAGCCATGCGAGCGATTTCAACTTACGTGGGTGTATAGGGTAGTCATGGGTGCTGAATCAATCTGTGAAAGTTTTATTTCGTACTGGCAGCGATCTCGGATATATGGCCTGATAAAATTTTCATAGGTCACGTTGCAGGTAAATCTTTAAGAGCGATTATGCCCACTTTAAAGCCTAGCATACACATAGCTATCTTTAGAATCGCAAAGACCTCTTCTTTTCGTTTCTGGGTCAGTTTTCAGTTTTGAACAACTTAAAAGAAAGGGTCAACTGAACTCAGGTCACGTGACCACCCATGACCATAGACGTAGGAACGTCTCAAAAAGTGGGTGAGGCAGGGTCAACAGCAGGGGCGCACCAAGGAATTTCGCAAAACACCGTGGTTGAGCACTTTTGGATAAGAAATCCGATAATTTTAATAGTGAACACACAACTTTCACCGCTAAGTGGGGTGGGGGTGGGGGCAGACCTCTGGGCGCGCCTATGGCTACAGCAACATGTGGTCCTAAAAGAACGATCATCGCAGCATAAGTACTTTCAGATTTACACTTCTCGCTGTACTTGGAACTCTTTTCACGACCGATTAATTCTTGTGTAATAATAGGTTTATCTTCCTGGTGCGGGTGAAACCATTTAATATTACTGTTCAAACAAAATTTCTTCAACTTCCGTTACATGCATAGGTATGTGTGGTGGAGGTGGGGCAAGCTCATTACAGCTTCACTAATGGGTATGTGATGTGCCCTGGTTTCCATGATTTAGTAAAATACGTCTTTAAGATGCCCCCCGTTGTACCGCTGTACATGTTCACCGATGTTGGTGAGGAGAAAGAACAATCAAGAACATAGGCGCACCGGAGGGGCGCCGAGGGCCCCCCATGAGACCAAAGTGCCCTTTTCGCCAAAAGTATCCTTTTGACCGAAAAGTACCCTCTTGGCCGGAATGTCCCAATTTAGCCCCAATATCACCTGCCTTATGTGCCCCGCCTGTGCCAAAGGCGCCCTTTGGGCTCAAAACTGTCCTTTTCGCCAACAAATTTCACGCCCACTCCCCCCCCGGTCAACAAAACTTCCAGAGTGCCCTGGCCCGCAAAGTGCCCTTTTGGAGCCAGTCAAGTGCCCTTTTGGAACCGGCCAAGTGTCCTTTTCGGTCCGGGCCCCCCATGGAAGAATCCTGGGTGCGCGCCTGATCAAGAACGTAGCTCACTTGCTGGCCTATTGCAAAAGAAGTATCATGATTGGTGCTGAAGAGGTTCAGAAATAAGAAAGACGAGTGAACGCTGGTTTAAAATTGTTTTATCGGGTGTGTGGCAGACCAATATTGGCAGGCTGACAGACTGCGGGAAAGAAAAAAGTAATAAATATAAACACATGGCATGTTGTTCGTACTCACGACCTAACTCCAACATATAGGTGATCAGCCACCTCAATCACCCCGGTAATACACGTCGTGAACCTTAAAATATCCGCCACTTCAAACGAAATGCTACTAAATCATGTGACTCCCGGCTGAAACAGAATGTAAGTGCCTATTTTGGGGACCAACAATTCAGTGCAAAATAGCTGACAGGTGACAACACACGGTACCTCATCAAGTCATAACGTGTTCAGACTTAACCGCCACAAGATATCGTCCTGAAAGTAATTTGATGATTAGTTCTCTTCTTCCCACGTGTTCTGTTCTCTAAAAAAAAAATCCGGATAACCGCTGAGCTTTGATGCACCACATCTCTTTGGTTAGATACGCTCCCAGATTGGCAACCGAACGGAGTTTTGGTGTTCTATTTTATACTTATCGATTTTTATGTGTCTATGGATGCGGTGTGTGGCTCCAGACAATTATTATCCGGTGCCCGGCACATTTTTGTGATCCTACTTCTTTTTAAAATGTTGTATTGTTTGTTTTTACCCAGACGATACTTTTTTTTATGTATTAGCGCGTTTTCGCAATCCCCAAAGTGTTTACTTAGTGCCCGGTCTTTGTGTTCCTCTTCTAGTACAATGTCGATTTTTAAGGGCCCCAGCCTGCTTTTAAGGCTCCCATGCTGTCTCAAAGCCTCGGTGTGCTTTGAGGGACCGGTTGTGTTTGATTTTTTAGCTTCCGGTGTAGCTACTTTGAGCTGCAACTCATGTTTTAAGGTCTTGGCGCTTTTTGCCAAACTCGGTACGCTTTGGAAGACCTAGTGCATTTTCGTCCTTCAGTTGTGCTCTTTGGATCCCGCTGTTTATTTGGGTTCCACGCTCACATTTGTGGGACCCCAGCATGATATTGGGGGCTCCAATATAATTTCACGTAGTCCCGTCATGGGTGCAAAGTGACCCTTGATGTCGACGCGCCCCACAACTCCAATCCACCACCACGTGGTCCCGTCGCGACCTTTCCGGCCCAGGCGCGTAGTTTCGGATAGATCCGACGCCAGTTTTCTGTGCTCGACGTAATTTTTGGTAACTTCTGAAGTATGCAAGGTTCGAGCCACCACCATTTTTCGGCTCCCGGCGATTTGTCATATCCCGCCACGATTTGTAGAGCTCCGATACGTTTTTCGGTGACCGGTATGCTATGTGTTAAGGCATCTGGTGGTATGTTTGGACAAAGGAGTGATTTTTCTGGCTCGTACTTAGTTTGCGTATTTGGCTTCGTATTTAGTTTTCTAAATCTCTCTTTATTTCGGAGAGCTCCAGCTTGATTCTAATTGGGTTCCGATGCGACTTTGGGGTCACGCTGTGCTTATTTGGGGCCATCGACGCTAATTTTAGGGATACCCGCGGGGAATGCTTGATGCCCTGACCAGAACTTATGAGACTACCAACAGGAATTTTGGGTCCCAATCGCGATATTTGATGGGCTCGGCGCTAGTTCGCTGGGCATGTTGTACTTATATGCGCCCCAGTGCGATTTTTGCATTCCCCGGTGCAAATTTTCGGGCCCCGTGCAAGTTTTTGGTTCCCGCTGTATTCATTTCTAATCCATAATTATGGGGACCCGATGCGAATTTATGTGGCCTCGAACCATTTTTTGTACCCCGACGCAATTCTTGGTTTTTTTTTAGTCCACATCTTCAGGATGGAGGGGAATCGCCTCCTTGGTATGCCACGGTGGCTGCTCAACGAGTTTCTTTTCAGCCAATGACACCCTTAAGAGTAGAAAGGCCCTTATGGGAACTTTCTTTCTGGACCTGCTCTGAATTTTCCGGTGTTCAGGCTTTCTCGATGGAATCCTTTTGGTATTATTGGTATTGACTTCTATTTTTGTAAGGCTCTTGCGTAATATTTTTGGGCCCCGCTACGATTCCTCGAGCTCCGGTGCATTTTTTCGTTAGCGTTTCTTTTCCGGACCCCGACACGTTTCTGGGGTCTTTGGCGCAATTGTTGTGGCCGCAAAGTTGCATTTCCAGTAGGAATTGATTTTTGGGAAGCCAGCTGCGAATTGTGTGGCTCCGGCGCAACTATTTGCACACCTAGTGTGATTTCCAAGGGCAGCGGTGCGACGTTTTTTGGTCTATGTGCGATTTTTAGACCCTGTCGTCATTAGTTAGGATGCCTATCGCCAGTTTTATGGCCTCGACACGTCTTTGGGGACCCAACACGTGTTTGTTTTTGGGGGGCATTTCCTGAGACCCCAGAATTATTACCCCTATCCGGATTGTTTCTTCTTCGTCGCCCAGACTTTATTTAGTAGGTGTTCTCCATGAGACTGTTGGGACGCCGGTGCGACTTGTGGAGCCCCTGGAGTGATTTTCGACGGCCCGGGCGCGACTTTTTGGCACCTTTATGGTCAGCGTAATTGTCGGGGGCCAACCCCTTGGGGTCCCCGTTATGATTTTTAAGAATCTAGACACGACTTTTTCGCCCCCGGTGTGGTTTTCGGCCCCAGGCGAAACCTCTTGAGGCCCCCAGTGTGATTTTGAAGGGCGCAGCCCGTCTTCTTCCAGCTCCCATGGTGATTTTCAAGGACCACGGCACGACTTTTATTGTGCTCCCAGCGTGATTTTCAGGGGCCCCGGTCCGACCTTTTGTGGATCACAGTGCGATTATCAAGGATACCGATCCGACATTTTGAGACCCAACGTGATTTGGACAGCTGGGCCAATCTTTTTGGCGCCCAGCGTGATTTTCTGGAGCCCAGCTATACTTTTTTTTGCCCCCAGTGCGATTTCAAGGATCCCGGACCCACCTTTGAAGGCCTTAGCGTGATTTTTTTTTGTTTGGGGGGGCGGGCGTAACTTTTCGTGATCCCAGCGCAACTCTTTGGGATCTCCAGCGATGTTTTCAGGAGAGCGGTCCAATATTTTGAAAATCTCAGCGTGCCATATTTTGTGAATCAGAACGATTTTTAGCCCATCAATTTTATTTCCAATGTTCTTGGTGGGATTTTTGGTGCCTTAGCATCATTTTCAGGGGTCTCCACGCGACATTTTGTGGTCCCAAATATTATTTTTATGGACCTGGCCGCGATTGTCGTGGACACCAGTAGGATTTTTAGAAACCCGCAATCGGCCTAAATTCATCCCATCATCTTTGGGGTTCTTAAATCTCAATCTGGATGCACACACCACTGGACGATGAAAAGCCTTGATAGTAATATCCGTTGCAAATTGGTGTTCTAGCACATTCAGTCCAAATGTCTTCATTGAATAGATTCTGTGATCAGTCTTTGCTAAGCTGAGATTGTTGCATATACCATGAGACCACCATGTGACCGAACCATTTCCGTTGAACGACATAATTTGAATTAAATGTTTAACATGCTGTCAATGTCACTAGGTAGCTACCCAGCTAAAGATCCATTCGGGTCAGCTGCCATCCCCGTGATGTGCCTTGTCAGGTCACATGACAAGCATCACTCGTCACTCGTCACATCATCATTCTTCATATGTCATTCTTCACCTTTTTAGGTAACATCACGTGCGCCCAATCCTCTCGGAGATTCTGAGATTCTGAGTAACCGAAAAGCAACCCTTGTATGCCTATAATTTTTGTCTATGCTATTTTTAAAGATGTTCATGGTACTTCTACCGACAATGGAGTAGCTCACTCTGGTATGATTCCAATGTTCAACTGCCCTGTTGAGGAAGACAGTCTGTCTTAACCTTGTCATGTTATAGTTAAGTTTAATTTTGAATTGATGACCTCTAATTGCATTACTTCTGTCAAATTCGAACATGTCCCTGAGATATCCCTGGTCCTGACCATGGACAAATGTAAAAACCTCGATGAGATCTCCCGTCAGCCTTTTATATCTTATTGAAAACATGTTCGATTTCTTCCAACTTTCCTTATATGCTACTCGTTCCTTGCGTGGGTGTAACCATTTGGGTTGGTGGAATTGTTCTAATCCCCTTCCAATTTCTGAAAAGTAGCGATTTGTCCCCCCCCCCAATTTTTACTCTACCCCAAAGCCTCGCTAACTGAGTATCATCGCCACAAAATTATACTTCATAATTTATAGAGTAGAAATATAGACGCAGGAGAATTACCAAACGTAATAAAAGCCCATGTAGCCAATAAACGAGCTTCACAGGCTATCTGTCGTCACAAAATCTCCAAATAGTAAAGTTGCAAATGTTAAAAATTTCTGCTTTCAGGCCATTCTTCAAAATAACATCAACCTTGATCATCTTCTGTTTTCGCTTCGGTGAAAAATTGTGCTCTGCTAGGCAACACATCTGCACTTTGACCGTTAAAGTGATAATGTGAGACCTATGTAGTTCCTTCCAGCGTGTTCAGTACATGCATAAGCATTCGTGGCAATTTATTTGAACGATCAGAAAACCGTCACTTAATGCCGATGCCAATGAAAATACGCCCATGGCGAACTCGTCACTGAATACGAACACGAATACGAATACTTTATTTTTTAAATAAATATTTCGACTTGTTGCTGGGGTTGCTTTAGGAATCAGGGTTCTATTGCTACACAGAGCTTGTTGCGTGAACCCTGGCCCCACCACCCGATCCGTGAATTCCAGTTCAACGGCAGCATTTTGATCGAAAGTATAACGTGACGTCAATGCCCCAACACGGCCGCCCAGTAACTCGTCCCCGGCCTTATCGGGCCAGCTGCCAATTGACACTCCCGGCCGGGGGATAAATGCGGGCGCGCGAAGCGACTCGAATCCCGTGCTGCCAGGACAGGGGAGACAAGCACAGACCAGTGCTCCAACAAACTGCGCTCCCGGGGCGGCAATACGACATTAACTAGACGTACGTGCTTAAGGCTGCCCATGACTTCCCTCAATAGTCTTCAAGGTGCCCAAGGACACCTATTCACATTTTTTTAGCAGGGGAATTCAACCTAAGACGTATAAAGCCCTGCGATAATGCAAATGTGTTGCCCAGCAGAGCACAATTTTCCACATAAGCGAAAACAGAAGATGGTTAAGGTTCATGTTCTTCAAGAATTGGCTGGAAGCAAACATTTTTTACGTTTGCTGATTTATCATTCGGATTTTTTTACTACAGATAGCCTGTGAAGCCCATTGATTGGCTAGATCGGCTTTTCGTATTTTTGGTGATTCTCTTGCATATATATTTTCACTTTATAAATGACTAAGTGGAGTTTTACGGGGATGATACTCTGGGAGCTGAGGTTGAGAGAGGGGAACACAACACAATTGAGGGGGACAAATCGCCACTTTTCAGGAATTTGGGGACATGTCCCCTCCCCAGCCCCCCTCAATGGTTTCACCCATGCAGCGCACCACTAGTTAATCCCTGATTCCGAAAGAGGGAGGGGGGGGTAAAGTACAAACGAAGTATTATCATAGATAAGGAATCAAATTGTGAGGCACCAAAAATTGTGTAAACACCTGGTTTCGTTGCGGAGTGCAATCTAAGCATACATGGGAGGAAAACACAACTTGCAATTCTTCATAACCATGAACAGATTCTTAAAATGAAGGACTATTATTTGAAGAAATTACCAACGTTTCGGATTTCATAATCAATTGCTGATATATGGTGATCAAGTCTGAAGCACGATACGTCGGTAATCTAGTAAAACAATGTAACTTTTGTATGCACTGTATGTACCAAAAGAGTGAGGGCGAGAAAGACATTGATGCCTTGCTGGGTGATAGTAGGTGTCATCCTTTGCCAAAATATGTACCACACGACTGCTAATCGACAAGAACGTAGCTTACAAACGTCTATTAAACTTAAAGTCATCTGCCCTAAACTTTACTTCAATGACTCATAGTTCCTCAGTAACACGGGTCATGTTTGCGTTAGCAAACGCACGCTGGCAGATGTTACGCCACACGTTCAGCAATGACACCAACATTGGAGGGCCCTGAGCCTTGAGCCCCCAGTCGGCGCGATTTTTGGTCCGGTGCATCGATTTGTAAGCCTCAATGCAATTTGTTTTAAACTCTACTGGATATTTTGAGGGCTCCTTGGTTTTTATTGGTACAAACTAAACCATTCCGGAACCCTGTGTAAGGCTTGAGGCCACGGTGCATTTTTTCTAGTTCCATCGCGATTTTTTTCGGGAGGGTGGTGTCCGACGACTTTGTGGACTCTGATACTATTTTCTTAGGCCGCGGCGCGATTTGTATGGACCCTAGCAGGGTTTATTTGAGCACTATCGCCGTTGTGGGGTCTTGCGATATTTCTTAGAGTTATTCCCAGCGGTTTTGTTATGAGATTGAATGGCTCATTCAATCTAACTACAAGATACCGTCCCAGTTTCCGTAACACCTAGCCCTATAACCAGTCGGTTTTATCTTTTATCACAATGTTTTGCAATGTCCTTTCCGCAGCGTTTTGAAAGCAAATATGATGCCTATGATCATGTAGCCACTGATGTCAGAGGACCCAAATGACACAGTCCAGGTGACAGCTTGCGAGGTTATCATGTAAACACATTAAATAGCCATGAAAAATAGGAGTAGGGAGACCGGGTCTAGTTTATGCACGGGATGGTTGATAAAACAGCATTTTCTCCAAAAGCATGAAGCCGGTTGTCATGGCTACTGCTGCTACTGTTGCTACGGACACCCTCTTCTCGTGGCAAAAACAAGCCGAAGTACTTTCGACCCGGGACTACAGAATGGTAAAGATGTGACACATTTTTAGACCGAAAGTAAAATTTCAATGCCTTTGCTTTGCCCTTAATTTATAATTCGCCGTCCACTTGGCCACTTTTTAAGTGTCTGCTATCACTATCATGTTCCCTCAACTTTGCGACCGTGAAATGTGTCTAGATTCGTGCTTAACATGCAGCTGCTTCAACGTTTTATGGATTGGAAATGGAACAAAATGACCATACAATTGCCTACTTGTATTAAGGTGTCTGCTAAAACTGTATAAAGATATCTAAGGAATGAACGTTTGACCATTCCATAAATAGCATAAACCATCAGCTATAGTCAGTCAAGACTCAAGTCTCACACCAGACTTATTACAATAAGCGTGAAATATGGACTTTTGAAATGTAAGAACGCGTGGAGGATAGCAGCATTGTCCTTCAGTGCATCGGATATAACACATAAACTCTGATGTACTGTGGAGTTGTCATCTTTCCAATAAGCTGCAAAGGGATGAACCGTCTCCTAGGAGCGTCCCAACGATAACTCTGTACCTCATCCAGTACAACACAGGTATAGTTATCGACAAAACCGCCTACAACTACTGCCTCGCCCACACCGACTGAATCCTTCCAATCCTGAAAAGTACTCCCCTGTTCCTTAGAAACATTATGTCTGGTCAGATTGCGGATCGCATTAGACAAGATCGTCATAAACGCGCCACGCAGCTCAATATGATCGAGCAGTGTACAACGATCAGCTTTCGCTCGCTGTTTGTACATGATGGTGTCCTCCATGTTTATGTTGTCCTCGTACTCGTCCTGTACTAATTCTAAGAAGGAAAGGACGCCCTGCTCCCCGGGGAAATTGAGGCCGTTTTCCATCATACATATTTCGTTCGCAGTGTCCCTTATGGTTCGTTCGTAGTTTCGCACCATTAGCTTCGCATTCTGGTGATAGGTACACACACATGCATGATGCTAGGATCTTTCTTCAGCGCAGCAAGACAAATAACACATAGCAGATATCCCTTTCCGACGCGTTCGTCATTCACCACTTGGAATAAATGATCAGATACCGTTCGCAAATTCTTCTTGATACGTGTTTTGTGCTTCTCGAACGGATCACAGCAATAACGATACACCATTTTTCAGTAGACTATACACGGCCAGTGCAATGTCTCGGTATTAACGCGCTATCCTCACTCAGACGACCAACAGTAATGTGTACTGTCCTCGTTTCGGCCCTACTGATGATAGCCATTGTCATCGATACCTCATTTCCTATTTCACCCCTTCCCGATATGATGCCCCTACCATCGTCCCATAACAGTCGCTGTTTAAATCTCAACCGACCGTTATCAGTTTCGAGGTCGACTAGCTGCGATTGACCGTGGGAGCCGCAACACAAAGGTGGGAGTACCAAAACTATGAATTGAATGATTTTGCCAATCATTCTCATTGACTACGTAACAGGCATACATTGAATATTTATTTAGGTGTAAATCAGCACCGATCTCACTACATACTATGGGCACAAAACGTCTTCCGACATTACCATGTTCACCTCCACTGATGTATTTAACCTGAACTGGATATGTGACCTGGTGAACTGAGGTCATGAAATCGGGCACGTTCGGATTCGTCTCATCATGCCTGATAAGTGCGTATCTCAAATCATAGCCCTATAAGCTTTGGGGGTCAATTGCTAGCAAAAGACTGACACGACCTCTCAACAAAACGTGCGAAAATCAATAAACTCGGGTAAAATGGAGGAAAATCATGAATAGTTATCAGGAAATAAACATAATTTTTACCGTTTGCTTCGAACGTCAATCGATAACCTTTATAGTAAATGTGGTTACAAATGTGAATATCAAGTGGCTTTGGGTCACGGGAGGTCACGTGGCCTGAGGTCAAATGGCCAAAGTTTTGAATTTTGTTCAAAATGAAATACCGATCACAGAAATGAAACGAGGAGGTCTTTCCGATCATACAGATATGCTATATGTCTATGCTAGGTTTTAAAGTACTGGAGATGATCGCTCTCAAATATTGACCTGCAGTGTGACCTATGCAAATTTCCTCAGGCTATATCTCCGAGGTCGCTGCCAGTATGAAGCTAAAACTTTCACAGATTGATTCAGCAACCACGACTACCATATACACCCACTTAGGTTGAAATCGCTCGCATGGCGGTGTCACCAGTTGGTTGTCCGGTGTTGGACCGCCCCAACTGTTTAAAGGTGAATGATGCCTTTATTATGTGAAATATGTTTTTAGCTTTCACTGTAATTAAGAATGCATTTACGGAATTTTTGATGTGCGAAGAAGTGACATGTGCGTGCTGGATAGCCATAGCACATCACTTCGTGCGTATATTTATGGCTGGAGTCGCCCCCGAAATCAGACATAGTTGTCAGGATTTAAAGACGGAGTCCAATCTGATCATTTTTGGGCAGCCGGAGTTAGGCATGGAGTCCACCCAACTTGTAAAAGTTGCCCTGAGGTGGAATGGAGTCAGAATAGACACGACTTCTTGTGATTCAGAGTTTAAGTCGACTCCGCTTAATTGAAGTTGTATATATATATATATATATATATATATATATATATATATATATATATATATATATATATATATATATATATATATATATATCTACGTATACATATAGATATATTTATATATATAATATATATAACATACATATAATATATATAACATATATATAGATATATTTATATATATACAAATAATATATATAATATATATATATATAAGCATGTATATCCAATTTTCAGTTTAAAAACACAGGCTATATCAGGTTTGACCCTTTCCTATTTAGACCTTAGTTGTCTCCCCTTTCTATTCTGATATGTCATCCGTCATCTCTGGGACGTGGTTGCGACCAATACCAATACGGATTGCCGATATTTGTTTTATCCACCACGCTTCGGCCGACGTAATTTGTTCTGGTGGCTCAAGCCCTTCATTTGATCAATGTTCCTGCATGTGTCCAGCCCAATGACCTGATTAGATGGCATAGAATACCGCTTTGGCGCTTATGCTAGATGAGATGATTTTGAGCTTTAACTGAATACTTCCACCGGCGATCCGTTGACGGATAGGACGTCAGCGAGCCAACACGAAACTAACTTATGAATAGGTTAGCGGTCACGCGAGAAACGATGACTTCCATTGGCGAGTGGCTTGTTTACTATATGAGGTTCATCATGAACTTACTCCAGCCGGCCAAATGCTGCAAGTGACGGGCAAGCCCAGATGTAGCATATGCAGCCTCAGTAAAAGGCTGAGGTCAACGGAGTGTCATCGGGCTTGTCCAGCGTCCTAGGAACGCGATAATAAAATGTGGTTAGGGGACACGAGCAAAGTCGAGTTTTAAGGAAACGGTAATCGTGTTGCTTCTCACTGGTAACGGGTTCATGGGTCATATAATCACATGGGGAAAACCTGGCCAGCTGTCAACAAGCCTGTATTTCGCACTGAATGTTGTCTATACGTTTGCGTATATGCATCAACTTGTTTTTCACTGCCGTGTTGCACATTGTGTGGGCTCGAATCCAGCTACCAACTGCCGGACCTCTCCCCTCGCGGGCATGGCGTGAGAGATGCCTACGCTAAATAAACATTGCATTTGAAAGCGTCGTTAATTAGCATATTAATTCTGATTATTGTTAAATGTTGCTTCTGTTTGATTATCTGTGCGACACCGTTGCGTGGAGGGTGGGGGCCCGGCACGTGAGTTCTGTCAATGACAGGGGAATTCTCCAAACTCACAGAAACCCTGGTTCACTGTTTACACGTTGGCCTTTTGGGTTTGATTCTTAGATGCATCCCCATGGGGTTAATGTTAAAATTTCACGAAAAATAGGGGGTGCCATGGCGCCCACGCCCCCTTGCCTCTGCCTTAACCAATACTCCTATACCTATGTGTAGGTATACACCCGCGGCTATGACGTCGTTTATAATATCCCTCGAATATGATAATAATCTTATAATATTATGAACATATGATATTATTGTATACCTGGCGTATCTTATGACCAGCCACATTCACAAAAGAAATGTACAATTGTTGTGCCACAGTTGCGGCAGCCAGTACCGAAATAGTGCCCGCGGTAATGGAGTGGCGGCCGGGCTGACAATGTTGATACCTTTCCGCTACCAGGGAATGTTGGCCGAAATGGGCCGAAATTCGATACCGGTGCCGGCACCAGTCAAACGCGCCGATTCTTTGCCGGGATCTATACAACTAGCTTAACGATGAGATCGTTGCAAGACATTGCTAATTTGCAACATATGAAATGGTCGATCTCAGAGTGAGCTCAGGCAGGTGACCTATGATGGATTTTCGGCGCTAAATATCACTTCAAGTGTTAGTGGCAGACTAGGTCCTATGCTAGTCATGCGCTGCCATAAGATGACCTCAGCATATAATTTATACCTGGGAGAGTGACAGCATTTGGTGGAAGACCTAAAGCACCGCCAAAGCATCCTAGTACACCCTTCCGGCAAATGATCCGTTACCGTTTCTAATCTAGCCGAATCTACCTAACATACAAGTTACAAATAGTACAAAATAAAGATGAAGTTGCCCGAACCAGCACGACTTTAGTCAGGGATTAAACACCGCGCCTGCAATTGCATCACACATGTCTCACGTCTGTCACCTTTGGCGACTGCAAGCGCAAAATTGTGTTCGGGATGACGTCATGGTTCCGCTTACTCCGACTGCACCGTATTCATGCTTGCCGAACAGGGCTGTGGCAGCGACCTAACAAGCCTTGGAACATCTAGCAAAGCACTTCTAGTTGCGTTTCTAATAACCAAAGGGGTAATGTTAGAACATTTCCGTAATTTATGGGGCCATGAACCCTGGAACACGAATGCTTCGGCCGTTGACTCGATGTTGTACACGCAGCCAAGGCTAGCAAAACATGTTTGTACCCGAACCATAGATTGCTTACCAGACTTTGAAGCAGCATGACCTGCCGGTCATGACCTGCCGGTATAGTCGAAGTTCGCGTGCTCCCGTCCCACTATCTGCGCTGGTGGAGTCCGAAGCAACATGACCGGCGGTAGAGTCGAAGTTCGCGTGCTCCAGTTGCACCATCTGTACCGGTGGAGTCCGAAGCAACATGACCGGCGGTAGAGTCGAAGTTCGCGTGCTCCAGTTGCACCATCTGTACCGGTGGAGTCCGAAGCAACATGACCGGCGGTAGAGTCGAAGTTCGCATGCTCCCGTGCACCATCTGCGCCGGTGGAGTCCGTCGTTCACTTAGCCGCCGCGTACCTGCCACGACTTCCACTGCGGACGACCGTAGCCTGCCGGATTTGTGGAACACATGCACGCCGAATACAAATCGACGGCAGCAGCGAGACGACGCCCGGCAGCACACACAGTCCAGTTTTTGCTGGTGCCGTGCCTGAGAAAACGGCCGCCCTGGCCACCAGCTGCCTTCCGATGGCAACACGGCGGCGACCACCCACGCGGCGTGGTGGTGTCACGGGCGCTCGTAACTGCACGAGCCGTCTGTTTTCGCCGACTCGGTCTATCAACCTCACCCCCTGCACCCGGTCCAGGCAAGCACGACGTGGCCGACTTCTGGGTGGCGAAATTTTACATCCGACGTTTCCTGTACTTCACGCATTCAGGGAAAAGCAGGTGATTTGTCAGACATTTTGGTAGTTATCCGGTTGTCATGACTGCGGTACTCAAACGGGTTAGTGCGACTGCATGAAGTTAACTCCAGATGTCATAGACATTAGTCATGCATGCATACAGTGGTCATGGGAGATTAAGTAAAATCCAGGCGTAGCAAGGACTCTCTTGACATGTCAACTAAAGTTTAAAAAAAGAAGATAAACTACACGGACCAACGTCGCAGCAAACCTTGCGCTTTTCACCGCAGGTGGGTTACAACATTAAGTAGCCGGCGGACGCAAAGGAGCTTCATTTCCAAGTGGCAGACCGTGGTGTCCGTTACCTGAAGAGGTTTCGACGCCCAGTACCCACGGAAGCATTTCTGCTACGAGCCACTGCAGGGGCTCGTAGCTTACACACAGTGCACTGGGTGCAAGCGTTTCATTCGAATGCTGTACATCAATAAGTACTAATAGGCTAAGGAGAGGAATAGGCATCAATATTAATGCATGCATTTCACGCAGCGCTGACAGCGTTTCCAGCAGGGCTGGGTATACGAGCCGTGAACTGCGAGAACTACCTGCAGCCGCGGAAACTACGCAAATATGAATGCATTAATGTCATGGGCACTCCATGCACGCCTTTCATACCTATCCAAGTCTAACTCGTGGTTTCGAACAGCGTTGGAAACTTTTCAATTGCATTTGCGCATGGATGACAGTGCTCGACAATCAGCACCCGTCACGCCTGAACCTTCGGCGAACTCGGCTGCAGTCTGGGCTATATCCAGCACCGTCATTCAGATGATGAATGTTCAGTCTCTCCGCCCAAAGCTCACTGTCATCCGAGCTGATCTACCGCTATGCAATGTCAATGTGGTCCGCCTCACTGAGACCAAACTAAAGTCCGGCACCCAGACCGCCCAGCAATCCTTCTGGACATTGTGTCTTCAGACAAGACAGAGACACCGGCGTCAAGAGGAATGGCGGTGGCGTCGCCATCTACATCTAGGACACCCTCCAAGTCAGGAAGATCGCTACATCTATGTCATCCAGCTGGTGTTCACATATGCTATATATCTAGTTTAGTGTGAAGCTAAACAAAAACGTTCTACAACTATCTGATGCACTATTCCAGCTGCATCACAGATCGACAGATACTTCATCGATATTGGGAAGCAGCTGCAGACTGTAATCACGGCACAACCCTCCCATCGCATCACTTAGCCGGTGGTTTGAGCTCCAACACCCAAACGGACCAAATAGCTCATCGTCGTCTTCTTGTAGACAGATACGGACTGCATAATATATTGCACCGGTCCACCTTCTATCGTGACGTCGCTCGGTATGTGCTGGATGTGGTGCTGACGTCAGTTGAGTTGTATATTGCCAGTTCCCCGCCTGTGTGTACTGCGCAGGCCTGTGACTTCACATCACACCACCACCGCGTCATCATCAGCGCTGCCATACCGCGAACCAAACCGAAACCCGTGTACAAAACAGGGCGCAACTGGCCTGTTTCTGGCCGATGTTGGTGAACCTGATCGGCGAGTGCTGGTCAGAAGAGACCACGTGGGAACAACAGTGGAGCTCGTTCTCAGATGCAATGAATCACATGCTCGACATATTTACCCTGTCCGCAGATTCAGAGTTCATAGCCCGTTCCCACCGCCAGTCAGCCACGACACGTTGGACCTTATATGGTGAAGTGAAGTGAATAGGAATAATTAATAAGAAGAAAAAGAAGAAAAAATAAATAGAATAACTGAACCTAACCTAACCTAATATTGCAGTGCATGGAGGCAATAAGCGATGTAGACACGAACACCTACCAGGATCTGAACACCTTGGCCAACGCGCCATTAAAAAAAAATATTTGTGGAAAAACATCACCGAGATCACCACCACCACGTCAGCATCAGCATTGTACAATCAAGATCCGCCGTAGCGCCCATACGCGGTTCGTCAATTCGGGGGCAGCGGGCAGCGGGGGCAATTGCCCCCCCTGCCGTGAGACTGGGGGGCGCCGCCCCCTGAAATTTGAGGAGGCCCCGAGCACGAAAAGGAGGCCCCCAGGACGAAAAGGAGGCCCTCAGGACGAAATGGAGGCCCTCCAGGACGAGAAGGAGGCCCTCCAGGACGAAAAGGAGGCCCCCATGACGAAAAGGAGGCCCTCAGGATGGAAAGGTAGACCCCAGGATGGAAAGAAGGCCCCCATGACCGAAAGGAGGCCATTCAGGGCAAAAAGAAGGACCTCCAGGACAAAAAGAAGGCTCTCCAGGACGAAAAGGAGTCCCTCCAGGACGAAAAGGAAGCCCTCTAGGACGAAAAGGAGGCCCTCCAGGACGAAAAGGAGGCCCTCCAGGACGAAAAGGAGGCCCTCAGGACGAAAAGGAGGCCCCATGACGAAAAGGAGGCCCCAAGACGACAAAGACATTCTACAAATTAGGGGCCTCCAGGAGGAGGGCCATAATTTATCAAATACGTCACCTAGGAGAGGGTAGGAGGCCCCAGAAATCAAGCGAGTGCCAAATATTGACACGGAGGCCCCCAGGACGAAAAGGAGGCCCCTAGGATGGAAAGGAGGCCCCCTAGGACGAAAAGGAAGCCCCCATGACGAAAAGGATGCCCTCTTGGACGAAAAGGAGGCACTCCAGGACGAAAAGGAGGCCCTCCAGGACGAAAGGGCGGCCCCCAGGACGAAAAAAGAGGCCCCTATGGCGAAAAGAGGCCCCCAGGACGAAATGGATGCCCCAAGACGAAGAGTACACCCGCAGGACGAAAAGGAGGCCCTCCAGGACGAAAAGAATGCCCCTAGGATAAAGAGTGGACCCGCAGGAAGAAAATGAGGCCCTCCAGGACGAAAAGGAGGCCCTCCAGGACGAAAAGGAGGCCCTCAGGACGAAAAGGAGGCCCCATGACGAAAAGGAGGCCCCAAGACGACAAAGACATTCTACAAATTAGGGGCCTCCAGGAGGAGGGCCATAATTTATCAAATACGTCACCTAGGAGAGGGTAGGAGGCCCCAGAAATCAAGCGAGTGCCAAATATTGACACGGAGGCCCCCGGGACGAAAAGGATGGCCCCAGGACGAAGAGTAGACCCGCAGGACGAAAAGGAGGCCCTCCAGGACGAAAAGGATGCCACCGAGACAGGCAAGAAGCCACACAAGAGAAGGCTTCCGATGGGTGACAAGATATTCTGAATTTGGAAAACGAGGTCCCCAAGATGGAAGAGAAGTATCCTACAGTAGAAAATAATGACAAGAGATATTTATCCGGACGCAAGAGGGGGCCCCAAGATGGATAAGAAGGTCCCCCTAGGAAGGAGAGAAGGCCACTGAGACCAGCCAGATGAGGCCCACATTTTGGAAGACGAAAACCCCAGAAGAGAAGATTTAAGACTAGGATGCAAAAACAACCTAAGAGAATAATGAGGCTCCAAACACAGATGGGGAGGCCTCCAAGACGTGAAAGGAGTCCCATAATTTTAAAAAGGAGTCACCTAGGAGAGTGTAGGCGGCCCCAGAAAGAGAATGCCAAAAAATGTTCACGGAGGCCCCCAGAATTGTAAAGGACGCCCCAATACGGGAAGGAAGGCCCCAGAAAGTGACAGGAGGCCCCAAGACGGAAAAGAAAGGCAGTGGATATGAGATGAGGTTTCGGAGACACAAAAATAGGCACCAAAACGAGTAAGGTTCCACCAAAATAGACAAGGATGATCCAGAGACATGGCAGGAGGCACCTAATTCGGAAGAAGACGACACAAGGTTGAAAATAAGACCCCATGATGAACGAGGAGGCCCTAAAATTGGAGAGAAAGGCCATTGGATAAGAGAGATAGCTCCCAGACGGAAAAGAAGGCTCGCAGATGTCCAAAAAGGTCCCCGGGAAATAACAAGGTCACTGAGATAAGAAAGGTTGTGCATAACTTGGTAGAGGAGGAACCTGGGAGAGAAGAGGAGCCCACCAGGAGATAGGATAACACCCTTAAGATGGGCGAAGTTCGAATCAAAACGCAGAGCAAGAGGTCCCCAAGACGTGAGAGGAGGCCTCTAATTTGAAAAAGGACTCTAGAAGAGAAATAAGGGCCCTGTCGGAGTCGAGAGGAGTCCCAAAAAAGGAGTAGGTCTAGAGGACTGAATGAGGCCCCGAAGACCAGAAAGATTTCCAAGAAAATGCGAGGAGGCCCTTAAGATGGGAGTGGTAACAGGTATGAAGGGGTGTGAGGTTTCCAAAATTGAAGATTCCCTCAAGACTCGCAAGGCTTTGCCAGGAAAAAGGAGGAAGCCCACGAGGCGTGGTAGGAGGCCCCTAATCTGGCAGATAATGCCCCTGGGACGTGAGAGGAAGCCCCATGCCATGGTAAAGGGCCCCAGGATGCAAGAGAAGGCCTTTCAAGACGAGAGAGGAGGATAATGAAAATGGAGGAGGATAGGACAGAAGACGCCGAAAACCGATAAAGGATCTCCAGGAAATGGGACGAGATACTTATGACGCAAGATAAGGCCTATAATTTGCAAGAAACCCCTAAGAGATGGTAAAAGTCGTGCCGGGGTGTTTCAAATTTACGACATGGACCAATAAAATCCAGCCGAGGACCTTGAAAGTCACGCTGAGCCTGGGTGTACCAAAAATTTACGACCGGACCATGAAAATATATATAGTGTAACGACGGGTCGTACCATTCCACAACAGTCTCATTGGGACCAAAACAAATGAAGCCAGAGCAACGAAAACACTCCGGACATGAGTCCAACTCTGAAAAACACTCACCAAAATACACAAAAAAAAAAACAATGCAAAAACACTTCAACTCTGGGGCCCAACAATGACGCCAAAAAACCTAAAACGTTTTAGACCCAAAAACGTGCCGAGGCAGCTAGGGGATCCAAGCAAATGACGCCGGGGCCCAAAAGATCACATTGGACTATATATAAAAATCGCGTCGCAACCCTTGAAAATCACCCTAGAGGCCCAGAAGGGCGCACCGGGCCCCAAAAGTTGCAGCTGCTCCAAAAATCAATTCTTAACCGGAATGTCACTCTGGGACAAAAATATACTCCTTCAGTGGCCGCAGTGGCATATCAAAGAGGCAAATGTCCCCTCTATCCTGAGAGGCATAAGCTCCCAAGAATCGTTCCGGGGCTTCAAAACTCGCGCTAGGGCCACCAAAATTCGCGTCGGTCCACCAGAATTCACGCAGGGATCTCCAAATATGTGCTTCGGGCCCACGAAAACTCGTTCCGAGGCTCGAAAACGTGCAATAGGAACCGCCAAAATCGCGTTGGGGCAACAGCTAAGTACAACGCTTCCCACAAGCTCAAATCTGTTCCCCGAAACATCGCGCTCGGGACCCACAATTCCCATCGGTAGTCCCGTCGAAGCTCCACAAAATTGGCGTCTAGGCCCACACGTAAGAACAGTGTGACCACAAAAACGAAATCGGTATCCGAAAGAAAATCAAGCTGGGGCCTTCCAAAATAAGAATGTATTTAACAAAATAAATGTCCTGTTCAAGAACAAGGCTCTGGAGCGCCGAACATGCAACCAGATGCCTTTCACAATTGCGTATGGCACTGAAAATTGATTGATTGATTGAAAATTGATTCACAAATTACGTACGGCACTGAAAAACATACCGAGGAGTAAAATTGAGGTGAGATGCAAAAACCTGGCGCCAAGGACTCGAAAAGTCAAGTCGGGATTCGAAATTTACAACGACAAAAAATCCACGAAAATCTCGTAGAGCCTAGAAAACTGGCATTGGGTCCCCGGAACCACGCGCTTGGGCGCGATAAATCCCGCTGGGACTAAGAAGCACCGGACCGAAGCCATAACATCATACTGGACCACCACAAATGTGCGTAAGAAGCCCCCAAAAACACAACAGGAACCTAAGAGCATAACGTGGGCCGACAATACAGCTGGCCCTCCAAAACGCACATAGTCTCCCAAAAAGCGAAAGGGCCTTAACATACCTGGACCTCTAAAAGAAAAATGCACAAGAAGTTCTTATGGTACACAAAGGTCATAAGGACGCACCAGGGCCTGAAAAGAGGCTGGGGCCGCAAATAGCAACATGGTTCCAAAACGAACAAAAGCACCGGGCGTTAGATGAAGACATCGGGATCTTCTAAAACGCCCTGACACATACAAAAAATCACACTGAAACGAGGAGGGGTTTCGAAAATGCATTAGGCCGCTGCGCAGAAAGACGCAGCGGGTCCAAAAAAAGAACACTGAGGAATGGCCTCGGTTCGAGAGCCATTCTGAGAGGATAGCAGCAAAGATATCAGGTGCGTCAAAGCGGAACGGAATCTGCACTTCATAACTACCAGAAAATGTGAGAAGTAGGAAATTAATGATCGGATTTAATTACTCGACTTTTCGCGGTGAGCGCCCATACTAAGCATTGGAGCACGTCAAATATGGCGCAAGTTTATCATGTGACAGTAATTAGCAAAAGGCAGAAGGCCTAGCAGAAACCGTAGCATCACACGAAGTGTTGCGAATGCGTCGAATGCGCGCACGTGCACGGACATTGGCGTCGTGGCGACCGGGTGATATGAACTGGAATGCCTGAAATTGGAAAATTTTACATTTCAAAGTGATGGGTAATATATTGTAAATCCAAGTTAGGGGTTTGATACATTTTGTAAACTCCTGATCGTTTTAGAGTGTTGTTGCTTTTTATGAACCGAGGATAATTTTACGTGTCGGGGCTTTTTATAAAATCCCGATGTGCTTATTTAACCACTGGTCCCTTTGTTCGATTTGGAACCATTTTGCCTTTTGTGGTTCCAGCCACTTTTTCAGATCCTTGTGCGTTAGCATGGTCCCTGTGTGCCTTGAGAGCTTGCAGTGTATTTTTTTTAAGAGCTCCATGCATGTTTATTTAGGGCTGCAACGTATGCTTTGAGGCCCTGCCACTTTTTGGGAGATTGTGTGCTTCAGAGCGTCAGTTGTATTTTCGGCCCTAGTTGTGCTCTTGGGGTCCTGCCGTGTTTATTTGGGGCTTCTAACGCACATTTGTGGGCGTTCGGTTTTGGGGCTTCGGTGCGATTTTTCTGTGTCCCAGCCTGACTTATCGCTCCCAAGCGCGTGGTTCCGGTTACCTAACGCCAGTTTTCTGGGCTCAATGCTATTTTTGTGGATCTTTTCTGATTTTTTTAAATCTCAAAAGTCAGAAATCCGGCCCGACATTTCGAGACACTGGCGCCATGTATTTGTATCCCAACTCGATTTTTCGAGATTCGGTTTTTTTTCGGCGACGTATACAGTTTGTGAAGGCATTTGGTAATATGTTCTGTGCTCCAGAGCCATTTTACCGACCCTGACATTGATTTTTTTGGAATCCCTCTTTTTGTGGATGGCTCCAGCATGATATTTTCGGATACTGATCCGGTTGTTGTGGTATGGGTGTAATTTCAGCAGTGTGAGTTGATTTATCAAGGAATACCAAAATAATACCGTAGAATTATGTTGGAGAGCTAGGGTTGAAATCCGACGAATCAGGAAAGATAGATGTAGATTAGGGCCCTCCACAGGATAATTTAGTTGATCACTAATCATGTCATTTCGATAAGTCCCATGTGACAAAATTGTGGTCGATATCCCAGGCGCGGGAATTAATTCGCGAATAATTTGTTATTTTAACTTGCTTGGCAGGTGCCTTGCAAGCAGCACCAAATATTAGAAAAATCGCAAATTCCTAAGATTCCGATCAGAAAACCAATGTAACCCACTTCTTGTTGTCACCTTCGCCAAATTATTGTTCTAAGACTGATAAATGATCGCTTAAGCTTTGCTTAGGGCATCAAGCTGGTGGTAATAAATAATAGTAATAATGAATCTAGCTATATTCAGTTATTCTTGGAGGACATAACGGTGGGTTGTTCAATGGGAAATGTTTGAAAGATATGCTTAGCATCAGCCTCGCTGCAATCTAGAGGCCAGCGGGAAGATTCTTCTGTTAAAAAAGCATTGAGACGCTGGTTGGTTTTGACACTTAGGTATTTATCCACATATTACTTATTTATACCTTGGTATATCCCGTTTTCAGCTTTAAAAAAATTGTTTTGCGTGTTGAATAAATAATGCACCATGCAAGAACAAACAGTAGATTAATATTAAATCATGTTTCCCATTCCCGAACCATACTAAGGGCCTATAAACAATAGGAGACCCTAATACAATGGAGGCTCATTTTCGGGGAGCAGGGTGCCCCCTTTCGATCTTGCCCCCCCCCCCCCGGGAAGAATTTCGTGGGGACGCCACTGAGGTTAGCATTAGTTTTTGAACTTCAAAAATTTTCAGAAGAAAAAAATTCTTCCTTTTTATTTTTTAAACCCATGCTTTACAGTGTTGGGCATGGTGCAAAGGAAAGCATTAGTGGTCAGGTCAGGTTACGCTAGAATACACAACATTTTTAGCAACATCATTTGCATGCTATATTAGCCAAATGAAAGCCTCTTCGTGGTGTTATTTTTGCATGTCAACTGAAAAGTAAGCACTTGCAGTGATCGCATCATGTTAGCCACGTTCATAAACATTTAATTCGAAAATGGCATTTCTATAGTATAAATATTACCCCAGCACACAACATTACTCATCTGACTTTTTTGCTCAGGGGTATTACTGTCAACAAACTGTCAACCTCAAGGGATTTGTTATAGGAAATTGAGACATATTTGCAGACAATTGTAAGCGCGAGAAATTTGTGTTTTGATGTGAAAGAGCAGTATTACTTTTAATCGCTTCCACTTGCAGGAAATCTTGTTAGTTAGTTATTAGGTATTTAGGTCGCATCGACTACATTGGTCATGTAGCGCCCAGCAGTAAATCTTGTGCTGACAT
This sequence comes from Imbricaverruca yamaguchii, assembly GCA_034440575.1. Lineage (NCBI taxonomy): Eukaryota > Metazoa > Arthropoda > Thecostraca > Neoverrucidae > Imbricaverruca > Imbricaverruca yamaguchii. The sequence goes on from JAOTOL010001226.1 coordinate 372,880, forward strand.
GTCCTTTTTCAGCAACCTTCAATATGAGGACAACAAATTTAAACGTCTCTCTTGCGCGAGAAATATCACCACTAATACGGCGCTGATCCACTATTTTGGCGATCACCACTGAGGGGATCAGTGGTGGATTAGTCATGGGAACGCTCGATATTTTGCGGACTACCATCATGCCGCTGAGCCTGATCCGATCCGTCTGTAATCCGCCTGCCCATGGAAACAGGGTCAGTATCCGTTAAAGCGTGACGACTTATTTTTTTTTAGGTGACCCCACTTGACCTTCACTAACTTGTTGACACTAGATGACCTGACTTCAAAATTTGGGAAAAGCATGCCAAAGTGATGTGGGAAAAGGTATGCCAAATATTGTCGCGCTTGCACGCGCCGTTCGTTCACTGCCACGCCCCCCGAGACGGGAAGGGTTAACTGAAGCATAGTCACCGAGACTGCGCCAGCCAGCTGGAAAAGTGGCGTGGTCATTCCCCCTCACAAAAGAAACGACCCTTAAAACGCATCATATTTTCGGTCAATCACTATTATTTTGGTCATATACAAAATCCCAAACTTGTACACCAGCAACCGAACACCTATCTCAGTCGTCATGATATTTTCAGTTCCGAACAGCATGGATTCATGGAATGGCATTTCATGAACCCATCCAAACCATGGAACGCCGCAGCTCTTGTATCGGTCACTGACGACGTTAAAAAAGCCATGGATCCCTGCGAAATTTCCTTGCTAACCCTGATAGGGTTCAGTCGCTGTTTCAACGTTGTACACCATTCTGCACTACCCATTGAGCTTTAGCAACTGCAAATTTCCACCGGATGGTTTAAGAGTTATCTTGCGTGGGCGAAGCACTCTGATTCACAAATCAACACGACCACATTCCAAAGGCCGTGTTTAGGGTCATTGATCTACAATATCGTCAGCACTGACATCACATGCTTCATCCCATCATATTAGTCATTAATGGCTTTCGCATCACCATAGAGGGCTATGCTGACGACACAAAGGTGGCTATCACTAGTTAGTGCAGCAGGCTTTCTGGGCCAGAGCTACAGCTTTGGAAGATGCGCTGGACACACTATGTACTTGGCTTCTCCAGCATGGCATGATGGTCATTGCAAGATGACCGAGCTTCTGCCGTGTGGTTACCGTCGTCAGCTGATCAAAATCCCAAATTCACCATCGATCAAGCACATGAACAATTGGTTCATGTGTAATTATACAACCAGCATGCCACAGGTGGTGGTTTCGTAAACGTGTCACACCGAGCGTTTCAGAACACCGAGCGTTTCAGACCAAAATCCGTAACGTCATTAGTCATTCTTGATTAAACTCAACGTGCATGGTGTGCGTGTTGCGCGTTTGTATATGTATATATATATATATATATATATATATATATATATATATATATATATGTGTGTGTGTGTGTGTGTGTGTGTGTGTGTGTGTGTGTGTGTGTGTGTGTGTGTGTGTGTGTGTGTGTGTGTGTGTGTGCGTGCGTGCGTGCGTGCGTGCGTGCGTGCGTGCGTGCGTGCGTGCGTGCGTGCGTGCGTGCGTGCGTGCGTGCGTGCGTGCGTGCGTGCGTGCGTGCGTGCGTGCGTGCGTGCGTGCGTGCGTGCGTGCGTGCGTGCGTGCGTGCGTGCGTGCGTGCGTGCGTGCGTGCGTGCGTGCGTGCGTGCGTGCGTGCGTGCGTGCGTGCGTGCGTGCGTGCGTGCGTGCGTGCGTGCGTGCGTGCGTGCGTGCGTGCGTGCGTGCGTGCGTGCGTGCGTGCGTGTGCGTGCGTGCGTGCGTGCGTGCGTGCGTGCGTGCGTGCGTGCGTGCGTGCGTGCGTGCGTGCGTGCGTGCGTGCGTGCGTGCGTGCGTGCGTGCGTGCGTGCGTGCGTGCGTGCGTGCGTGCGTGCGTGCGTGCGTGCGTGCGTGCGTGCGTGCGTGCGTGCGTGTGTGTGTGTGTGTGTGTGTGTGTGTGTGCTTATTTGGATGTGTCACAAGCAAATGCATGCACGCAAGCGTGTTTGTGTTCATATGAAACCTTTAAGTTACTCGACATAACATGTAATATGTGCATGTAATGATGATGGCGAAGGACAGCCCTGATTTTGTGGGGCGACATGATCAGATGGTGCAAAAAGGTGCCAATCGGATACCCTCTTGATTCCAAAGGCCAGTTGTGCTACCTATCACATGCGGCCCTACCTATCGCATGCGGCCCTACCAATCACATGCGGCGGTTTTTAAGTGCAATTTTGGAACGGAAAATGGCTTGAAAATGTTCGTTTTTAACTTATTCTCGCATGTAATGATATCCTAGATTAAATTAGGCTACGACAAATTGTTAAAACTTTATTTTGTATACCAAATTAAGTACCGAACTCCAAGCCCATTGTTGGCGTCGATTTGCCTGCGAACTGAACGTATGCAATTGCAAAAGAAGTGATTGGGCACTTCATGTTTACCACATTTATTAGAAAAACATTGCATTAGAAAAAGGATTTCCAAGAATTCCAAAAATTACCTGCAGGTACAAATTTACCCAGCTATGTTCCTAGGTGTTTCTGAATAATCCTTTCAAATGAATAATATTTCTTTTTAAATTGCTGTGCAGGCGGTTAGGTTCCAAGAGCAGTCATGTTTTTGGAACCTGGGGAATTTCCATCCTTCCAAAAATGAATCTTGTACATTAACCAGGCAACACAGATGACCCACATTGGCGCAAAGTGACCCTTGATGACGACGCGCCCCTAAACTCCAATCCACCACCACAGATGACCCACGATGCATGATGTGATGGATATTTATTGAAAGAATTTCATGATTGACATGGGATAAATTCTGCACAAAAACAATGGTTTTATGTAAATCTTGAAGTGGTTTTAGTTGATTTTGAAATGTAATTAGACGTAACTTTGGAGAGCATGATTTGCTTCGTGTTCGTGATATTCGAGACTGCATTTGGAATATTTCAGTTGGTTCTGACTTTCATATGACATAGCAATAAGCTTGAACTCTACCAAACAACACATGCATCGATAGCTTAGCAATCGCTAAAGAAAGAGATCATGGTCTTCATGACGAGATGATATTTGGTTGTTGTAAATCCTTGACCAAGCTATTTTCCTAATCATAACCAGGGCTCGAATTCACACAAGGCCCCTTGCTACTTACAATTAGATGCATGACGCACAATTATAGATGAACGCACGTTTCTAATCGCTGCTTATCCTATCCGATGGCGGCTGACAAGGAGACATTCACGATCGGCGCAGCCGCGTCATAGTTGTATGGGCGCCTATGTATCAACCCGCGCCGTCTTTCCGGTCAAATCTTCACACCCCGTCTCGTGGGGAGTGGGGAGGCGGTTGAAGACCCGCCTCTAAAATCCAAACTAAGCATCACACGAAAACGAAAGAGGTATCATCGGAAGGCGCTCGACGAGTATGGTCCGGGTCTATCCTCCAAAACAATTTTCCCCCAAAAGTGACGTCACCAGGGGTGCTAGAATCTCACGACATTTCACGACTTACATTATGCTTTTGACTCTGGTGAGTTCATTTTGGGGATACATGAAAAACGAAATTTATTTAGAATGAGAAAAGGATAGCGAAATCGACCAGGTCTATAATGTGTTTCCCCCCTCCCCCATTTTTTTGAAATTTAAAAATTTTGAGTTTTCAAGTTTTCCTTAATTTTGCTTTTCCAATGGTTAGAGGAGACCGAGAAACGTTGTTGGAAGTCAACTTGCCCCAATAAAAATGCTTACTTTAGCCAGAATCCTCTACTTGAACTGCAAATTGGGAAATACGCAAAATTTATATGTAGACAAAAACAAACAAAAAAATGAAACATTCCACTGATACGTTTTGTTGCATCCGTAAAGATAAGCAAACGCTGAAGGTTTTATTAAAATATCTGCATCCGTTAACACGCGCACGTCTGGGGGGGGGGGCAGATATCCGCCCCCTCAAGTTTTTCCTCATTTGCCGCCAAACTAATAGGGTTAGCAAGGCCAAACCTCGCATAGCTGTTCATTGTCTTTTTCGCATATCCTCATGCATTTTTAATCCTGGGTCATCTCAGGTCAGATCACCAGGTCAGGCGAAGTGACCCAACTACACTCCTAGGTGTATAACTTCCACAATAATTGGGCGATTTATTTCAAACTTATAGCATGTCATGATCTCCTCAGGGAACATAATATGTATATCGTTTTTTTTTCGTAGCATTAACCTTAGGTCAGGTCGCTGCCATGGCTTCCCCATTATAGGGCTATGGTAAAATATACAAATGTTTCCTAGTTACATTTGCGCTCGGATTTGCGCTTACATATTTGCGCTCGGAATGATCTCACAACGGTTGTGGCATGTAGATGGAAGCTACCCTCATTGTTAATGCTGACATTTTTTCTCAGTGACCTCACCAAGGTCTTTGAGGTCACCTGAGATCACTACACATTTGTGCGCATTACATCGCACTGTATTGAGCTAGAAGGCTGAAATTGCCGTCATTGTGTTTGTATCGTTAAGACGTGTCGATTGATACCTTACATGACCTCCCTAGGCCTTGACCTGAGGTCATGATTTCATGACCTTGACCTGAGTTTCGGTTGACCTCACCTCAGATTGCACCGCCTATTGTCGGTAGCGCATTTCAAGGACTGTCGAATAGCGTTCGCCATTTGTTCCTATCTGTTACAGGTCCTGAGATATGTGCCAATATCTGAGTCCCACCTGATGTGGTCGAATTTGACCTATGATGGCCCAGTGACCTGAATGTTGACCTGAGCGAAAAATGACCGAAACATTTTCGATAGAGACCGTCACAAGCTATCCGCCGCAGTTTTCCGTTTGTCGCTAGCTAGCATAGTTCAAGAGATCTTAGCGGGGCAGATATCTGCCCCCCCCCCGGACATGCGAAGTTGGCGCGGATCGCCTGACGTGCGAGTGTTAAAGCGTGACGATTGGTTGAACTTTTTTTGTAGGTGACCTCACTTGACCTTGACTAAATCGTTGATCCTAGATGATCTGACTTCAAAATTTTGAAACAGCATGCCAAATTGATGTGGGAAAAGGTATTCCAAATTTGGGCGCGCTACCGCTCGTCGTTCGTCCACTATCCGCGAAAAACCTGAGGGGCGGTTGAAGACACGGGACGGGTTAATACATGTTTGAAATAATTTTATTTTGAGAAAGCAGTGCACGAAGTTACCTCTATTTATTTTGTATTGATACCTCACACCAGTAAAACATACTCACGTTTCCATATTTAGGTTTCGTTTCACATCCCCATAATCGAACATGAATTTATAAACTTCTGCAAACCACTTGACTACCGGCCCTGTAAGTGCGAACATGGATCCCATGTGTATAGAGTCATAAGAAACACAATTAATACAAATGTAGCGAAATTTATTTGCAAATTCCGACACATCAGCTGTAATATCAAGACCAGAGTTTTCTTTTACAAATTCATCTTCAACAAAAAAGCTTCTACATGTTTTATCGCTAGATACCAGATATACTTTGTCTTCGGCCAAACGACTCGAGAGGGTGACCAGCACTTTCTTCAATTGGGTTCCCTATCTCAACCATTGCACCAATCAGCTTGCGTTTCCTGGTATTTGGCCAATCAGAATTTAGAATTGCCTAGGGTAACAATAATATAAGCTAAAAACCTCACTTCATGTTGCTGTCGGACCGCTTCTGTTATGGTGTTCTACTACATACTCTATTACATACTACAGTTTTGGCTATGATTTGGCCGATCCCTGGACGCTGTGCGGATAGCCCTTATCGCGCGATAGCGGTGTGTAAGTCGTCTGTGCAGTTAGACGTTAGATCCTCCGCCAAGAAACGCCAAGTGGAACGTATATTTTGGTATGGTTAGAAAGCCTTGTAGGTCAGCGCGTGAGGCCGGTGAGGAGATACCTGTGAACGGAGTGATCACGGGCAACGTCTGCCCAGACGGCTGGCAGTGGGGACGGGTACGCCACCGCCCCCGGGTACAAGCGACGGAAGCGGGCCCAGTCGCCCCGAGACAGCGCGTCTGCCGCACCGTTGTCGCCCGTCGCGATATACCGGAGCTCGAGATAGGACGCCTGTGACGCGGCCAGGAACAACAGCTGTCGCAGCAGCACTATTGCACGCAGATCGTGGGTCCAGACCCGCCGCCACATGGCGATAATGGACATGTTGTCACAGTGCAGCACAGTGTGAAAATATTGGCTTTTCGTTAGGTGTGAGATGTCGAAACGAGCACAGTAGGATGTCGAAATTTGTCATGAAATTAGTATCATTCCAAGTGCCTTTGATGTTTTTCAGACGTAAATTTCAGCCAATGTTTGTACCCTCATCGTTTTTTTAAATATTCAAATATGTTAGGAAGAGCTATATTTGGGATAGGGAGATAAAAAATAATATACACCATGGTGATGTTCGCATTATGAATAATCCATTTACCTGAAATTGCATTGCGGAATATTCGTGTTCCACCACCCCTTATCAAGAGCATGATCATGCTACTTAACAAACGAGGTAATGTTAGAAAGGAGACACTTAATAAGGACACATCAAGAAGCAGGATGTCGATACTTCTTGGAGCAGGATGTCGATTGAGTGTTCAGAAAGTGGTAAATTCCACCCTATTTTGCGAATAATTTAACACTGGTGCAGCAGTACGTGTTGGTCACACCAGTGATGTCCCCAGATCGTCGTAGCAAAGTACGGGGGGCATTTCGAGGAACAACATTGATGGGGCGTCACCGTCAGCCATACTTGACGGCCAGGGTGCCGATCACCACTCTGCGCCGCCGTAGGCGCCAATGCTTGACCGAGAACTATCGGTGAGCACCTGCATTTTGGGGTGGGTTCCAGCGGCCGACAGGAACATATTGGATGTCCCGTTCCGGCGAGGAATAAATTTGTGCCACCAGCGCAGGTCGGCGCGCAGTGCCTGTGTGAGGAGCGAGCGTTGTTTCCTAGCGTCCTCGATGGCAACATACCGGCGGCGGTTACGGACGCGTGCCGCGTGGAACCGCGTGCAACCGGGGTCGGTTAGCAGGGCTGCCGCGTGGGACCGCGTCGACTCGCGGCGGTGCACGGCGCGACGGTCGACGGCCTCGGACTGGTCGTCTGACTCCACCGACGACGACTCCGCACGGCGACGGCGGCGGCGTGCCGCAGCGTCGCGGAATCTGTCGTCGGACGATAAGCTGCGGCGCCGTCGGGACCGTGGCCGGCGCTGCAATGGGTGAGGCCGGCTCGGGGTGCCGCGAGCCCGGGGTTCGCGGCGGGGCCCGGCCCCGTCGAGGAGGTCATACGGCCGAGCCCGCCGTCTGGGACAAGCCGGCCATCAGTCGGCAGCCTACCGTGGCCGGAGGCGGCCGAAGCCAAGGCTGCCTGGGCGGAGCCGTCGGCCGGCCATCCGTCGCTGGGTGGTGATAGGGCGCCGCCTGCCTGCCACCAGCCGGTGGGTGGTAGGGCACCACCTGATATCTATCCACCAACGCCACCTGTCGTCCATCAGGCAGAGGGCGGACCCGCGCCACTTGCTACCGCCGCCGGACCTCCCTGAGTTCGGGGGGTGGGGGCGGTTGTGGCGCCGGTGACACCGGCGGCGGAGTCGGTTGCGTTGGCGGCGCCGGCGGAGGTGCCGAGAATGACGACGATATACCGCCCGCGGCTGGCGTCAGCGAGGTGTGCATCGAGCTCCGCTCGAAGACGCCAGTCTATACCGAGCAGCGTGAGGCTATCATGGCTAAGCCGGCTTACGAGAAGACACAATGTCTTCAAAGGGGTCAGTGGGTTGGCCGGTGGGTGCGGGAGCATGGTCTGACGTTCCCGGTGCCGGGTGGCGCAACTGCGGCCACAAATGCAGGCGTCTGGGCTGACATGATGGCACCCAGCGGAGAGGCGACTTGAGCCCCTCGCGACTGGCCTCCCGCACGCGCAGCGCCCGGGCAGTAGTGGCCACGACGAAGGCTTTGTCGTTGTCAGCTGCTTCGTCACGAAGCGGCCGGGCCCAGAGGCCGCCAGGCAGGTTGCTCGGCCTTTGTAATCCCCGAGCCGCGCTACCCCTGGCGTCGCGGGAGGGGCTACCCCTCCCAATCATTCCCGGTCCACTGACGTCGTCGGGATGATGGTGGTGGTGGTGGTGGGGGGGGGGGGGGGGGAGGAGGAGGAGAAAAGACCCAGGCTAGCGTACCGGGCGTTGTGGCATCGTGGGCCGGTGGAGCCGGGTCACCATCAACAGTGCCTCGGTCGACGTGAGCCGCGCCCCACGAATGTAGCGGCGGTAGGCCGTGCTGGCCCACTGGTTCAGATGGCGAATCTCGTGGTCCTGCACTCCAGCCTCCGTGGCCGACGTCGCTAAGCCGAGTCTGAGTGAGTGTGTTGAGTACTGCGGACCGAGAGCTAAGCGCAGGCGCTGGGTGAGCCGGGCCCGGGACAGCAGAGCTCCGTCGGTGGTGATGAACAAGGCGCTGTGACCCGGCGGCGGCCGCAGGGCCTCCCACAAGTCTAACGCCCGCGCCGGGCACGTACTAGTACCCGTGATTGGTAGGAAGAGAGTCACTGCACACTGTGATAAGTCGAGGGAAAACTGGCCATAAATCATAGCGGAAAAAGTATGCTAGTTACCGTGACGATTTTGGTCTTAGTCGAAAGAGCTCAAAATTTGGATCATATGGGGAAGATTTATTGCCTTAACCCGCGCACGTCCGGGGGCAGATATTTCCCCCCTCCCTCCGGTTTTTCCTCATTTGCCGCCGAATTAATATGGTTAGCAAGGCCAAACCCCGTATAGCTGTTCATTGGTCTTTTTCGCATATCCTCATACATTTTTAATCCTGGGTCATCTCAGGTCAGGTCACCAGGTCAGGCGAAGTGACCCAACAACACTCGGAGTTCTAGGTGGCATAACTTCCACAATAATTGGGCGATTTATTTCAAACTTATAGCATGTTATGATCTCATCAGGGACCATAATATGTATATCGTTTTTTCCGTAACATTGACCTTAGGTCAGGTCGCTGCCATGGCTTCCCCATTATAGGGCTATGGTAAAATATACAAATGTTTCCTAGTTACATATCTGCGCTCGGAATGATCTTACAACGGTTGCGGCATGTAGATGGAAGCTATGCTCAATGTTACCACTGACATTTTTGCTCAGTGACCTCACCAAGGTCTCTGAGGTCACCTGAGATCACTAAACATTGATGCGCATTACATCGCACTGCATTGAGCTAGAAGGCTGAAATTACCGTCATTGTGCTTGCATCGTCGAGACCTGTCGATTTATATCTTACATGACCTTTCTAGGCCCTGACCTGTGGTCATGACTTCATGACCTTGACCTGAGTTTCGATTGACCTGACATTAAATTACACCGCCTATTGTCGGTAGTGCATTTCAAGGACTGTCGAATAGCGTTCGCCATTTGTTTCTATCTGTAACAGATCCTGAGGTATGTGTCAATATCTGAGTACCACCTAATCTGGTCGAATTTGACCTATGATGGCCCAGTGACCTGAATGTTGACCTGAGGGAAAAAAATATCGAAACACTTTCGATAGAGGCCGTCACCAGCTATCCAACGCCGGTTTCCGTTTGTCGCTAGCTAGCATAGTTCCAGAGATATTAGGGGGGAGACATCTCCCCCGGACATGCGAAGTTGGCGCGGACCGCCGGACGTGCGAGTGTGAAATATTGCCTAACCCAGGAATGTAAGAGGTTATACCTGCTAGAGGGAAGGGAGCATTCCGCTCCACTCATTTTGCTTCCGCGAAATATCTCGGGAACTAAGTGAGATAGACAGCTCAAATTGTGCACACACCTACATGAGTATCTAGTGTACCTTGTGTCAAAATATCGACGTCCGGTCATCCATGATGACATCATGATGACGTCATAAGTGAAGTCCGTTGGCGCTCATGTATTGGACGATTATTAGTGAGCGTTTGTTATGCGAGTATTCTGCAGTGTAAATGTGACCTGATAATTGCTACGCAGAATAAATCCAAGATCTTGTCCTAAGTGGCTGAAATTAGGCCAAAATACATCACTAAGATATCCACTCAGGTTGGCTCACTTCAGAGCTTCTGAGAGCCCCGCGAATCTTGCTGGGCCGATTCGGTGATGACCCAGTCTGTCGCAACACGAAAGCTGCGTCCTCCATGCCCTCAGTACGAGCACTTTGCCCAGCAACCTCCACGAACTGCAGAGAACTGTGCTGTTGAGTAACTCTTGAGGATGTCCGACGCTGAGAACGGGCGCTGAGGTGATCGTATATTTTAGTTGGTCGCCCTCGCGTTCTTTTCACGGTCTCGTCATCAAAGCGGGTCTTGAACACATGATCATAATAGTTCCCACGCCCAGACGCTTTTGTATTGGTTAACTGAGTCCACCAATTCCTCTGCTGACGCGCACGTCCATGTTCACTGTACGCAAAATCCAGCCACAATGACCCGAACCCTACAGGCAAAGGCAGCTTCCCTGCCGTGGGAGACGCTGTGCGTGACCTATCTCGACTCAGTCGCCTCGTCAGTTAGGGTACTTTTTGGCATAGCAACCACTGGATCAGGTTACCCGGTCAAGACACCCCGCCCGCCGACACGTCGCGGCGTCCGGCTCGGGCTTCCCCGTGCCGCCCGGGCTGGCCACCGCACCGCGGCCTATCGGGATACAATTGATCATTATCGGTGTTAGAGCAGCTAGGTGCAGCTGAAACTTGTGGCACATGTAGTCAAAAGATCGCTGATTTCATTGGGATTGGTCTCTGGCTGTGCGCTGTTGTGCGTTTTTTTTAAAACCTTACTTAAACTTCGAGGTACTAAAAAGTGGAACGAATATTGCAATTACTGATTGCTTGACCACAAATAACATATTGTTAATTTGTGTATGCCTTTGAATTGCTATACGCAATGAGAATGTTCTCAGCTATCATTTCATATCTCACTTGCCCAGGTTTTCAGAATGCAGCTTACCGTTATCAATCGTCAAACTGCGACATCATTTGTGCACGTGTGCGTCGCTTTTTTCCACACGTAATGTTGTTCATGTTCATTGACTTATTTCGATATCAAATCTTGTGAAAATTTTCATAAAAACTGTGACTTCGTATTCTTCAATTATTTGCTGATACAATGGCGCCAGAAATATGACTTAAAAAATAGTCGAGAAATGCATTCATGGCCAGTTCTTCCCTTCAGATATCACACTGTGCAATGGCGGTCCGCTCTGGTGGGTTTTCGGCCTCCTGATCATAACGCGCCATCCAGTAGAGTCACGACTGACGTCGGTGCGCCGGAGCCCGCGGACGCCGTCCCACAAGTACTCACTGCTGCGTAGGCCGGTGTAGAAGGCGAGGACACATGCCGCCCTGACGCAGCGCTGGTCCCAGTACCGCGGCAGGACCAGAGGCAGGTGGCCTCTCGACTCGCGCAACCCGTCGAGGAGACACCGTTGAGCGCGCACTGGACGACGGCAGGGTACCCGGAGGGTAGCACAGCGCCGGCGCGAATATGAAGGTCTCGGACGGCCGCGAGGTAGAGCCGCGCGGACGCCACCGATAAGCCATGAAGACACAGGTGAGCGAGGAAGTAGACCAGCGTGTTTCACAAGGTGGGCACTGCCGAAAGGCGGTACGTAGCACAAAACGCAAGATATTTGTGCTCGCTTGCCGCGTAAGCGCGCCAAGTGGCAGGCGCTGTTCCAGTCTGCAGCAACTGTCGGGCCACTGCGTCCAAGCCGGCGTGGACCCGACATGGGTGTCCCCGGCGCGTGGAGGAAACCCGGGTACACAGTAGACACCGGTTGCGGTGACGAGATAGAAGAGAGAGATAGAGAGATAGAGAGGTAGAGATAGAGAGATAGAGATAGAGATAGAGAGATAGAGAGATAGAGAGATAGAGAGAGATAGAGATAGAGAGATAGAGAGATAGAGATAGAGAGATAGAGAGAGAGAGAGAGAGAGAGAGAGAGAGAGAGAGAGAGAGAGAGAGAGAGAGAGAGAGAGAGAGAGAGAGAGAGAGAGAGAGAGAGAGAGAGAGAGAGAGAGAGAGAGAGAGAGAGAGAGAGAGAGAGAGAGAGAGAGAGAGAGAGAGAGGCGGTCCGACCCGGGGCCCTCCAATATCGTTTGGCAAACGGTGACGTCACATGGGCTGGACTATTGCTCGGTCCCGTAGGCGCTCCAGTCAAAATTATTTTCCACACAACATTTCCGATATTAAACACCATCAGAATCGAACAAAATCTTATTCATTGGAAAGCTTGAAGAATTTTGTCCATGAATATGAGCCTTATTTTCTCCTATCACTAGGACTTTTTGTTTCGACCCACGCTGACTACATTCATGTCGAGTGCCGGAGGAATCGCGCGGTGCCACGGATAGTAGCAGCATGATGAGACAGGCCAACTGAAGATCACGGCCTTGAAGGAGGGGTAGGAGCAGGTAAGAGATAACTGTTTATTTGTTTATTGTCCACAATCTCCAACAGCATATTGTGCCCTTTACAGGAGAAGTCAGTAGTTACAGCATAATTCATCCCCACTCGATGCAGGGGCGTAAACAAGGGTGGGGGTACTAGGGGCGTGTGTCTCCCATGGGAAGGTGGAAGCCCTCAGGCCAGGAAAATGCGCCAACATTATATTTAGGCTACCAGTGGAGGCACCGATATTGATTGGGATATCACGCCCTTATAACTCATGTGCAGATTCAGTTGGTTTTCAGGATTGTTTTCCATTTTCGTTAATATGCGTCTAGACCAAGGGCATTCTTTGATATTTTTGAGTGACAAGTGCACCCCCTTCTCAGTGTTGCCTCTGTCCCATAATAATTTAGACTTTTAATTAACATGGAGTACCTACCATGGAGCATGTGACCTATCGATGTGGGGCTTCCCATTAACTTCATGAATTTTTCACCCAAATAATCCATGGTATAATAAACAGGATTATAATATATATATATATATATATATATATATATATATATATATATATATATATATATATATATATATATATATATATATATATATATATATATATATATATTTATATATATGTATATATATATACATGCCGGCCATTTTATACCTGAAAACTTGCCGGTAATTTCGGAAGGATTTCAACAGGAGGGACAGCGTTGAAATCTACTGACTCCGGTACGATGGTGATGGGTTTGGCATCTTCAAGCCCCAAATTAAGTTGTTCCTACTCACCTCAGCATAAGATAATAGTGGACACTTACGAACTATACTCGTCGAAATCCCGCGATTATTTGCACGAGTGTTGCTCGAGTGACGTCGAAATCCGTTTGCCCCCACATGCAAATACCAGGTACGCCACTGTCCACGATAGTCTATCTGGGATGCGTGGACTGTGAGTCTTAATCACTGAAGTGGGCTTACTCAGACCTCCAATGTAAAATCCAGCTCATTAAATATACGTGTATATACATCCCCCGGCAGTCGGACGGGCAGTTTTGTGTAGTGCTTTCGTTTACCGACAAGGAAACATACTTTTCGAGGAGATACAAGTAAAAAGGATCCGGATTCGTGTGTATAATTGTTCAGGCATTCGTATGGCGTCAAATTTACCTATATACAATAAAAAATGTTTGCGTATAGCCGTGTCAAATGTTAGCCGTTTTGGCTTGAGATGCACCCAAAGTGCTGCCGAGTACCGCCTTTTCTACGTCACGGGCCAGAACAAATCGACCGCCTCCAGCTACCGACAGCTATAGGCCGCCCTGTGCTGGCGAGCAGGTCGGACCTGGGTACTAAGACTAAAGGGTACAACGGAACCTAGTGGATTTCACGTTCCAGCTCAAGTGGCCTAAGCATAAATGTGCTAGATTTATAGTATAATCTAATAGGATGTTGGTATATGTGGTGACGTCACGTAAAAATTCCAAATACGTTTTAAAACCTGGCTAAGATTCAGCTGTGGCGCAGTGAAGACATCAGGGTGTTGTGGTTTGGCATACGGTGTTTGTGATTGTTGGCGTGGTAAATTGAAAGATGAGACTGAGTAATATTGTTTGGGATCCTAGGGTATTGAACAAGCTCTCAAGCTTGGTGCAGAATTTCTTCAGTTCATGGGATACAGCAACCCTCAATCCGTTATCGTTCATAACGCTTAAAGTTTCACGAATTGAAATTGAAACCATGGCTGGATTTGACAAATATACCGGTAAATGTATGTTTCAATGCGTTTTATGAATTATTGGAATGTATCATTCAAATGCAATGTTTATGAAGGCGACTAAGATGATTGAATCACTCATTTTCTGTGCAAATGCTTACTTTTCAGGTTGTATGTGAATTAACAACAAAGGTGGACTTTTGCTTAGATAGCAGAACATAAAATGAAGTGTAAAAACAAACGAAGCATTGCTTAGCCCATCCTATCCTAACCTCTCTTTGGAGAAAAAGCTTCGCTACCTATGCATTGGGATATTATAATATTGAATGTGCCGTGAACACCAGATGAGAACAATATACATATTATTACAGATATAACCATAGTTCAGTACCCATTGCCCAGCATATGGAAACCATTAGATGGCTCTAAAATGTAAATATATTTGACACGGCATGTGCCTCATCTCCTGCCCTCTGCTAAGTAATAAGAAAGTAAGGTATTTTGTAAATTAAGTGGGAAGGATGCAGGTTATCATTATTATTTTATAATGATCTGTATATCAGTATATACATACATGTCGGAATTGCTCCAGAGCTTTAAGAGCAGCATTAAAGTGCATTTTGATGGAACTATCCTCCTTTCCAACCGTGATCCTTTTGCCAACTCAATTTAATTATGATGCATAATTGATGCATAATTGATGCGTCAATATGCATAACCATGCATAATTAATGCAATTTTCTTACTGCAGTGCATATCATCCTTTCTGCATGGTCACATCCTAGACCGTAAATCTTCGTAACTTGAGATGCACTGTGTGCATTAGCTGGTTCACAAAGACACATGACCCATAAAGGAAGAGGCACACTGAGTGCACTTGGGAAAAAATGGACCAACTGTAATGCAAAGGATGCTATTAAGAAGAGGATTTGTGGCCATGTATGCCTAAAAAGATGAAGAAAGCACTAAGTCACTACCTTTTCTGACAAGTAAGGCAAATCATTCCGGCATTCAGTATAAATACGTGGTAGTAATGTTGGAGTACAGCATTAATCATATGTTTGGCCCTTATTCCAAAAATGATGTGGAAAAGGAGGCTGAAACATGTCTGCGCACACTCATACCAATATTATAAGCTTCAGCACATTGAGTATTCAATTTCAGGTCAATTTCAATTGAAGTTTCATCAGCTCATGGAGGAGGTTGGTCACCCTGTGACCTCATTCTGGGATGCACTCGTGGCCAGTGCTATCAAGGCTGGTGCAGGGGAAATTCAGGGTTTACGTCTCCAAATGTTTCCTAAAAAAAACAAGGAATCAACAACTTTAAGCAGCAGTGTTCTGAGGTTGCGGGAGGAACTGTTTCTACTGTTCGCACCACCTTCCCTTTCCCAACAACAGAAACACGTATATTTAATGAGCTGGATTTTACATTGGAGGTCTGAGTAAGCCCACTTCAGTGATTAAGACTCACAGTCCACGCATCCCAGATAGACTATCGTGGACAGTGGCGTACCTGGTATTTGCATGTGGGGGCAAACGGATTTCGACGTCACTCGAGCAACACTCGTGCAAATAATCGCGGGATTTCGACGAGTATAGTTCGTAAGTGTCCACTATTATCTTATGCTGAGGTGAGTAGGAACAACTTAATTTGGGGCTCGAAGATGCCAAACCCATCACCATCGTACCGGAGTCAGTAGATTTCAACGCTGTCCCTCCTGTTGAAATCCTTCCGAAATTACCGGCAAGTTTTCAGGTATTAAATGGCCGGCATGTATATATATATACATATATATAAATATATATATATATATATTATATATATATATAAATATATATACATATATTTTATATATATATATATATATATATATATATATATATATATATATATATATATATATATATATATATTATAATCCTGTTTATTATACCATGGATTATTTGGGTGAAAAATTCATGAAGTTAATGGGAAGCCCCACATCGATAGGTCACATGCTCCATGGTAGGTACTCCATGTTAATTAAAAGTCTAAATTATTATGGGACAGAGGCAACACTGAGAAGGGGGTGCACTTGTCACTCAAAAATATCAAAGAATGCCCTTGGTCTAGACGCATATTAACGAAAATGGAAAACAATCCTGAAAACCAACTGAATCTGCACATGAGTTATAAGGGCGTGATATCCCAATCAATATCGGTGCCTCCACTGGTAGCCTAAATATAATGTTGGCGCATTTTCCTGGCCTGAGGGCTTCCACCTTCCCATGGGAGACACACGCCCCTAGTACCCCCACCCTTGTTTACGCCCCTGCATCGAGTGGGGATGAATTATGCTGTAACTACTGACTTCTCCTGTAAAGGGCACAATATGCTGTTGGAGATTGTGGACAATAAACAAATAAACAGTTATCTCTTACCTGCTCCTACCCCTCCTTCAAGGCCGTGATCTTCAGTTGGCCTGTCTCATCATGCTGCTACTATCCGTGGCACCGCGCGATTCCTCCGGCACTCGACATGAATGTAGTCAGCGTGGGTCGAAACAAAAAGTCCTAGTGATAGGAGAAAATAAGGCTCATATTCATGGACAAAATTCTTCAAGCTTTCCAATGAATAAGATTTTGTTCGATTCTGATGGTGTTTAATATCGGAAATGTTGTGTGGAAAATAATTTTGACTGGAGCGCCTACGGGACCGAGCAATAGTCCAGCCCATGTGACGTCACCGTTTGCCAAACGATATTGGAGGGCCCCGGGTCGGACCGCCTCTCTCTCTCTCTCTCTCTCTCTCTCTCTCTCTCTCTCTCTCTCTCTCTCTCTATCTCTCTCTATCTCTATCTCTCTATCTCTCTATCTCTCTATCTCTATCTCTCTATCTCTACCTCTCTATCTCTCTATCTCTCTCTTCTATCTCGTCACCGCAACCGGTGTCTACTGTGTACCCGGGTTTCCTCCACGCGCCGGGACACCCATGTCGGGTCCACGCCGGCTTGGACGCAGTGGCCCGACAGTTGCTGCAGACTGGAACAGCGCCTGCCACTTGGCGCGCTTACGCGGCAAGCGAGCACAAATATCTTGCGTTTTGTGCTACGTACCGCCTTTCGGCAGTGCCCACCTTGTGAAACACGCTGGTCTACTTCCTCGCTCACCTGTGTCTTCATGGCTTATCGGTGGCGTCCGCGCGGCTCTACCTCGCGGCCGTCCGAGACCTTCATATTCGCGCCGGCGCTGTGCTACCCTCCGGGTACCCTGCCGTCGTCCAGTGCGCGCTCAACGGTGTCTCCTCGACGGGTTGCGCGAGTCGAGAGGCCACCTGCCTCTGGTCCTGCCGCGGTACTGGGACCAGCGCTGCGTCAGGGCGGCATGTGTCCTCGCCTTCTACACCGGCCTACGCAGCAGTGAGTACTTGTGGGACGGCGTCCGCGGGCTCCGGCGCACCGACGTCAGTCGTGACTCTACTGGATGGCGCGTTATGATCAGGAGGCCGAAAACCCACCAGAGCGGACCGCCATTGCACAGTGTGATATCTGAAGGGAAGAACTGGCCATGAATGCATTTCTCGACTATTTTTTAAGTCATATTTCTGGCGCCATTGTATCAGCAAATAATTGAAGAATACGAAGTCACAGTTTTTATGAAAATTTTCACAAGATTTGATATCGAAATAAGTCAATGAACATGAACAACATTACGTGTGGAAAAAAGCGACGCACACGTGCACAAATGATGTCGCAGTTTGACGATTGATAACGGTAAGCTGCATTCTGAAAACCTGGGCAAGTGAGATATGAAATGATAGCTGAGAACATTCTCATTGCGTATAGCAATTCAAAAGGCATACACAAATTAACAATATGTTATTTGTGGTCAAGCAATCAGTAATTGCAATATTCGTTCCACTTTTTAGTACCTCGAAGTTTAAGTAAGGTTTTAAAAAAAACGCACAACAGCGCACAGCCAGAGACCAATCCCAATGAAATCAGCGATCTTTTGACTACATGTGCCACAAGTTTCAGCTGCACCTAGCTGCTCTAACACCGATAATGATCAATTGTATCCCGATAGGCCGCGGTGCGGTGGCCAGCCCGGGCGGCACGGGGAAGCCCGAGCCGGACGCCGCGACGTGTCGGCGGGCGGGGTGTCTTGACCGGGTAACCTGATCCAGTGGTTGCTATGCCAAAAAGTACCCTAACTGACGAGGCGACTGAGTCGAGATAGGTCACGCACAGCGTCTCCCACGGCAGGGAAGCTGCCTTTGCCTGTAGGGTTCGGGTCATTGTGGCTGGATTTTGCGTACAGTGAACATGGACGTGCGCGTCAGCAGAGGAATTGGTGGACTCACTTAACCAATACAAAAGCGTCTGGGCGTGGGAACTATTATGATCATGTGTTCAAGACCCGCTTTGATGACGAGACCGTGAAAAGAACGCGAGGGCGACCAACTAAAATATACGATCACCTCAGCGCCCGTTCTCAGCGTCGGACATCCTCAAGAGTTACTCAACAGCACAGTTCTCTGCAGTTCGTGGAGGTTGCTGGGCAAAGTGCTCGTACTGAGGGCATGGAGGACGCAGCTTTCGTGTTGCGACAGGCTGGGTCATCACCGAATCGGCCCAGCAAGATTCGCGGGGCTCTCAGAAGCTCTGAAGTGAGCCAACCTGAGTGGATATCTTAGTGATGTATTTTGGCCTAATTTCAGCCACTTAGGACAAGATCTTGGATTTATTCTGCGTAGCAATTATCAGGTCACATTTACACTGCAGAATACTCGCATAACAAACGCTCACTAATAATCGTCCAATACATGAGCGCCAACGGACTTCACTTATGACGTCATCATGATGTCATCATGGATGACCGGACGTCGATATTTTGACACAAGGTACACTAGATACTCATGTAGGTGTGTGCACAATTTGAGCTGTCTATCTCACTTAGTTCCCGAGATATTTCGCGGAAGCAAAATGAGTGGAGCGGAATGCTCCCTTCCCTCTAGCAGGTATAACCTCTTACATTCCTGGGTTAGGCAATATTTCACACTCGCACGTCCGGCGGTCCGCGCCAACTTCGCATGTCCGGGGGAGATGTCTCCCCCCTAATATCTCTGGAACTATGCTAGCTAGCGACAAACGGAAACCGGCGTTGGATAGCTGGTGACGGCCTCTATCGAAAGTGTTTCGATATTTTTTTCCCTCAGGTCAACATTCAGGTCACTGGGCCATCATAGGTCAAATTCGACCAGATTAGGTGGTACTCAGATATTGACACATACCTCAGGATCTGTTACAGATAGAAACAAATGGCGAACGCTATTCGACAGTCCTTGAAATGCACTACCGACAATAGGCGGTGTAATTTAATGTCAGGTCAATCGAAACTCAGGTCAAGGTCATGAAGTCATGACCACAGGTCAGGGCCTAGAAAGGTCATGTAAGATATAAATCGACAGGTCTCGACGATGCAAGCACAATGACGGTAATTTCAGCCTTCTAGCTCAATGCAGTGCGATGTAATGCGCATCAATGTTTAGTGATCTCAGGTGACCTCAGAGACCTTGGTGAGGTCACTGAGCAAAATGTCAGTGGTAACATTGAGCATAGCTTCCATCTACATGCCGCAACCGTTGTAAGATCATTCCGAGCGCAGATATGTAACTAGGAAACATTTGTATATTTTACCATAGCCCTATAATGGGGAAGCCATGGCAGCGACCTGACCTAAGGTCAATGTTACGGAAAAAACGATATACATATTATGGTCCCTGATGAGATCATAACATGCTATAAGTTTGAAATAAATCGCCCAATTATTGTGGAAGTTATGCCACCTAGAACTCCGAGTGTTGTTGGGTCACTTCGCCTGACCTGGTGACCTGACCTGAGATGACCCAGGATTAAAAATGTATGAGGATATGCGAAAAAGACCAATGAACAGCTATACGGGGTTTGGCCTTGCTAACCATATTAATTCGGCGGCAAATGAGGAAAAACCGGAGGGAGGGGGGAAATATCTGCCCCCGGACGTGCGCGGGTTAAGGCAATAAATCTTCCCCATATGATCCAAATTTTGAGCTCTTTCGACTAAGACCAAAATCGTCACGGTAACTAGCATACTTTGTCCGCTATGATTTATGGCCAGTTTTCCCTCGACTTATCACAGTGTGCAGTGACTCTCTTCCTACCAATCACGGGTACTAGTACGTGCCCGGCGCGGGCGTTAGACTTGTGGGAGGCCCTGCGGCCGCCGCCGGGTCACAGCGCCTTGTTCATCACCACCGACGGAGCTCTGCTGTCCCGGGCCCGGCTCACCCAGCGCCTGCGCTTAGCTCTCGGTCCGCAGTACTCAACACACTCACTCAGACTCGGCTTAGCGACGTCGGCCACGGAGGCTGGAGTGCAGGACCACGAGATTCGCCATCTGAACCAGTGGGCCAGCACGGCCTACCGCCGCTACATTCGTGGGGCGCGGCTCACGTCGACCGAGGCACTGTTGATGGTGGCCCGGCTCCACCGGCCCACGATGCCACAACGCCCGGTACGCTAGCCTGGGTCTTTTCTCCTCCCTCCTCCCCCAGCCCCCCCACCACCACCACCACCATCATCCCGACGACGTCAGTGGACCGGGAATGATTGGGAGGGGTAGCCCCTCCCGCGACGCCAGGGGTAGCGCGGCTCGGGGATTACAAAGGCCGAGCAACCTGCCTGGCGGCCTCTGGGCCCGGCCGCTTCGTGACGAAGCAGCTGACAACGACAAAGCCTTCGTCGTGGCCACTACTGCCCGGGCGCTGCGCGTGCGGGAGGCCAGTCGCGAGGGGCTCAAGTCGCCTCTCCGCTGGGTGCCATCATGTCAGCCCAGACGCCTGCATTTGTGGCCGCAGTTGCGCCACCCGGCACCGGGAACGTCAGACCATGCTCCCGCACCCACCGGCCAACCCACTGACCCCTTTGAAGACATTGTGTCTTCTCGTAAGCCGGCTTAGCCATGATAGCCTCACGCTGCTCGGTATAGACTGGCGTCTTCGAGCGGAGCTCGATGCACACCTGGCTGACGCCAGCCGCCGGTGGCATATCGTCGGCACTCTCGGCGCCTCCGCCAACGCAACCAACTCCGCCGACGGTGTCACCGGCGCCACAGCCGCCCTCGCCACCCCCTGGTGGCACCCCTCCGGAAATCACGGAGGTCCGGCGGCGGTGGCAGGTGGCGCTGGTCCGCCCTCTGCCGGATGGACGACAGGTGGCGTTGGTGGATAGATATCAGGTGGTGCCCTACCACCCACCGGCTGGTGGCAGGGCAGGCGGCGCCCTATCACCACCCAGCGACGGATGGCCGGCAGACGGCTCCGCCCAGCAGCCTGGACTTCGGCCGCCTCCGACCACGGTAGGTTGCCGACTGATGGCCGGCTTGTCCCAGACGGCGGGCTCGGCCGTATGACCTCCTCGACGGGGCCGGCCCCCGCCGCGAACCCCGGGCTCGCAGCGTCCTGAGCCGGCCCCTCCCATCGCAGCGCCGGCCCCGGTCCCGGCGAAGCCGCAACTCATCGTCCGACGACGGATTCCGCGACGCTGCCGCACGTCGCCGCCATCGCCGTGCAGAGTCGTCGTCGACGGAGTCGGACGACCAGCGCGAGGCCGTCGACCGTCGCACCAAGTACCGCCGCGAGTCCACCCGTTCCCACGCGGCAGCCCTGCTAACCGACCCCGGTTGCACGCGGTTCCACGCGGCACGCGTCCGTAACCGCCGCCGGTATGTTGCCATCGAGGACGCTGGGAAACAACGCTCGCTCCTCACACAGGCACTGCGCGCCGACCTGCGCTGGTGGCACAAATTTATTCCTCGCCGGAACGGGACATCCAATATGTTCCTGTCGGCCGCTGGAACCCACCCCAAAATGCAGGTGCTCACCGATAGTTCTCGGTCAAGCATTGGCGCCTACGGCGGCGCAGAGTGGTGATCGGCACCCTGGCCGTCAAAAGTATGGCTGACGGTGACGCCCCATCAATGTTGTTCCTCGAAATGCCCCCGTACTTTGCTACGACGATCTGGGGACACCACTGGTGTGACCAACACGTACTGCTGCACCAGTGTTAAATTATTCGCAAAATAGGGTGGAATTTACCACTTTCTGAACACTCAATCGACATCCTGCTCCAAGAAGTATCGACATCCTGCTTCTTGATGTGTCCTTATTAAGTGTCTCCTTTCTAACATTACCTCGTTTGTTAAGTAGCATGATCATGCTCTTGATAAGGGGTGGTGGAACACGAATATTCCGCAATGCAATTTCAGGTAAATGGATTATTCATAATGCGAACATCTCCATGGTGTATATTATTTTTTATCTCCCTATCCCAAATATAGCTCTTCCTAACATATTTGAATATTTAAAAAAACGATGAGGGTACAAACATTGGCTGAAATTTACGTCTGAAAAACATCAAAGGCACTTGGAATGATACTAATTTCATGACAAATTTCGACATCCTACTGTGCTCGTTTCGACATCTCACACCTAACGAAAAGCCAATATTTTCACACTGTGCTGCACTGTAGACAACATGTCCATTATCGCCATGTGGCGGCGGGTCTGGACCCACGATCTGCGTGCAATAGTGCTGCTGCGACAGCTGTTGTTCCTGGCCGCGTCACAGGCGTCCTATCTCGAGCTCCGGTATATCGCGACGGGCGACAACGGTGCGGCAGACGCGCTGTCTCGGGGCGACTGGGCCCGCTTCCGTCGCTTGTACCCGGGGGCGGTGGCGTACCCGTCCCCACTGCCAGCCGTCTGGGCAGACGTTGCCCGTGATCACTCCGTTCACAGGTATCTCCTCACCGGCCTCACGCGCTGACCTACAAGGCTTTCTAACCATACCAAAATATACGTTCCATTTGGCGTTTCTTGGCGGAGGATCTAACGTCTAACTGCACAGACGACTTACACATCGCTATCGCGCGATAAGGGCTATCCGCACAGCGTCCAGGGATCGGCCAAATCATAGCCAAAACTGTAGTATGTAATAGAGTATGTAGTAGAACACCATAACAGAAGCGGTCCGACAGCAACATGAAGTGAGGTTTTAGCTTATATTATTGTTACCCTAGGCAATTCTAAATTCTGATTGGCCAAATACCAGGAAACGCAAGCTGATTGGTGCAATGGTTGAGATAGGGAACCCAATTGAAGAAAGTGCTGGTCACCCTCTCGAGTCGTTTGGCCGAAGACAAAGTATATCTGGTATCTAGCGATAAAACATGTGAAGCTTTTTTTGTTGAAGATGAATTTGTAAAAAGAAAACTCTGGTCTTGATATTACAGCTGATGTGTCGGAATTTGCAAATAAATTTCGCTACATTTGTATTAATTGTGTTTCTTATGACTCTATCACATGGGATCCATGTTCGCACTTACAGGGCCGGTAGTCAAGTGGTTTGCAGAAGTTTATAAATTCATGTTCGATTATAGGGATGTGAAACGAAACCTAAATATGGAAACGTGAGTATGTTTTACTGGTGTGAGGTATCAATACAAAATAAATAGAGGTAACTTCGTGCACTCGCTTTCTCAAAATAAAATTATTTCAAACATGTATTAACCCGTCCCGTGTCTTCAACCGCCCCTCAGGTTTTTCGGGCGGATAGTGGACGAACGACGAGCGGTAGCGCGCCCAAATTTGAATACCTTTTCCCACATCAATTTGGCATGCTGTTTCAAAATTTTGAAGTCAGATCATCTAGGATCAACGATTTAGTCAAGGTCAAGTGAGGTCACCTACAAAAAAGTTCAACCAATCGTCACGCTTTAACACTCGCACGTCAGGCGATCCGCGCCAACTTCGCATGTCCGGGGGGGGCAGATATCTGCCCCGCTAAGATCTCTTGAACTATGCTAGCTAGCGACAAACGGAAACCTGCGGCGGATAGCTTGTGACGGTCTCTATCGAAAATGTTTCGGTCATTTTTCGCTCAGGTCAACATTCAGGTCACTGGGCCATCATAGGTCAAATTCGACCACATCAGGTGGGACTCAGATATTGGCACATATCTCAGGACCTGTAACAGATAGGGAAACAAATGGCGAACGCTATTCGACAGTCCTTGAAATGCGCTACCGACAATAGGCGGTGCATCTGAGGGTGAGGTCAACCGAAACTCAGGTCAAGGTCATGAAATCATGACCTCAGGTCAAGGCCTAGGGAGGTCATGTAAGGTATCAATCGACACGTCTTAACGATATAAACACAATGACGGCAATTTCAGCCTTCTAGCTCAATACAGTGCGATGTAATGCGCATAAATGTGTAGTGATCTCAGGTGACCTTCAAAGACCTTGGTGAGGTCACTGGAGAAAAAATGTCAGCATTTTGGAGTTTTTTTTAACAATGAGGGTAGCTTCCATCTACATGCCACAACTGTCGGTGTCCAGAGAGGAGGTCATGAGCGAAAAGATGGCAGCAGAGCGCAATACGCTGTAAGCGCAAGTCCGAGCGCAAATGTAACTAGGAAACATTTGTATATTTTACCATAGCCCTATAATGGGGAAGCCATGGCAGCGACCTGACCTAAGGTTAATGCTACGAAAAAAACGATATACATATTATGTTCCCTGAGGAGATCATGACATGCTATAAGTTTGAAATAAATCGCCCAATTATTGTGGAAGTTATACACCTAGGAGTGTAGTTGGGTCCCTTCGCCTGACCTGGTGACCTGACCTGAGATGACCCAGGATTAAAAATGCATGAGGATATGCGAAAAAGACAATGAACAGCTATGAGGTTTGGCCTTGCTAACCCTATTAGTTTGGCGGCAAATGAGGAAAAACTTGAAGGGGGGCGGATATCTGCCCCCCCAGACGTGCG